>WOVY01014692.1:0-543609 GCA_013436015.1 Rhipicephalus annulatus | reverse complement strand
GAGTGGTTTGTCATGCATTTGACAATAGATGTACAGAAAATAAGGTGAATGAATTTCCACCTCCGCCTCAGGAACGGTGATGCTACTGCCATCGGCTAAGAATAGCGTAGCGGTAGTACCTATGAGGGCTTCATCGGGTACCAGAGAACGACGCACCACCAGCGTATTGCTACCCGTATCCCGCAACACTGAGACGGTTTCGGCCAAAGATTCTGCCCTGTTAACACGGGCATTTTGGTGTGTGGCAAACTTCGGGTGAGTATTCACGGCGCCGCCCATGTCCTCTTCTTTGTCCGGTGAAAGCTTCACTTCCGTTGAGTGCTCCTCTGGCGACAAAAGACATGACGTCTTGTTGGCTGAACCGTTCTTCTTTGAGCAAGTTTTGGAATCATGCCCCGTCTTCTGACAATATCCACAGAAAGTTTGTTTTGGCCTTGATCGGCACTCCGATGCCCTGTGACCCATTTTGCAACATACAAAACAACGTACTGCTCCTCTCTCCGGTAACTACCACTTTTTTCCGTATTGCTTTTAGATTCCACTTTTTCTCGGAAAACTAACAGGTTTGACTGCCTCTGAGCTTCTAAAAAGTTATCTGAGGCCTCGGCCCATGTCCCTCTAGCTTGTTGAAGTTCTTTTCTCGCAGGAAAAGTGCAAAACGGTGATGACAGTTTCTTAAAAACTGTTCTGTAACTATCAAGTTACGAAGAGCCGAATATTCTTTTCCGGTCCTCGACATTTCGACCCAACGATCGAAAAAACTCAGTAGCCTAGTGCGTACTGCTTGCCTGTTTCGCCGTCCTGTGGCTTGCTTTGTCGGAACTTTTCCCCGATACCTTCGGCCCGTAAAACGGAAACGCTGGAGCAACGCCAACTTGGCTTTATCATAATCGAGTGAATCCTCCGGCGAAAGTCTTCCAAACACCTTTAAGGCTTCTCCGCTCAAACATAAACTTAAAAGCTGTGGCCCATTTGTCCCTAGGCCATTCTTGACCGATGGCGACTCTCTCGAACCTTTTTAAATAGGCGTCCAAGTCGTCCGGCTTTCATTAAATCCGGTATCAAATTATGAGGATTCACGCTGCATGAAACACTCCTTTCTTGTGCTGAGCCTGGTGCTGAGTCAACAGTTCTTGTCTCTACACGGCTATTCTCAGCTTCGGCAAGTCTAAGACGCAGTTGCAGGTTTTGGTTCTCTAATTCCAGCTGCTCCTTCTTTGCGCGTGTCTCCAGTTCGAGCTGTTTTCTTTTCGCGCGTCTCGAGCTCAAGCTGCTCCTTCTTGGCCTGCGTCTCCCGTTCCAAATGTTCCTTTCGAGCTTCTCGTTCCGCAGCCCGTTCCTCTCGTGCTCGTGCCTCCTTCTCCTCGTACCATGTTTTAAAATCCGCCCCATCAATTCCCATGCGATCCGCCAAGGCCATTAGCTCTCGCATATTCGACATGATGTCAACCGCGTCAATAAATGAAGGTGTCAAACCAACGGCTTTGTCCTGTCGCTGCGGACGCCAGTTTGTGAGGCAAGGTTCTTGTTGCTGATTTGTTTTCCTCCTGGGCTGAGCCTCAGAGAGTTTTGTTAATAAGGACAAAGCCGTTTCGGTTTCCAAGAAACACACAAAAAGTTTAATTGAAAAGAAAAAAAAAGGCGAAAATTCCTCACAAAACAAAACACTTAATAAACAGTTGACTGGACATGACGAAACACATCTGTAAACACCCAACAAGAACGGTTCAAAGTCAGTAAACTAAACCTAACGCTCGAAAGGGGCTGAGTGATGAGAGTAGCGCAAGGTATCGGTGCAGTCTCACCCACAAGTTGGTTTTCGGCGGTGATGAGAAACCGGAACCGCCGTGACTCCGCGTCAGTGCGTGGGCTGGACGAGGACGAGGGAACGCTGGCTGCTGGCGACGCGTCAGGGGAACTAGGGTCGACCTAGTCAAGCAGCTGGGCGCACAGCTCGGGCCCGGAGCCCGACGGCTGTAGCTCGCCTGCCGGAACCAAAGTCCGCAGGCGCTGGAAAGGAGTTCAGGACCGGATGGCCACGGTCCTTTGGAACGGGAACCCGACAGCAGGAGGCCCCGGCCGGTTGAAGTCCTGTAGGCTCGGGTCCGGAACCCAACGGCTCATCTTCAGCGCCCGGTCCGGTGACGACCTTCCGCTTGCACTGCCTGCCTCGAACTACTAGCTCTCTTGCCCTTCAGGATTGGCTTCCTCTGGGGCACACTTGTCTCGTCCCGATTGGCCTTTCAAAACTCCGTGGTGATCGGCCATTGGCCCTTGTTTGTTGGATGCTTGCGCTCCACGCTCTCACGTGTACCGGTCCTCGGCGTCGTCGTTGTTCAGGCGACCCAGCACGTGCACTCGGTCATCCTTTAATTTCGCGCACTTTTCAATCATTCACAATTACGCGCACCAGTCGCATCACCATCGCATCACAGTGCCCAACACGTGTGCAAACTGTATTGTCACAGACATAATATATACAAGGTGCAAGATAGATGTTAACATTCGTTTCATGTGGTTGCGCAGTAGTCATGTGCAGTAGACTTGTGCAGTAGTCATACTTTGCAAAAAAAGATATTTGTTTAACTGTAGGTGCGTGTGTAGTAAAGAAAAGATAACTAACTTATAGCCTACATCGCGGAAGATACAAAAAAATTTGCAAATGCAATGCGTCACGAAACATGACATTAGTAGGTGTAGAGCCACCAAAAACAACTGCGAGAACGTGCAGTGAAGATGTTTAACAAGATGCGCCATAATTAGTATACCAACAACAAACTGGCAGTCAGGATGTGGAACAAGGTGTATCGAAACGGGATACATGAGTATACCAACAATGAACAAAAAGGAAAAATGCGGAACAAGATGTAGAAGAAGAAGCTAACATGTGTATATGTGTATATGTGTATATCGACATCAAACGGAGGATGAAGGAAGTAAAAGTGGTAACTGCAGTGAAATCTTTCTACAACGAAGCGTAGGCGTCGTATCGGCTAATAAAAGCACGTAAAAGAAGTAAATGAGTGCAACGGCGAAAAATGCCACAATCACTGAAATGAAACACCGCATTTGATAGAGCAAGCTCCAGTGGCTTTCACATTGGTAACACTTTCAGTGCAGCCATAATTTCGTTAATGCCAGATGATACTGCCCTGAATATGTAGACGAGGAATGATTCGCGCACCTCTCTTTTATGGCGCGTTTTAAAAGCAGATTCTAATGCTGTAGCCCTTAGCTGGGGAACGGTAGGACGTCGGTGGGGGTGGTGGCGGCGGTGGCGTCTGGCGACGGAAGTGCGATGGGGCGGCGTTTTTGGAGTGGACGGGGAGGAGCGTTGTGGCGCACTGCAGCGGCGTAGCTCATAGTTTCTGGCTCGGGCAGTGGTGTTTGGGGAATTCGAAGCGATTGCCGGACTTCTTCTCGCACAATTTCGGCGATTGAATCCACTTGAGGCTGCGCCGAAGGCAACAGTTTGCGCAGCTCTTCCCGCACGATTGCTCGGATCGTTTCACGCAGGTAGTCGGAGTCACTGGCTTGAGCAGCAGCGCATTCTGGAGTCAGGCGACGATTATACTGTCTGGTGCGCATGTCCAGCGTTTTTTTCGATGGTGGTTGCCTCGGATACAAATTCTTGGACGGTGTTCGGTGGATTCCTCATTAGTCCCGCGAAGAGCTCCTGTTTGACCCCTCGCATGAGGAAACGAACTTTCTCTTCCTCAGGCATGTCTAGGTCAGCGTGACGGAATAGACGGGTCATCTCCTCTGTGAAAACTCCAACCTTTTTATTTGGTAGCTGAACCCGGGTCTCGAGTAGAGCAGCGGCCCTCTCTTTGCGAGCGACGCTCGCGAACGTTTGCAGAAAAACGCCGCAGAAGACATCCCACGTTCGGAGCGTGGACTCCCGATTCTCTAGCCAGGTCCTTGCGGTGTCTTCCAGGTAGAAGTACACACGACGGAGCTTTTTCTTCGTTGTCCCAGTGGTTGAGGGCGGCCACACGGTCGTATGTTTCTAGCCAGGTTTCCGGGTCTTCAACCGATGTGCCATGGAACGTTGGTGGTTCCCTGGGTTGATGGATGACGATCGTGGGCTGGGACGCTCCGGTTGTCATTGTCGCTGCATTCGAGGTCATGGTCTTGGTCTTCCGCGCCTTGTCTTGTAGAAGGCCGTACTCCGGTGGGAGACCTTGCTGTCGGCGGCTTGTTCGCTGCTCTTGGTTGGCGGCGGTGTCTTCTCCGCGACGGGGGCTGGGTTCACGGCTTGACGGGGGCGTCCGGTACATCAACGAAGCAGCACCTCCACCAGGTGTCACGGGGTCGTGACGTGGCCGAAGACAGGAAACTTCGTGTTGGGATTTAACTGTTTATTTGGGCGAATCTGTGCCCGGTAAAAGAAAAGTCTAATTACAGCAGCAGTCTTGCACAGATAGCAGTTTCGAACTGATAGCGGCGAACGCAGCGTCGGCCTTCGATCAACAACTGACAAGCGGCGAAGCGCGTCGGCATTTATACCCCTGCCGTCGAATGTTCTAGCGTTATCGCTGGCTGTGGCGTAGGTTCCAGAACAATCTGTACCGTTCGCACAGTGGGCGTGATCCTATGGAAATGATCTACTACAGTTCGGAACCTTCTCGAAACCTGCAGGCGCGGTTTGCGCCGAGAATCGTGTGGTGTTTCGGAACGATAACAAAAACTTGGGAAATGGAACGTGGCATTGCCCCCCTCTGAAAAAAAGGCATCGTCCCGATGCTTTAATTAAAGATGAAGGTACAATATAATGCAAGAACGTACAATGAATAAATTACAATACAACAACAATACAAAAAACACTGTTTCAGTTTGTTAACGTGCATGAAACGGCTTGAGGCGCACGACATGGACAACTTCAGGTCGCGATCGGCATCGTTGAGAGTTCGTGATGCCGTCGGGGACAACCTCCTAATCAAGTGGGCCGAGACGTCGAACCACCTTGTATGGTCCGAAGTACCGTCGCAGAAGCTTTTCACTTAGTCCACGTCGGCGTATCGGCATCCACACTCAAACACGTTCACCGGGCTGGTATTCCATGAAGCATCGTCGAAGGTTGTAACGGTGGCTGTCGGTCGTCTGTTGATTCTTGATACGGAGACGCGCAAGTTGTCGGGCTTCTTCGGCGCGTTGAAGGTACTCGCTCACATCGAGGTTTTCTTCGTCGGTGACGTTGGGCAACATGGCATCGAGCATCGTTGCCGGGCTCCTTCCGTAGACCAATTTGTATGGAGATATCTGCGTCGTCTCCTGCACCGCCGTGTTGTATGCGAAGGTCACATACGGAAGAATGGCGTCCCACGTCTTGTGTTCGACATCGACGTACATTGACAGCATGTCGGCGATCGTCTTGTTAAGCAGCTCGGTGAGGCCGTTGGTCTGTGGGTGGTACGCTGTCGTCCGGCGGTGGTTTGTTTGGCTGTATGCCAAGATCGCTTGAGTTAAGTCGGCAGTGAATGCCGTTCCTCTGTCGGTGATAAGGACCTCAGGGGCGCCGTGACGTAGGACGATATTTTTGACGAAGTACTTAGCTACCTCGGATGCACTGCCTTTTGGCAGGGCTTTTGTTTCGGCGTAGCGGGTGAGGTAGTCGGTAGCTACCACAATCCACTTGTTTCCGAAAGCCGACGTCGAAACGGCCCCAGTAGATCCATACCAATCTGCTGGAAAGGTCGGCAAGGTAGATCAATTGGCTGCAGATGTCCCGCTGCCCTTGTCGGCGGTGTCTTGCGTCGCTGACAGTCCCCGGCATGTCCTCACATAACGAGAGACGTTGGTGGTAAAACGTGGCCAGTAGTACCTTTCTTGTATCTTCATGAGCGTGCGAGAAACACCGAGGTGCCCTGCCGTCGGATCGTCGTGCAGGGCCTGCAGGAGTTCTGGTCGCAGAGCTGAAGGCACCACAAGGAGGTATTTAGCTCGAAGCGGTGAAAAGTTTTTCTTTTGTAGAAGATCGTTTAGTAGAAAGAACGGCGCAAGTGCGCGCTTGAATACCTTCGGGACTTCGGCGGTCCTGCCTTCGAGGTACTCCATTAGGGCCTTAAGTTCCGGGTCGGCCCGCTGTCGTTCAGCGAAGTCGTCGGTAGTTATCGTTCCCAAGAAGTAGTCGTCATCCGGGTCGTCGGGTAGCGGCTGGTTGACAGGCGCACGAGAGAGACAGTCAGCGTCGGATTGTTTTTTGCCGGACTTGTAAATGACAGTAATGTCATATTCTTGAAGTCTCAGGCTCCATCGTGCGAGGCGACCTGCAGGGTCCTTCAAGGTGGCTAGCCAACACAAGGCGTGGTGGTCGCTCACAACTTTGAAGGGCCTGCCGTAGAGGTAGGGGCGAAATTTCGACGTAGCCCAGATGATGGCGAGGCACTCCTTTTCTGTTGTGGAATAATTTGCTTCTGCTTTGGATAGCGATCGGCTGGCGTAACTAATAACCCTTTCAAGTGCGTCAGCCCTCTGCACAAGAACGGCGCCAAGACGTACGCTGCTTGCGTCAGTATGTATTTCTGTCTCGGCGAATTTGTCGAAATGGGCAAGTAACGGAGGCGTCTGGAGGCGACGTTTGCGCTCCTGGAAAGCATGTCCCTGTGGCGTTTCCCACTTGAACTCCGCATTGGCCTTGGTAAGGTTAGTGAGAGGATCGGCGATGCGGGCGAAGTTTTTCACGAACCGCCTATAATAGGCGCACAGGCCCAAAAATCGGCGCACGGCCTTCTTGTCAGTGGGCGGCGGGAAGTCGGCGATGGCGGCTGTTTTCCGTGGATCGGGACGAACTCCAGAATTGCTGATAACGTGCCCCAGAAACAAGAGCTCCTCATACGCAAATCTGCACTTTTCTGGCTTCAGTGTGAGTCCGGACGTCTTGATGGCTTGAAGTACAGCTTTAAGGCGCCGAAGATGCTCGTCGAAACTCGAGGAAAACACGACGACGTCGTCCAAGTACACAAGGCTAGTCTGCCACTTCAATCCTGCCAGTACTGTATCCATAACGCGTTGAAAAGTTGCAGGCGCTGAGCAAAGGCCGAAGGACATCACGTTAAACTCGAAGAGGCCGTCCGGTGTTATAAACGCCGTCTTCTCTCGGTCTCTATCGTCGACTTCGATTTGCCAATAGCCAGTCTTGAGGTCCATGGACGAGAAGTACTTGGCGTTATGGAGCCGATCAAGTGCGTCGTCCATTCGTGGGAGAGGATACACGTCCTTTATTGTGATTTTGTTCAGGCGGCGATAATCGACGCAAAAACGTAGGGTCCCATCCTTTTTCTTCACTAACACCACGGGGGATGCCCATGGACTCTTGGACGGCTGGATAATGTCATCTCGCAGCATTTCATCAACTTGTCTCTTCATGGCTTCACGTTTTCGCGTCGAAACCCTGTACATATTCTGACGGAGTGGTCTGGCATTTTCTTCGGTTATGTGGCGATGTTTCGTGATTGGGGTCTGCTGAATTTTCGATGACGACGAAAAGCAATCTTCGTATTGCAGGAGCAGGGCCTTGAGCTGTTCTTGCTTATCGTTCGGAAGTCTGGGACTGACGTCGAAAGCTATGGGAGGGGCTTGGTTCCTCTGAGCAGGTTCCGCAGAATCGGCGAGGGCGAAAGCACTGGTGGCTTCGACAATTTCTTCGATGTATGCGACCATTGTTCCTTTGTTCACATGTTTGTACTCATTGCTGAAATTCGTGAGCATAACCGTTGCTTTGCCTCCCCGCAGCTCTGCAATTCCTCTCGCGACGCAAATATTTCGGCTGACCAACAGATGCTGACTGCCTTCAACGACGCCTTCCAAGTCAGGTGATTTAGGAGCGCCGACTGAAATAATGACGCTTGAGCGAGGCGGAATGGTGACTTGTTCTTCCAGCACATTCAAGGAATGGTGTCCTGACGGCGTGCGCGGCGGTAGTGCTTCTTCTGTGGATAACGTTATCGACTTTGTTTTTAGGTTGATGACAACACCATGGAGGCATAAGAAGTCCATGCCAAGGATGACATCTTTCGAGCAACGCTGTAGGACTACGAAGTCTGTAGGATAATTACGGCCGTTAATGGTGACTCTCGCTGTGCAGATTCCTGCAGGCGTTACGAGATGACCTCCGGCTGTGCGGATTTCAGGGCCTTTCCAAGCTGTCCTAACTTTCTTTAACTTTGCGGCGAACGACCCACTGATGACAGAATAGTCGGCTCCAGTATCGACGAGAGCGGTCACACTTTGGCCGTCGATACGAACGTCGAGGTCGCTAGTTCGCCGTCTCGCATTACAGTTAGCGCGTGGCGTCGGGTCACGGCTGCGTCGGCTTGTTCCGCTGCTTCCATGTTGCGTCGTCAGGCCACCTTCGGTAAGTGAGCTTTCGCCGTCAGGGCTTTGCCTGTTTGGCGTTGTGTTCGGAAAGCCCCGTCGCGGCGTCGTCGTCGTCGGAGGATCTTCGGTAGTTCGTCGCACAGCAACCGCACTTCCATCGGTTGCTGCCCTTAGTTTCCCGGATACGGGCCAGGAGACCGGCCCCGCGTTGGGCCAGAGTACTGCCGGAGGTGCGGTGACATGCGGCGGCTGGGCGACGGCGAACGGAAAGGACTTCGTGGTCTCCATTGAGTTCTTGCCAGGTAGTCGGCGATGTCACGTGGCCGATCTCCTGGTTGCGGACACGGTGCATTGACGGCGAAGCCACGCAGTCCCATCTGTCGGTACTGGCAACGGCGTTATGTGTGCCCGGCCTCGCTGCAGTGGTAGCAGAGCGGGCGGTTGTCAGGTGCACACCAAACGTCCGTTTTCCTCGGTGCACTGCGCTGGCCCGCTGGGGAACGGAAGGACGTCGGTGGGGGTGGTGGCGGCGGTGGCGTCTGGCGACGAAAGTGCGATGGGGCGGCGTTTTGGCTTGGACGGGGAGGAGCGTTGTGGAGCACTGCAGCGGCGTAGCTCATAGTTTATGGCTCGTGCAGCGGTGTTTGGGGAATTCGAAGCGATTGCCGAACTTCTTCTCGCACAATGTCGGCGATCGAATCCACTTGAGGCTGCGCCGAAGGCAACAGTTTGCGCAGCTCTTCCCGCACGATCGCTCGGATCGTTTCACGCAGGTCGTCGGAGTCACTGGCTTGAGCAGCAGCGCATTCTGAAGTCAGGCGACGATTATACTGTCTGGTGCGCATGTCCAGCGTTTTTTTGATGGTGGTCGCCTCGGATACAAATTCTTGGACGGTGTTCGGTGGATTCCTCATTAGTCCCGCGAAGAGCTCCTGTTTGACCCCTCGCATGAGGAAACGAACTTTCTTTTCCTCAGCCATGTCTGGGTCAGCGTGACGGAATAGACGGGTCATCTCCTCTGTGAAAATTCCGACCTTTTCATTTGGTAGCTGAACCCGTGTCTCGAGTAGAGCAGCGGCCCTCTCTTTGCGAGCGACGCTCGCGAACGTTTGTAGAAAAACGCCGCAGAAGACATCCCACGTTCGGAGCGTGGACTCCCGATTCTCTAGCCAGGTCCTTGCGGTGTCTTCCAGGTAGAAGTACACACGACAGAGCTTTTCTTCGTTGTCCCAGTGGTTGGGGGCGGCCACACGGTCGTATGTTTCTAGCCAGGTTTCCGGGTCTTCAAACAATGTGCCATGGAACGTTGGTGGTTCCCTGGGTTGATGGATGACGATCGCGGGCTGGGACGCTCCGGTTGTCATTGTCGCTGCAGTCGAGGTCATGGTCTTGGTCTTCCGCGCCTTGTCTTGTAGAAGGCCGTACTCCGGTGGGAGACCTTGCTGTCGGCGGCTTGTTCGCTGCTCTTGGTTGGCGTCGGTGTCTTCTCCGCGACGGGGGCTGGGTTCACGGCTTGACGGGGGCGTCCGGTACATGAACGAAGCAGCACCTCCATCAGGTGTCACGGGGTCGTGACGTGGCCGAAGACAGGAAACTTCGTGTTGGGATTTAACTGTTTATTTGGGCAAACCAGTGCCCGGTAAAGGGAAAGTCTAATTACAGCAGCAGTCTTGCACAGATAGCAGTCTCGAACTGATAGCGGCGAACGCAGCGTCGGCCTTCGATCAACAACTGACAAGCGGCGAAGCGCGTCGGCATTTGTACCCCTGCCGTCGAATGTTCTAGCGTTATTGCTGGCGGTGGGGTAGGTTCCAGAACAATCTGTACCGTTAGCACAGTGGGCGTGATCCTATGGAAATGATCTACTACAGTTCGGAACCTTCTCGAAACCTGCAGGCGCGGTTTGCACCGAGAATCGTGTGGTGTTTCGGAACGATAGCAAAAACTTGGGAAATGGAACGTAGCAATATATATATATATATATTGTTAAGCGGTTTATTGGCGGACACTCAGCGATGATTCACGACAGCGACAGTCATTGCGGGGATCGACTTTCTGCACGAGCTGCTCTTCTTCTTTTTATGAAAAGGGCGACCCACTAGAAGGCGCTGAAGAGGACGACCCACTGTTCAAAGGCTTTACCATAACTACCCCGGGTACGAAAAGGGAGCCGCCTGGCGACCTAACAGCTGGTTACGATGAGCAGGTCATGGTACGCCTTGAGGCGCTCCACGTTAACAATGTCGCGTCCTCGACGACGCATGTCCGAAGATGGTTCGATGGGTTCAATCAAGTAGTTGACTGGAAAAGTGCGTTTGACGACACGGTAGGGCCTTCGTATTTGGGCAATAGTTTTGAAGATAGGCCAGTTGCAGTAGTAGGGATCGAGAGCCAGACGAGCGCTCCAGGGAGAAACTTGGGCGCAGTAGTGCTGGCGTCAGCGCGAATCCTTTTTTGCCGCTCTTGATCATGCGCAGTAAAGGTCTTTGCAAGCTCTCGACACTCTTCAGCAAGCTGGACTGTAGCAGAATTAGGTGCCCACTCAGACGGCGCTGAAGAGGACGACCCACTGTTCAAAGGCTTTACCACAATATATATATATATATATATATATATATATATATATATATATATATATATATATATATATATATATATATATATATATAGACGTGGCGAGGAAGAAAGTGCGCTGGCTCCGTATATATATATATATATATATATATATATATATATATATATATATTATATATATATATATATATATATAAGGGAAAGAAGTGTATACATAAGGGCTCGTGTTTCGTGTTTTAACACAATATCAATGAGATCTAACAGACAGTAATGCCAAGAAATGTACAAAGGAAGTTATTAGAACCAATGGAATGTAAATAAAAAGAAAGAAATGTGGATGAAAAAATAACCAGCCGTGAGCCGGAATCAAACATACGACATTCGAATGACGCGTCCAATATATATATATATATATATATATATATATATATATATATATATATATATATATTATAGAAGGGATTTATTAAGCAGAAAGGTTGATGCTTGGAAAGCTTGGAAGGCGATGCACCAGCCGCAATTTCCGAGCTCGAGCCACTGCTGCACACTCGATGCTGCTGCCTCTGCGCCGGAGTACTTCCTCTTCTTTACAATGGCCCCACGGAAAAAAAGGAGCCATCCTGGCGACTTAGTCCTGTGCAGGCGGCGTTGAACCGTGGTACTGCTTGAGCCTCTGGACGTGTACAACCTCGCGGTTGCGACGTCGCAAGTCTGAAGGTGGCGTAAGAGGCTCAATGAGGTAGTTTACTGGCGAAGTTTGTTCAAGGATACGATATGGCCCATCGTACTTTGGCAGAAGTTTGGAAGAGAGTCCAGGTGTGCGATGCGGCACTGACAGCCATACAAGAGCACCCGGAAGAAAAACGGGAGTTGAGGTCTGGGCATCATGAATTGCTTTTTGCCTGTTTTGGTCATCGCAGGTGAAGCGACGAGCTAACTGGCGGCATTCTTCTGCGTGTCTAGCGGCGTCCAAGATCGGTAGGCACTCGGACGCGTCCGGTCGATAGGGCAAAATGGTGTCAATGGTGTGGGAGGGGTGACGGCCGTAGAGGAGGTACGCATTCATCATCATCATCAGTGTTTATTCAATCAACGTAATACAAAAACATGGTTACAAAAGTATTTGGACCATTAGCCTGTGTGGCTAGTTAGTGGTCCAATCTATTACATGATTATTTTATTACATGTCAGGAGCAGAGGTGCAGTTAATATGATTATGAATCATATCAGGTAAAAAGGAGAGAAGCCTGTTGTCGCTTGCGTTGCCGTATTATAGGCGTATGTAATGAATGGGAGGACTAAGTCCCAGTTAGAGTGGTCAGGCGTCACATACATAGATAGCATGTCACCGAGAGTACGATTAAAGCGCTCAGTAGCCCCGTTGGTTTGAGGGTGGTAAGCGGTACATGTGCGATGTACAATAGCACACTCAGCGAGCAATTTTTCAATGACCTCGGACAAGAAGGCGCGGCCGCGGTCACTGAGGAGCTCTTGAGGGCCTCCATGGCGCAACACAAAATGACGCAGTAGGAAAGTGGCAACCTCCTGTGCTGTAGCCGTTTGAAGAGCAGCGGTCTCTGCATAGCGCGTTAGGTGGTCGATAGCAACTATTATCCACCTGTTGCCAGTCGGAGTCAATGAAAGTGGCCCATAAATATCTATTCCAACCCGTTCGAAGGGTCGGGAAGGGCATGGTAAAGGCTGCAGTTCACCGGCGGAGGCGTGTGGTGGAGATTTTCGACGCTGACATTCGGCACAAGAGCGGACGAAGTTGCGGACGAAGGTATACATACCACGCCAGTAGTAGCGATGTCGAAGCCTTTCGTAGGTCTTGAAGACTCCTGCGTGGCCACATTGTGGGTCAGCGTGGAAAGAGGAACAAATCTGCGACCTCAGGGTTCGTGGAACGACGAGCAGCCACTTGCGTCCTTCTGGTGCGTAGTTGCGTCGATAGAGAAGCGTGTCACGTATCGAGAAGTGTGGAACTTGGCGCCGAAGCGTTCGCGTCTTTGGGAGTTCAGAAGTGTCGGAGAGATGATTAAGAAGAGACGCAGTCCACGGGTCATTGCGTTGTTCGATAGCAATGGTGTCAAAGTCAAGCGATGGCAATGTGGAATCACAAGCGGAGTCAGCTGTGGCATTCTGGGACAGGGGGGAACGGGAAAGGGCGTCGGCGTCAGCATGCTTTCGTCCTGACCGATAAACCACGCGTATGTCGTAATCTTGAATTTTCAACGCCCAGCGAGCGAGGCGGCCAGATGGTTCTTTTAACGTCGAAAGCCAGCACAGCGCGTGGTGGTCGGTCACGACGTCAAAAGAACGACCATATAGATATGGGCGAAACTTTCCAAGGGCCCACACAATGGCCAAGCACTCCTTTTCTGTGACGCTGTAGTTGCTCTCAGCCTTGGTAAGTGTGCGACTAGCGTATGCGACGACGTATTCCTGATGTTCCGGTTTACGCTGTGCGAGCACAGCACCAAGGCCTACACCACTGGCGTCGGTGTGGATTTCAGTTGGAGCTTCAGGATCGAAATGGCGTAGAATGGGTGGCGTTGTGAGAAGCCATCGCAAGGTGGTGAAAGCCTCGTCGCAGGCAGGGGACCACGATAAGAGGTCTTTACAGCTGCTGAGAAGTTGCGTGAGAGGTGATATAATAGACGCGAAGTTTCGGACGAATCGCCGGAAATAAGAACACAAGCCGATGAAACTTCGAAGTTCTTTGATGGTGGCAGGTTTAGGAAACGCCGTAACAGCTCGCAATTTCTCGGGATCCGGGAGGATGCCTTCCTTCGAAACAACGTGGCCCAAAATGTTCAGTTGACGCATGGCAAATTGACATTTTTGGAGGTTTAATTGCAAACCGGCGTTAGTTAAGCAAGTAAGGACGTGCTGAAGGCGACGTAAGTGTGTGTCAAAGTTAGGGGCGAAGACCACGATATCATCGAGGTAACACAAGCATATCTTCCATTTTAGTCCACGCAGGATGTTGTCCATCATTCGTTCGAACAGTTGCAGGGGCATTGCAAAGTCCGAAGGGCATGACGGTGAATTCATATAAACCGTCTGGCGCAACAAAAGCGGTTTTGGGGCGATCGGCCTCCGCCATAGGCACCTGCCAGTAGCCTGACCGCAAGTCTAACGAGGAAAAGAACTCGGCACCCTGCAAACTGTCCAAAGCATCGTCAATGCGCGGTAGTGGATAGACATCCTTCAGCGTGATCTTGTTCAATCGCCGGAAATCGACACAGAAACGAATAGAACCGTCTTTCTTTTTGACGAGAACCACCGGAGACGCCCATGGGCTCTGTGAAGGGCGAATGACGCCTCTGCGAAGCATGTCGTCTACTTGGTCAGCAATGACGCGGCGTTCTGTAGCGGACACGCGATATGGTCGTTGTCGCAGCGGTGAGTGGGACCCAGTGTCGATGTGGTGTTCTACTGCTAAGGCACGGCCGAGAGATGGTTGTTCAACGTCGAAAGAATGGCGGTAGCTGTCAAGAAAGGTGAGGAGTTGTGAACGCTGCGAAGATGTCAAATCTGCAGCGATGAATGGTTGAAATATGTTTGCCGACGTTGAGTCAGGCGCTGAGACGACAGCCAGTTCACAGACGGATGTAGAGGGCACCTCATCGGGGACGGATATAATTCTGGAAGAACTGATTGTCTCGACGCTGGCCAAGACACTCGTGACAAAGTAGGGATAAAGACGACGAGTCATGATTATAAATTGGCATTGTGGTTGAGCCTTCTACAAGATCGAGAGCAGCAAAAGGCAGGGGGAGGGCTCTTCGGGCGACCAATATTGGAGATGGTGTGAAGAAGACCGTGCCGTCGGATATGGCGCTGCATGAAACTGGCACGAACGCAAAAGAGCATGGAGGGATGTAGGTGTCATCGCTAACGACAAGTTTAGCGGCAGACTGGGTGTCGACGGACGCTTGGTCATCCAGTGAGCAAAATTCAACCTCAGCCCTAGCACAGTTGATTACGGCGTTATGACGCGACAAAAAGTCCCATCCCAAAATAATATTATGGGAGCACGATGAAAGAACCACGAACTCTATCGTATACAGAGCGTCCTGAATTGTCACTCGGGCTGTACATACTGCGGTCGGCTGAACAGGTTGAGCACTGGCTGTGCGAAGCGATAATCCGGAGAAAGGCGTCGTAACCTTACGAATTGAGCGGCAAAATCCAGCGTCTATAACAGAAACAGCGGCACCGGTATCTACAAGAGCGACAGTAGGGACATTTTCGACGAACACATCAATAACATTGGTAGGTGACAAATGAGGACTTGGGCAAACCGAAACTTGCACAGTTCTTGCCTCAGGAACTGCGTCGTCTAGTTTTCCTCCTCGTTAGGCGCGGGCCGTCGACGCATAGGAGAAGGCGAGCGGCGGCGTGGAGAGGGCGAGCGAAGACGTCCCGAACGAGGGCGGTGGTCGTCCTGGTAGCGGGCTGGCATTGGAGTGGAGGAACCGTATCCCGCGTTGGAGTCAAGCGGGAAGAAAGGCTCACGGTGGTTTTCATTGGTGATATGCGTCCGGCGGCGGCAATACCTTGCGACGTGTCCGGGGTATCGACAAGCATAACATATCGGGCGATTGTCGGGGGTGCGCCACGGATTAGCGGTGTTGGTGCTGGTCCAGTGAACTGGAGCTGGGGGATAGCTCGCGCGAGGCTGGAACGGAGGCGCAGGCGCCTTGCGAGTTGGCATGGCTGCAGCCGCGGCGTAGGTGAGAGGAGCAGCCACAAGATTAGGTTCGCGAGCAGCTGGTAAGGCCTCGGCGACCTCTCCTTGAATGACGTCACGTAGAGAAGATGGTAAAGTTGTGGTAGCTTCTGGTGTGAAAGGCACCAAGGAAAGCTGTCGTGCAACTTTTTCGCGGACAAATGCTTTTATTTCGGCTATTAGTGACGCTTTGTCATGACCACTGATCACACTAGACAGCGATGCCAAATCGTGTGCTGGAGGACGTCTTGTCAGAGCTCGCTGCTTCCGCAATTCATCGTAGCTTTGGCAGAGGCTGATTACGTCGTTAACAGTGGTCGGGCTTTTCGCCAAGAGCATTTGAAAAGCATCGTCGTCAATCCCTTTGAGGATGTGCTTACATTTTTCAGCTTCCGTCATTTCGGAGTTTACGCGTCTGCACAAATCGACGACGTCTTCTATGTAACTTGTGAAGGTTTCACCCGTTTCTTGTGCGCGTGTGCGTAAACGTTGCTCGGCACAAAGTTTTCGGACGGCAGGTCGATCGAAGACTGATACAATCGACGTTTTAAATTGCGGCCACGTTTGGACGACTGCCTCGTGGTTTCTAAGCCAAAGGCTGGCTACACCCGCGAGGTAGAACGACACGCGTGTCAACTTGTCCGAGTCCGCCCATCTGTTTAAAGCGCTCAACCGTTCGAAAGTCTAGAGCCAATCTTCAACGTCGTTGTCATCTGTTCCACTGAAGATTGGAGGCTCCCGCTGAGGAACACTGCCTGGACAGGTGGCCGGAGGAGATGGAAGCGTCTGCTGATCGGCGTCTGGCATAGCAGAAGGTAGCCGTCGAGAACGGAGTTCCAGGATGGTAGCGGGAAGTTGTAAGGGACGGTACCCCGGCAACTCCATCAATTATAAAGGAGATTTATTAAGCAGAAAGGTTGATGCTTGGAAAGCTTGAAAAGCGATGCACCAGCCGCAATTTCCGAGCTCGAGCCACTGCTGCACACTCGATGCTGCTGCCTCTGCGCCGGAGTACTTCCTCTTCTTTACAATATATATATATATATATATATATATATATATAAGTTGAGAAAGTTTTGGTGGATTGAGTGTTTTTCAAAGTTTGACATAAGGAATGAACGTGCGAAAACTTTTTATTCCAACGTTTCAGCCGACGTCCGGCCTTCGTCAGGGAATACAAAGCATAATTGAATCGCACCCCTTATATACGCGGAACAACAGTGGGCGCCCAACACGTGTGCAACTGTATCGTCACAGACATAATATATACAAGGTGCAAAACAGATGTTAACATTTGTTTCATGTGGTTGTGCAGTAGTCATGTGCAGTAGACTTGTGCAGTAGTCATACTTTGCAAAAAAAAAAGATATTTTTTTAAGTGTAGGTTCGTGTGTAGTAAAGAAAAGATAATTAAATTATAGCCTACATCGCGGAAGATACAATACAATTTACAATTGCAATGCGTCACGAAAACATGACATTAGTAGGTGTAGAGCCACCAAAACAACTGCGAGAACGTGCAGTGAAGATGTTTAACAAGATGCGCCATAATTAGTATACCAACAACAAATTGGCAGTCAGGATGTGGAACAAGGTGTATCGAAACGGGATACATTAGTATACCAACAACGAACAAAAAGGAAAAATGCGGAACAAGATGTAGAAGAAGCTAACATGTGTATATGTGTATATCGACATCAAATGGAGGATGAAAGAAGTAAAAGTGGTAACTGCAGTGAAATCTTTCTACAACGAAGCGTAGGCGTCGTATCGGCTAATAAAAGCACGTAAAAGAATTAAATGAGTGCAACCGCGAAAAATGCCACAGTCACTGAATTGAAACACCGCATTTGATAGAGCAAGCTCCAGTGGCTTTCACATTGGTAACACTTTCAGTGCAGCCATATTTTCGTTAATGCCAGATGATACTGCCCTGAATATGTAGACAAGGAATGATTCGCGCACCTCTCTTTTATGGCGCGTTTTAAAACCAGATTCTAATGCTGTAGCCCTTAGCTTTTGAAGCGAATGTCGTGGCATGATGACATGTTCAGATAGAGGCAGGTGGGGAAACGTGGTAACGTGTGCCTTGTGATTGTTGAATCGTAATCTAAATTGTGTTTCGGTCAGCCCTTTTTGCTGAAAATTACAATTTGAGTGTTGAAGCAGATAGGTGCAACTGGTGGTATTGCAGCCAAGATTACATTATTTCAGAGTGTGATAATTGAGGCTGAGCTCTTAACTGATGCCGTGGTTGTCATGTGGTTGCACACTTTGCAACGTGTCATGCGGCTAGGACAGCAACCAGAATGAACGGAAGGGGTCGTTGTCTTGGATGTCGTCTGCACATGTCACGCAAGGCTGTGTGCTATGCGTGGTGGCTATGCGTGGTGGCTCATGAAATATGTTCTTCAGACAATCACTCTGCATGAGGGTGCTTCAAGATCTAGCTAACGTTTGTTATCGATGCAGAATGCGTTAAAGCCAAGTTAGTACATGGGTGCTGCGGAGCTCATTCAATATATTTAGGAGCTCTTGTTGGTGTGCTTTAGTTGCCTGTCTATTTCCGTCGTCCACTAATTCAGGCAGGTATTTCTGTCCAGTTAGCGAATCAGGCATCTAGTCATGGTTATCGCGGAAGTAGAGGGATTAGAGGGCACAGCCTTTTAAATCTCAGTGCGTTTCTATATGGAATGCCTGTTTTGTTACGTTTGATGTGGTTGCTTTCAAAGTGAAAATATCAGTGTTTGTCCGTGGGTTTTTGTAAAGCTCTGTCGTTAGTTTTTGCTCAGACAAGCACAACGTGGCGTCGAGAAATTTATTGTTGGAATGTGAGTAGGCTGGTGAAAAGGAAATGAATGGGTGAACGTCACTGACTGACGGGGTTGGCAAATCAACCTTGGCATAAAATTTATCTGGACAAGGTCGGATACCTTGGTTGCTCACGACGTGACTGAGGAATGAAGTTTGTGGAAACCAAAGCGACAATTTTTGGGCTTCAGATTAAGGCCGGCCAAACGTGTGGCGTGAAAACTGCTCCTGGCCTTTCCAAGTGCTCTCAGAACTTCGCAGAAAGACAATCACGGCATCAAGGTAAACCAGGTAGGTCTGCCACCCAAGTCCCGTTAGCACTGTGTCCATTAGACGCTGAAACGTGGCTGGTGTCGAACACAAACCGAAGAGGAGCATCTGAAATTCGTAAAGTTCGTCTGTTGTTACAAAGGTGGTCTTTTCACAATCTCTCTCATCCATTTCCATTTGCCAATAGCCGCTTTTCAAGTCCATTGATGTAAAGTGTTGTGCGTTTTGCAACCGATACAGAGAATCGTCAATACGCGGCAGCGGATGAACGTCCTTCTTTGTGATCTAGTTGCTTCCATTTGTCGACACAGGAACGCAAGCTGCCATTCCTCTTTTTAACGAGTACTGCGGGTGATGCCCAAGGGCTGTCGCATTGCCTAATAACGCCGTCTTCAAGCATCGTTTTCACCTGTTTTAAATGCAGAGCCTTTCTTAGTGGCACCTTGTCACTGGTCATCGGCGTCCACACTTCCACTGTGCATGCTCGTCTTCTTTCCACCTCTATTTCTCCCCTTTCATTCTCTCTCCCTCCCCCTAAATTGCTTGGCTTCACGCATTGTTTGACTAGAGTAGATGTGGCAGAAACAACAGATGGCAACAGCATCTTTATTCAGTACTGGGACACAACCCTACATCATTGTCCCACCACTCGCTCGAGGCAACTTTACCCCACCCCACTGTCTTCAGCTTTAACAACAACAAGCAACGGAGAAGACAAGGCTGCGAAGCGACGAGCATACGACGCTGAACGCAAGCGTTTGAAGCGAGCTGCGGATCCTTCACTCGGGGAACGAAAAGCAGCTGCGAAACGGCAACGCCGAGCTGCGGATTCCGAACTTCGTGCGCGAGAAGCAGCGGACTTCAAACGCGAGCAGCGAGCTTCAAGACCATAGGTACGTGAGTGAGAAGCAGCGTGCAAACGTCGTCAACGAGTGGCACCTCCGGAGTCTGCTCTTGACCGCGAGCGCACTGCGACAGGGGTGGGGAAAGTCAAGCAGTTTGAGCGTTTGCGCAGCCAGCCGCTCGTTTCAAACGTGAATTTGAAAACCGCAGCTTCGGACACAGCTGTAAGGTGTGCCATCGACTGTGGTTCGACCTTACGCTGGTCGGGAGCACCAAGAAAAAAGCGAAACAGACCAACGCGCTAAGGGTTCTTCAAGCACGTTTGGCAACGTCGACTTGAAGAGCGGTGGCGAGAACGACTATGTTAACAGCGACAACGATGGCGACGAGATACTGCGGGAGACAATGACGGGGTGAGGGTTACCGTTATGACAATCTACCCAGAACCCAACCCCACTCGAAAGCTAGACACCGCGTTCGTCAACCATGCAATGAGCTGCGTGTACGTGCGTTTGCGAAAATCTGACCCCTTCGTGCTCGTCGAAGACTTCAACGCATACATTTGCAAGGACGATTGCTTAGTCGACTACATGTGCACTTGACATGGGCTGTACTGCGTGTCCAACAACAACGTCAGGAATGACAACCAGCCCGCCACCATCTACGGCAGTTGCATCGACCTCGTCTTCACCAGTTACGCAGTCGCACTACCACTCCTCAAAGACTCCTTGACAGTGCGCTTTAGCGACCACAAAGCAGTCATCGTCTCCGTCCAACACGACGGCACGAAGCGATTCTTCGGTTGTCCTTCATTCAATAAATAAAACTAATAAAAATGAAATAACAATTAGGCATTCCTAGACCACACCCATTATGCGACATATAGAAGATACACCTACCATTCTGCGACGCATTTACTCTAGTTTCCCTCATGGGAAGATGCGGACGGCCTTTTTGAATTGCCTCGGGCTCCTTTGGATCAAAGCCATGAGAGTTTCGCCGCATCCACAGGTCGTGGGATCGAATCCCGGCTGTGGCGGCTGCATTTCCGATGGAGGCGGAAATGTTGTAGGCCCGTGTACTCAGATTTGGGTGCACGTTAAAGAACCCCAGGTGGTCAAAATTTCAGGAGCCCTCCACTGCGGCGTCTCTCATAATCATATGGCAGTTTTGGGACGTTAAACTCCACAAATAAATCAATTTTGCCGCATGAACCTGGCGTCGGAATCTTTGATGGGGCGTGGTTTTGTGAGTTATGTCTGACCAACTCTAGAAGTGTAAGAGAAGCTGCCGTGAAACTTGTTGATCAGGTCGATAAGGCGGTCTTGCTCAGTGGTTGATAACGTCCGACTAACGTCAACAGGTATCGTTGCAAGCATAGCAGGTGGTGAAGCCTCCTCGACGAGATGGCAATCTTCTATTTGCGCAAGCTCGTGGAAATAGGCGATGACAGTGTCCCCAACAATGTGCTGACGTTCCTTGCTGAAACTGGTCAACAAAATTTGGGGGACCCTTAAGCTTCGCCTTTGAGAGTTGAATACGATAGCGAAATCCGGCCTCTAGTGCACCATTGAACCGCTACGTGCATACTTATTCGTACGTTCTGTTACATACTCACGCATGCACACACGCACGCACACAGTAGATTGCACCAGCGCGCGCTCTTGTTGCCAGATGGGCTCGTTTTTATCGTGACATCTGTCGAACAAAATGCGTTAACGGGGCCATGAAACACTTTTTCATGTAACCATGAAATAAATTCACAAGAAGAGCTTATTGCCTCACGAATTCAACGCTGCAAAAATGTTAAGAATCCGTCCCGTGCGAATGAAGTTACAAAGATTTGTCGCATGCTGCCATTGCAATATCTCTTCTCTCGTCCTGACGAAAGCGCTGGAAGCTAAGCACGGAGGGGTGGCAGGCCAAAGAAACTACCGCGCCTCGTGACCATGAGCACTTTTTTTTTGAATGTGCGCTTTGTCAGTGTGGTCGTGCGCGCACACATGAACAAGTAGCGGCCTTCTGTGGCTATCTCGGTAACTTGATTTTTTGGTCGCAGACGCACAGAAGATTTTTCGCTCACAACCAACGGGGCCGACGTCGACGATGGGTTTTCTGCGACACGAACTCTTTAACGCTATCACGTTAATACTAAAGTGCATTTATCGATGACAATGACGACACCCCTGGCGATGGAAGTGCCACAAGTGAATGCTAGCTCACTGACGCGTTCAGCGACACCAGTTCCGCTTTTTAGGCTGTCGCAATGCGCTGGTACGAAAGAGAAACTCTGTGCAGAAGTATGACGTCGTCACCGGCGATACGCAAACGAGGTTGCTGATTTTCCTCATAGTTAGGTGCGTTCGAGTTGGTAGCAAACGTTGTGCTCCTGGCATGGACGTTAATCACTGCTCCGTATTCTCGCAAGAACTTCATTCCCAGAATAACACCTTTACAATATTCACGAATAGTGATGAATGTGGCGGTGAAGGGTGAATCAGCGATTATGAGTCGGGCCGTGCACTTTTGAGGTGTCATCAACTGGCCTCCCGCAGTTTTGTATTGGGCGCGTACCAAGGCGTCTTTGCATTATTTTACCCGTCAGCGAGTAGCTGGCTTAATATTCAAAAGTGTGAGCCGGCGTCAACAAGAGCCGTTACTTGATGACCGTCAATTTGAATGGTGATGTGAGGGCTTATGACTTCGCGTTATACTGGTAGGCGTCGTGTTCGTCATCTCCGTCACGATCGTCGTTGTAATTGTCACCTTCGACGTCTGCGCTTGATAGTTCTGTAATGGGCGCTGTTGGTAATTTAGAACATTTTCAACCCCCCTCCCAGAGGTCACAACGTCTAGTTTCCCCGTAGTGGGCTAGGGGACTGGCTCCTAGCAACGTCAGCAAAACTGCGACGATTCGGTGAACTGTACAGCACCGGAGATAAAGACCGTGATCTAGGCGCAGTTGGATCTTGCGGCGTACGATTCGGTGGAGCGTCGTTGTATGCACGTCGAGCGTCATACGCAGCCTCGTCGTTGCATGTATTGCAATTGTCGTTCATAGCGTAATCCAGCTGAGGAGGAAATTTCCAGTGTGGAGGATCGTGGCAGCGGCGAAATTGGTAGACATGCCCTGCTTCGCCACAAAGATAGCACACCAGTCGATGGCCAGTGGGGCGCCACAAATCGGTTTTGTGGCGCTGGTCGTTCAGCGGGGGTTCTCTGTTCAGTCATGGTGCGCTGTTCGGGTGTCGACCGTGCGAAATTCCTCGGGTCGGTGACACGGTTTGGGTGGCGACGTTGAGGTTGGAGGTGATAGGATCTGCTGCGTATGAAGGGTAAGTAGTGGACGAGTCACTGGAGCCGTCGTCCTTAGAAAAGCAACGATGGGACATCAGAGAGCATCAACATAGGCAAAGTGCCCTTGCACGTCACCATAGCCCGGTAAACAAAAAGCTTGGCTCACTTCTTTCCAGACAACGTCAGCAACAAACGACCACGCCGACTTCAGTTTTAGTGTTGGAAATAAACCCAGCTGACGAAGCTCTTCTCGCAGGATCTCTCAAATCGCTTCACGTAGAGTCTTGTCGTTTCCGCTGCAGCTTGACGCAGCCGTAACGGAGGTCTTCGCGACGTACTTGAACATTTCGTCATGCTGGCGGTATCGTTGCTGCAGGGCCGGTCAAGTCGCAAAAGCCTTTTTAGTGAAGTCGGTCGCTGTTGTCGGTGGATTTCTCACCAGACCAGCAGACAGTTGCTCCTTCACATCTCGCATGAGATACCGTAACTTCCCTGGCATGTCAGAATCTGCCCTGTAGAAAAGACGGGTCATGTCCTCAGTGTACATAGCAGCGCTCTCGTTTGGTTTCTGTATGCGAGCTTCTAGGCTGTGTTGCACATTCTCCTTTCTGTCGGCACTAGTAAATGTATTGAGGAGATGGGTGCGGGAATCGTCTCACGTAGCGAAGCTTCGTTCCAGGCTTTTGTAGCACATTTGGGCGTCGTCCTTTAGATAAAAGTAGCCACTCGGAGGCTTGTGTTGTGGGCTGGTGCACTGATTGTGTTTGGCACATCGTTATAACTGGTCCAGCTAATCTTGCGCATCTTCATTGGCTTCAACATAGAACCACTTGGAATCATTGGATTCTGCAGTGTCAGGTGGTGCGACGGAGCTGTAGTGTTTATTGTCGTTGGAGGATGATTGGTGGACCATTCCAGCAGGAAACTATGCTAGGGCTGGCCTCCTGGTGCTAGGGCTGGCATACAGGTCATTTGAGGTGGCTATGTAGAGTATGGCGTGGGTGGCACTCAATAATAAATGGTTAGAAAACAGCGCAGAGTGCGACGCTGTTAAGGCGTCAACCGTGCCTCCAAGTCGCGCAATCGCACGCCGCAGGTGTGTGGCGCTGTCTGAAGATCCGCTTGGTGGGGTGGTTGTGCTTATGATGGCGGGTGGTTCATGATAAGGAGCTTGAACAGAACCACTCGATAGTGCCGTTGAAGTACTCGGCGAGATGTTTTCATGACGGCAAGTGTGAGCAGCGTCATTGGCCAACAGGAAAGTTCTCGCTGTTATGGCGGCGTTCCAGTATGCCAAAGAAGCCCAAACGGCGTTCCTTGGATGCTCACCTATGGGAATGATCTTAGGCATAAGATCCGCGCCTTGGGGAGCGTACGTGATGTTTTTAAACCACAAGACCTCTTGCGCATTCTCACACGAAGGTGGTAGGAAGGTTACTGTCGGGTTATACCCTGGTGTTAGGAATAAAGAAGAAAGAAGGGGCGGTGGGCACGAGAACGAGCCCTGGCCACTGGCTCATTCAGTTGTTCTATTTACCTTGGATGTAGCCAGATGATCGAGTCCGAGTTTCTTTCTTTGTTTCTCACACTTCGCTCTGGTGCCGAAACCCACCCGGTCGTCTGGCCCGCCCTCGACTTTGCAATGGAGCAACTCCGAGCGCAGCGCGGCTTCTACCGGAAAGCCACCACATCACAAAGAGCAGTTAGATGCTCGACATCCTTCTGGCTGACTCAACGTCCCCTGCTTTCAGGCTCCAGCAGCTCCTCGCAATTATCGTCACGAAAAATGTCCACCTACTGAACTTTGACAGAGAGATACATTGAAATTTGTATTACGTTGCAGGTAGATTTCCCAGTGAGTTGGAAATAAAATAGCTAATATTTTATAGTTATATTCACTTGTCTGATAAAATCGTTATTGTGAATGAGCTGTACAACAGCTAATATTGGTCACATAGCAGCACTAATGATGATAGTGTATAAAATGGTGATGGTGGTTATGATATACCATAAAGCTTTTAAGTTCAATTACAATACCCGCAATCAGCTTCGCCAGAGTTTCTAGATTCATCCTCGGAGACCACAAGCGATTTCACTAGGGGACGACGCCGTTATGCGCTTGGGCTTTCGCGTTGTATAAACTCTGTTAGCTATGTGCTTTGTCTTTAGTGTTGTGCTATCGTGTATCAGATGAGCCAAATGACCCTATGGCTTTTCAAACAAGCAAACGTTCTGCGAACGTTGACAGCATGCCCACGCAGGCACCAGCTGTAGCACACATGTTTACGTATGTTGCAACAACGGTGTAAGAACAAGTTGTTGCCACTGAACTCGTCAACCTTTTTTGCTTGTAGCAGAAAGTGTCTATAGCCGACTTAATAGTGCGGGTTATTTTCAATATGAAGCCGGTGGAGCCTGCAGATCTCTGTTCTTCGGCTTGCTTGTGAGTTGTATCCTTATGCGCTCTCGGACAACGTTTCTAGAACTAGGCAAGCTGCAAAACTGAGCGATGTCGTGTGGTGCCGCCGCTGCCCGACAAATGTGGCACTGCTGTCGCATACGGATTGACTCCCTGCATGCTCGCTTGTGTCATTCCCGTAACCTCCGTTGGCCGTGCATGATGTCGTGGAGGCTTCTTTCTGCGTGAACAGTTTTGTGCAGCGTGCCCTGTTCTGCTTTGTATGTGCTGCGTGTGTTCATTATGCCCACATGTTGCATTCCCGGCTGTGCGAGTGGCTACAGGAAATGACAGACACCGCGACATTTCTCTGATTGATTAATTTGTTGGGTTCAACGTCCCAAAACCACTTATGATTATGAGAGACGCCGTAGTGGAGGGCTCCGGAAATTTCGACCACCTGGGGTTCTTTAACGTGCACCCAAATCTGAGCACACGGGCTTACAGCATTTTCATCTCCGTCGAAATCAGCCGCTGCAGCCGGGATGCGATCCCGCGACTTGCTGGTTGGCAGCCGATTACCTTAGCCACTAGACGAACACGGCGGTGCACAACATTTTTTTTTGAGCTTCACGTGTACCTGAGCAGCGGGAGGCATGGTATCACGCTATTCCTCGTATGGATAGGAAAATGCCCAGCACATTACGTGTGCGGGATACGCACTTTTATGGGGAGGACATTATGAAGACTTTCACTGACGTCATCAATAGTAATTATTATTGATGACGTGAGTGAAAGTCGTATTACTATAGAAGACGTCACATACAAATCGCCAGAGGAAAGTGGGACCTTGTCGAAGAATGCGTTCTACGAATGTTCCTGAATTTAGAATGCGTTCTACGGATGTTCCTGAATTTGCCCGCTTACCTTTCAAAACCCACAAAAAAGAAGCGAAAGCTGCCCGACAGGAGTGGGGTACTTTCCATATTATTACCGGCGAAAACAAAAGACTATCTCCGAGCACTGAGCTCGAAAATGGTGGAATAGGTTCTGACATGCTGTCAACGAGTGGCGGAAAATTTTGCTTCAAGGCACAGAACAAGATTGTTTGCATGCTGGCGGAAACTTGTTGAAAATAGCGAGACAAGACGTCTTGTGGCGTTTCTAGTGCTCAAAGTAGACAAAAGAGCTCTATGTGTAGAGAAATGCGTAGTCGTCGCTGAAGACCAAACAGTCACCATTAGCAGTGGTCACCAACGCTTAGCCAAGTCGCCCGGCAATGCAAATACCATCACCCGATTGACCGAACTTCTGGCAGAAATAGAAAAGCTGAAAGTGTGTTCATGTTGTCCCAATGCGTCAGCAAGCAGCCTCGTGAGTAATAACTAAGAAGTGCTCAGCAATACCCCAAAGTGCGATTCCTGCTCTAAGCTTTTGCTTCAGCTGTGTTAAAAGGTATCATTAGGGGAACTTAAGAAGAAGCAGAGGGAAAACATGCTTATGAAAAGCGCCACATGCGCAGCTTTTCGACGGTCTAAGTTGCTAAAAATTGTGACTGACATAAAAAAAAGTTCACTACAGAACCCAACAGAAGCCACGGGATCGCACCACATAGTTTAGTTTATCTGTAGTTTAGTTTATTTTAAGGCACGAAAAACACAGTCACAAGAGAGGATACAAGACATTGTAATTGGATTTATCGTGCCTAAAAATCAATTGTGAACGTACACCAACTAGCAACTAACGGAGAGACTTGTACGTTATGCTTACAAGCATCGTTTATTGTGGGCAGTTTAAAAAGCCATAAGTACACTGTATTTGCCTTACATCGCTAAATATTTCGCAGTATTGTTTTTGCGATAGCCCAAGAAACCCCGATAATGTACTGTTGACAAAGCTCTTCCGAAACGGCGGCCGCCACGGTGTCTTGCCACGACGACGGTGCGTTTTCGTCTGCTAGTGGAAGCTTGTTGCGCCACCAGCGCCACCAAACAAGAAGTATTTTCGGCGCCGTGTGACAGGTTGTCTGACGCGGGTAGTTTTGCAACTTTCCTTGTTCTAGAAACGTTGCTCTCGGATAGCGTAATAAAACTCGGGGGATTTCACTACGAGGACTTGGAAGCGAACCTGATCACAGCCAGTGATTTTGATGATAATGTCGTTTGCGCTCAATGCTGAGCTTGCCGCGCAACCGAGTCGAGGCCGCCAACCCCGCCAGCATCGGCTGCCGTCACTACCACTGCACTTAGTAAGCCTCTCGCATTCACATCACAGCCTGCCGCGAAGTCGTCTTCGATCGGCCTTTCGAGCCCTTTCGCCTCGACGTTAAAGCAAGAAGCATCTTTGTTTTCGTCCCGCCTATCAACTCAGCAGGCTGAAACATCACAGTCAACCACCCTCACAACCCCTCTCGCTTCGACGTTGGAGCAGGTCGCAACTTCGCCTTCGAAAGGCATCTCGACTTCCCTCACTTCAACTTCGCAGCGCATCGAGACTTCACAGTCAATCGCCCTCACGACCTTTCTCGGCTCAACATCGTAGAAGACCCCTACTTCGCCTTCAACCAGCCTCCGGACTCCACTCGCTCCAAAGTCGCAACAGGCCGTGACATCGCCATCGACCACTATCTCAACTCTTCTCAATTTAACCTCGCAACAGGTTGAGACTTCCCCTCCACTGGTGTCTTGAATCCTCTCGCTTCGTCGTTGCAGCAAGCCGCGACTTCACCGTCAACCGGCCTCTTGACTTCTCTCACCTAGGGCTGTCACAATACCCTCATTACCCGTCACATTACAGTGGGCCGTCACATTACCCCCACGGCCTCCCGGCTGCAACAGCGGTACCTCACATCACACTAACCCAGGCTAAGATGTTCGTCCCGCACAAGCCCGTGGACAGCTTGTTTTGAACGAAGACACACCGGTTGAAGAGTTTTGGGTACGTGCCGTGAGATTTGTTGCTTTCCACGCAATCCATGGCGCTTCAGTGGGAGTATTCGTCCGCAAGGCACGCCGTGGAGAGTTCGATGGCCATGGAAGCCTCGAGTGCGCCATGCGCATCGACTACAAGGACCCGGTTTCACGCAGTCTGAAATGCAGCTTGTCGAGACAGTTCCTCTTCCCAAACGAAAAGGGCGAACGCACGTACTCCCTGTCACGCGGCCCCGTGCACATGCAGGACTGGCCTAGTGAGCAACAACGCGCGGCACCCTACTACTCGCCCTTCATGCTCTTCAAGCCCGATCCTGGCGGTAGCGTCACTACCCAGCCCAAACAAGTCGATGATTGGTACGGTGAGCAGTTGCGCTGCTATGAGCTTCACTCAAACGAGTACATGGACCCCACGACCTTCTGCGACGCCACCAACTATCACAAGAACATAGCGCCTGACGCCAGAGACCTGAGCTGCATGTACGAGCGCCACACCTCACAGCTCCAGCACTACGCCTTGCGCATTATGGAAATATCCGGCGCAAAAGAGGGCTTTCGCCAAGCGCGATTCACCGTGATTGACCTGCCATCTGGAGACTCCTGCAGCGATGTCTCCAGAAACACCGCCATGCGTCAGACTCGTGCACCCGAAAACGTCCGGTTCGCAACGCTGGAACAGAAAACGACAATCTCCTACCGGCTACAGAGGACGTGAACAAATCTCCACTGCTTTCTAACGCAGCCGAGATTCCCGTGCTTGGCGATGTCACTGGCCAACAGAACCGGGATACTTCAGCATTGTCGTCATCCAGGTTGAGTGAGGAAAAAGAGTCGTCATCGACTTCGGAGTCTTCATGCATATTGGAGCCTCCTGCGAGCTCTAATCTGATGCACCTGGGTCGCGATAGCTCCAAGTACACTGCAATTGCTCGATGGAGGTGAAATGTTGTAGGCCCGTGTGCTCAGATATGGGTGCATGTTAAAGAACCCCAGGTGGTCGAAATTCCCGGAGCCATCCCCTACAGCGTCTCTCATAATCATATGTTGACTTCGGGACGCAAAACTTCATATATGAATGAACACTGCCAATGCTCAGAATCTTGTAAACAAAGACATCAGTTCAGCGGACGTAATCGTTCACGGCGCCCAGACAGGCTCCGCTGCCGACACTGCCAACTCCGAGGGTGGTCTTGTTATTTATTGTCGGCGTGGAGCACTGATGAGGCATTGAGGTGGTGGACCACGTGAGCTCGATGTGTGCGAGTGGCCATGTTGGTGAACGGCCACGCTACGCTGTGCCTTTCTCTATCTCGTTCGACGAGAGATGGTGGGGTGGCAGGTGGCCGAGGTGCACTGGCGAGGTTGTGAGCCTCACATCTACACTATGGCAGCTAATCAGACCAGACGTTATACTATTGCACTTGTGGACACTTGTCCCATACTGCTGACCGCTGTGGTTAGGAGATCACATGAGGGTAAAGCGCAGAAACATCGGTTTACTTCATTTGGGGTGGATGTTAAAAAGCACTAACTGTGAAGGTCTCGCAATGCGGCACAAATATTTTAACACCACCGTCACTGCCGCGTGTGGTGCAGTCACATGTGCACCCTTTTCAAGTGCAGGTGTTGCTGCCTTGTCACGCCAAACAAGCTGATAACACTGTTGTGGACAACTTACCTACTGAAGTGCACTGTAGTGTGCCGATCTTTCACATTTAAATTGAGGTCGGGGTCATCATTGAGACAGCTTCTGAGCTCGCTGTTTTCGTTATTTCTGCCATCGATGATACCGTCAATGCTTTTTTCACCTTCGATACAAAGGTTGTGCAACACTGCACATGCAGTAACAGTGATGGAAGAACGTTCCGGTGAGTAGTGAAGTGTACGTCGCCACTGAAGCCAGCGTAAGCGGCTCTTCAGTAGCCCAATACAATGTTCCCGTACGGAACGCACTCAAGCATGTGCAGAGTTGTACTTGCCTTCTTCGCTTTTCCTGTGAGGGTGACCTTTCACCAGCTAAGACTCGAGGGGGTAGCCACCATCATTTGCAGAAATACGAATTTTGCAAATTAGAATTAGCAGTTAATACTGCTAAAATGACCTGGATCTCTCAAGCTTCATTGACCCTGGGATACAAATGACGAACTCTGTGAACCATGATTAGCCTCACATGGACCCCCTATCATGCAAATTATGACTACTACGATGAGGCTGTTATTAGAAAGCGCATAACTTTGTCATAACAACCTCCAGGAGTTAGGCCACAGCTGGGAAATCGTACCGCGGTAGCATGTGGTACCATGCCACTTTTCAGTGCTCTGAAATTTTATCAATGTCATGAGGAAATCTTTTGATATACAAAAAACTGGCATCACACGTCAAACGAAAAAAAAGAATTTACTTTTTACCGAGAAAGTACTAGCCAGTCGGGTTAACAGACCCACGCAGAAGTGGCTGTCGAGGTCCGCCCGCGGTCGCATAGGGTCCACGCCAAGGATCTGCATGTCCACGTCACAAATATGGGAAAACGAGCACTATAAGGCAGGTTTAACTGCAAAAAAAGTCATGCGCTCGAGAAAATGGGAAGACGACTACTTGGGAACATGACGTTGAGGGCGAAATAATCTTTCCGGCACGAGAAGGTCGCCTTCTGCTCACTGCGACAAAAATGCTTCAACGCAAACAATCATGCCGGGTCCCAACCGAAGGAATCCCTTCTTAACGGTCACCTTTTTCTCCGGCGTCTTCGCGAAGTGAACCCACTTCTTGCGGGCAAGGCTGGGCAGAATCGCAACGCAAGAGTATTGCGATAGTATTTCAGAGTTACTTTTGAGTATCTATATTGCTGTATCTACGTACTTTTCAAAAATGTATTTGTATCTGAGTAGTGAAATACTTTTACAATATATCGCCCGTATCGCGATACAGGACACGGGTATCTCGTTACTTTTTTGTTTCGGAGATGAGCTGAGACGTGTTTACACTGGCAATTTTTTCGCTTTGACCTTGAAAGTCCGCGGGCAGATATGCAGCCACCATTTTTACGATTTGCATATAGCGAAACTGACTCATACCTTCTAGAAAGCGAGCTAGTTGTAACCCGCTAGGCCGCATCTCATTGTGCACCTTCAGGCAGAACTGAAATGAGTTTGAATCATCGCCTACTTGAGCTTGCTAAGAATTTTACACTGTCATTTTGAATTCCAGCAGTGATACTTTCGTTGTGAGAATTGTATGCTGCACAATGAGCGCCAATCAACACCGTCATTTTAATTATGTGTTCCCTCATGTTATCTGAACGAGCATTGTTTTTTTTCTATCAGTTTTTTGCTCTTTTTTGCGGCGCCCATTTGAAAAACTAGAGCTTATCGTGGAAGCCACAAACCACCCGAAGAATTTGGAGTGTGGTGCTGTGTGCCATCAACGATACTTCTTTCTCCAAAGCATTTCTGGAAGACGCCAGCGTGACCACATGGTGATTGGAAGGTTTTTTTGCGTTTAATTTCACATTACTTGTTTTGTTCGTTCTTCATGATGCTTTTTTTATGCTTCTAGGAAACACTAAACCTTCGACTGCAAGTTAGCGCTCGTCTTCGTTGTTTATGTGTTCCCCACCTGCTCCGCGCTAGGCTGCTTTAGCAAAACTGTAAACCAACTAATCTGAACTGTTAGTCTACTAAGCTGAAAGTCGTAAAACTAAGCGCCGCGATTATGGCGGCAGTAAGGAATTCAGGAATGAATGAATGAATGAATGAATGAATGAATAAACTTTGTTTCAATATGCGGCATGTTTGTGGTCTAGGCTAGACCTCACAGAGAGGCACCAGGAGACCTTGTCGCCGTAAAGCCTTCCTGACATGCTGGATAGTCCACTTTCAGTGTTGGACCTCCGAGCTGAGCAGCACTAGCGGTTACCACTATCGAAGGGCCTCAGGAGAACATTTTAAGTGGGGCATTCCCATAATATCTGTTTATAAGACGTCCTTTCTGTTACACATAGTTCACATTTATTGTCCGGTTACAAAGGCGGGTAGCACCTGTGGAGGGGCACACGGTTTGGGCGGGAGTTTGTAGTTGTTGGTATTTCGATGCTTCTTGCCTGTTTAGACTCGGGAGAGGAGCGGGAAAGACGCGCCTTGCTTTTCTGTAGTTATGAAGCGTGGAAGCTTGGGCAAGTTGGTAGGACATAACTGAATGCAAGAACAGCGCAACCTAGAAGTAGTTACTTCGTAACTACGGGAGCGAAAAAACAAGGACAGAAAAGCTGTGAAATTCTGTCCTTGTTTTCTGTCCTTGTTTTTTCGCTTCCGTAGTTACGAAGTAACTACTTCTAGGTTGCGCTGTTCCTGCAATCAGTTTTCTGTAGTGTTGCTTGCATTTGCTGTAGCTTGTAAATCGGTCTGCATGGCACGTCGCCGCCACCAGGGGTGACCACCGAATGGTGTGGTCGGGTTGCACGGCGGGTTAATTCTCGCGACAACTCATGAGTCAGCTCGTTCAAATTGAACGTATCAGTCTGTGTATGCGCCGGGAACCATACAATGTACATGAGTTCATCTATTTCGTGTACTTCTTTGCTAATAACGTGAATTCTGAGGGCTTGTTGTGAAATCTGGCCTTGCGTACAATTTTCTATGGCTACTTGCAAATCACTCAGTATGAATGTGTGTTTGTTGGAGGTGATACCCATGGCTGCGGCTGCCTCCTCAGCCTCCTCTATATTTTTTGTTATGGGAGATACGCATGCCAGACGTGTTGATCAGGACAGTAGTGTGGCAATGTCAGCCTTTCGTTCATGAGCTAGCATCTGCAAAAACAGATTTTTTGTTCTGGTCATGCGTTTTAGCAGTGTCTTTGCTTGGTGTTTTCTGCGGTCCGTGTGGATTGGTGTTTTCTGCGGTCATGTTTTTCGGCATCTTGTTTTAGGACGATCTTAGCTCTGATTGTATTGAGATGTCATGTTTGACATTATTTTGTGCATGGTACATGATTCCTAATTTACGAATATTTCTTCCCGGTTTAGTTTAATGAGCCATTCAAGCTGGGATATGCGCTGAGCTTCTATAATCTCTTCAAGCGCACTGTGAAGTCCTAGCTGAAGGAGTAGGCCTGTGCTAGCGTACTCAGGTATTCCTATTGATTTTGTAGACCTTCCGAATGAGTGCATTTATTTCATTAGTTTCAGCTTTTTGCCAGGTGTGGTATGCTGCTACATACGTTATGTGGCCTATGACGAATGCCTGGATTAGACAAATTATGTGGGCTTCTTTCATTCCTCGGTGTTATTCGTGACCCTGCGAATGAGTCTCATCGCATTCGTGACTTTGGCAATTAGTCTGCGTATAGTCTCGCCGTTGGTGCTATGAGCCTCAACCACTCATCCCAGTACCCCTATTTTTGAACTTGTGCTATAGCTGTGCTTTCCTGTGCATGAATTCTAATTTCTTGATACCGCCATATTGCCTCTTGTTTTCCTCTGACTTGGTTGGTCTGCTTCTGATTGCTGACCTGTAGAGAAGCTGACATTCCTCCGGGGGGCATGTGAATCCCGTGCTTTCTATCTATCGCTTAACTGTTCCTATTGCTTCTTGGAGTCTATGTAGCCTATGTAGACTATGTAGCTGCCACTGCCGTCACTGACCCATATTATCAGGTCCTCCGCGTATACAGAAGGATACATTCCCGAGATTTTATCCAGCTCATCCGGTAGTCCAGTCATGATTATAATAAATAGCGTTGGCGATAGAACGGAGCCCTGTAGAGTGCCTCTGCAGCCCAATTCCTGGAGATAAGTTGTAAGGCCTCCAAAGCTGAGTCTTGTTTTTCTGTTGAATAAGAAGTTTCTGTCTCGCTCACCCATGGATATGCGGCGACATGCGGTGGAGAATTATTTCATGAGCTGAATTGTCAAATGCTTTCTTGAGATCCAGACCAAGTATGGCTCGTGTGGATCTTAAGGGGTAGTCTATGATTTGGTGCTTAGTCTTTAGCACGGTTTCTTGGGTGTCTAGATGACGATGGAAGCCTATCATCGTGTGTGGGTAGTATTTATCATCCACAAGATAGGCGTTGGTTTGATTTAAAAATGCATGCTTCATTAGTTTCGCCACGAATGACGTTAATGACATGGGTCGGAGAATTAGTTTGTTGATTAGCTTTTCAGGTTTTGGTATAAGGATTGTGCTAGTCTCTTTCCACGCGTCGGGTATAGCCTCTTTTGTCCCAGATTTCGTATATCCAGGAGCCTTACTTTCCTTTTTTAGTCAGAGACACTTGCCTACCGCTGTGTTCGTCCAGTTTTGGCCGTAACGCTTTGCAAGTAACGGCGTTGGCAGCAGTACTTCGCTTTTTTAGGTAACCCAGTAATGCACTCATTACAATTTCAAAACTCTAACGGGTAACGTGCTTACGTTAAGGTGGCGGTCCCACTACGGCACATGCTCCGCATTGTAGTCATTGTTTGCTGATGCACTATGCTTAGTGCGCTCACCGTATAGACGTGAATTGTATCCGCTATAAGAGACATTTGTACTCCTCTGCAGCGGGAGAGCGACGTTTCTCGTGCGCGAGTCTTGTGTTGAGACCAGAGCGGCAATGCCTAGGTGACGGCCTGTTTGGGAAGCTACTGCTGCTCAACTGCATTTGAAGTGCCAAACGTTTCAACAAAACAGACTTGTATTAAACAAAAGCATACCTTTTCTTGTTTTGTTTGTTTATTGTTCCAGTGCCTCGCTTATATCTGATACTGTTGCAAGCAAGTATCCCGATTTCGGTGTACAATGCGTGTGACCCTTGCTCTCATACAGCATAGTTTTTTATTGCAACTGGTATCTGTAAATGTGTCGTTATTAACAGTTATGTGCAGTGTAAGCCTCCTTTTAATGCTTTGAAGGGACACTGAAGAGGTTTTGAATTCGCAAATTCCCTGCGATTTCGCTATCCACGACTTCTTCCAACATGTCTACGGAGGTCTTTTTCGGACTGTTCAAATAAACAACGGCACTATGAGCTAGCACGCTTTGACCAAGGGATTGCCCTCCGGTACGCGCGTGAGCAGGGGCGGAGCACGGAAGTGATGGACGCGTGGGGATGTGACGTCACCTTCAGGGTCAAGCCGCTGCCTGGCGGGCAACTATGCGCTAGGCCGCCTGCGTCGCTCAGTCAGCTCAGCTTGTTTACTTCGTGGTTGTGCCTTGTTGCTGCTGTGATCTGCTGTCTGGCGAAGCATTAGTTCTGCCACTTTGTAGGGATTTCTTCCCGTTGCACTGTTCTCTTCTTGAAGTCAGAGAGTTTAGCCATCCGACATTCACTAGTTGTGCTTTTGCAAGGTTAAGGGTACTCGCGATGCCGAGAAGTTGTGCGGCCTATGGCTGCCACAGCACTTACGGTGTCGGTGAGGTCGCTTTTTACAAGTTTTCTTGGGATCAGAAGATGGCTGCAAAATGGGCCGCGGCTGGCAAAAGAAAATACTTCAAACCTATGTGAGGAAGCGTGCTGTGGCGGTCACGAATCGGTCAAATTTCAAGGCAGCAGCAGCAATCTTCCTCTTTCCCCATTTTCATGCAGTGTGCGCATGAGCAGATGTTCTCTTGCAATGCATTTAACTTTTTTCTTCTCCCCTATCTTCTTGCTATCATCTTTGCTTTTTTCTGTCCCCCATCCCTAAAGGCGCCGAGCCATCCCCGCGTCGCTAGATAGGAAATAGCCTCCTTTTAAAGACGATAGTCTTTCTCGGGGACCTACAACGCAAAAATTTTGGTCTGTCTGTCTGTCGGTCTGTCTGAAAATTTTTCTGTTTGTCCACTCTTAGCAGCACCGAATCTTTGAAACGATTGACCCCATCTGCAGTGCCCACCAATGTTTCTCATGTTTCAGCGTTCATACTTGTGCAATCTTCGATTAAAAAGCAATAATTGCGCGCCTCTGGGGCACCATAACAACACGTATATAATCTTTATGTGCGCCTTTTACTGGAAAATGCATACATAAGTAATTTTAAACACCGTAGCGCTTATCACGCTGCGCTGACCATACAACGCTTGCACGGGTAGGCGAGTGTTTCCAACGCTTTGCTAAAACGAGACGGTGGTGGCGCCTACCCGTCGCCTTGCGTTCTACACCTCATCACCACTGAGGCGGGCGCGCACACCCATCTCAGAGCCCCACGCTTTGTTTTTGAAAAAAAAAACTGCCAGATGGCGCTCATGTCTCACGTGTGACGTGACTTGATGCGTTAGTTCACCTCCGCTGCATGCTCGAGGCACTCTAACACAGCGCCTCCATAATACCAATCACCGATTGTCTTGAGCAGAACATCAAATAACTGTTTTTTTTCACTCTCTCCACACGCAAGATTATCGTCTTTTCTTTCGACGACATTTGCAGTATAATTGCAGATACGGGGCCAATTTTCTAGCTCTTTCTCATTTACTAACCTCTATATATATATATATATATATATATATATATATATATATATATATATATATATATATATATATATATATATATATCGGTTGTCCCACATAACTTGAGCCAAGAATTTGAAAATGAAAGAAGCTTCAGTGGCGAATTGAACCAAACGCGTAGCACTCGCACTTGCCTGTACGTACTCAGGATATTTTTGTTTCTCCCCATAGTAATTAATTATTCAGTCTACGTTTCCGACGTGAGTGAATGTGACAGGTTGATTGTCGCTTTCCTGTGCCGCCTTTGTCGTCGCCCTTATAGTGGCGACCAGCTCAAATATGCACTATCGGGAGCAATATGAGCCTGAATACACGAGCGCATGGCGAATAGCCTCGGACCCCCTATCTGCTGATTTGGAGCGGCGGCTTTCTGAATCAAAGTGGAAAGGGTGGCGCACTTTTCTCTTGTTGTTCACACTCCCGCCTCAATATTGTTGCTGCAAAATGCAGCTTATAGCATGCGTGTAGCTGCTAGTGGTGACATGAGCTCGCACCAACGCGCAGAGCCACAACCAAACAGGCTGTGCAGCTACGAAGATATCACCTGTGACGTAGCCTGCCGTTGTGAACAGGGCATGCTTCGTTGAACAGTTTGATAAGCATATCTCTGTTTTGTTTTTGAGGCATTTTCTTTTAGTGTTATCATTGCTAGCGGCCGATGGCACGCGAGCAGCTGCCGTTTCACAGCAACAATCGTGAGGGAGTGCGAACAGTATGTAGAAAAGTGCCCTCCTCTCCCCCTACTGTATCGGCAGCGCCATCCAAGCATCGCGTTATCTCGGTTTTGATGCCATTTGCCACGCGCTCGCATGTTCGAGCTCATATTGCTCACGATAGTACAGATGTACTACTGTGTCTAGAAATATACTGCCTAGTGTGCTGAGCACGGGCTAGGAGATGGCCCCTCAGCTGATGATTTCCGGCGGTGCCCGTATGGTGCGCCGTTGTGCGAGGGGGGCATTTGCGTCCAATCCTTGTGCTCCGCAAACACTCCGAAGCTTTCAAGAGGCCGAACCGCACGAGGCCAGCTATTATTTTCCTGCATTATTGGAGTGTTATTTACATAATGCTTTATAAGAACTACTCGATTGCTTTCACAGTACTGGCGCTTTGCAATATGAAATTAGGTTTATTTTGTGACATACATATGGCCATCCGCTACTGTTGCAATAAAAAATAGGCAGATCCCACGTACCTTGCGAATCAGTGCTATGCAAGGTGACTCTGTTGTAATTTTTCAATAATTAAAACATCATGAAGTGGTGGTAAATATATGCGAGAAATTAGATTGTCAACACTGGAACCAGCATTGGCGTTTCCCGAACGTTTGGCTCTTCTTGCAAATTATTTCAAAGACCTGGCGTGGCTCTGTAGTTGAATACATGGTTTCCACGCAGATTGCTTGGCTTCGATTTCTCTGCTAGGACACAAACGTTTATTATTTGCATTCGTAGGGTCAACGTTGCCAATGCTAGCTTAACGCTCACTCGTTAAAAAGATGTGGCGAGAAGGGTTTGATGGCGTACGTGACGGGATTGTGAAAATATTCATGTCAGGACCAGCGAGTCCTATTCAGCAAACCATCCTACCCGCCCACAATAATTTTAGATTACCCTAAGGGGGTGATCGTGAGAGCACCCAGACGTAGGCGATTTGATAGATAGATAGATACACAGACAGACAGACGGAAGGAAAGACAGACGGATGGATGGACGGGCTGAGAGACAGAGAGACAGACAGACAGACAGACAGACAGACAGACGAACGGACGGACAGAAAAACAGATATACGGACGGACGGATAAATGGATGGACAGATAGACAGGCAAACGGACACACGGATGGACAGATAGACTGATAGACGTATGGACGCATGGACAGACAGACAGATGGATGGACGGAGAGACGGACACAAAGACCGATGGACAGACGGTCAGAGAGACAGACGGACAGACAGACTGACGAATAGACAGACGAACAGATAGACAGACGGACAGACAGATGGACGGATAGACTGACGGACAGAAAGATCGACAGACTGGCAGACGGAGAGATAGACAGACGGACGGACGGATGGACAGATAGACATATAGACAGATGGACGGATGGACAGATAGACGGACGGACGGACTGACAGATAGACAGACGGATGGACAAATAGACGTATGGAGAGAAGGACGGACAGATAGATGCACGGACAAAAAGACAGATAGACGGACGGACAGACGGATGAACCGATGGACAGACGTATGGATAGACAGACGGAGAGACGGATGTACGGATGGACAGACGGACGAACAGACGGACGAATAGACAGACGGACAGATAGATAGATAGAGAGATAGATAGATAGATAGATAGACACAGATAGAAGGACAGACAGACAGACAGGCAGGCAGATAGATAGATAGATAGATAGATAGATAGATAGATAGATAAATAGATAAATAGATAGATAGATAGATAGATAGACAGAGAGACAGACAGACAGACAGACAGAGAGACAGATAGATAGATAGATAGATAGATAGATAGATAAATAGATAGATAGACAGATAGATAGATTTATTTACAAATACCGCGGGCCCTGTTCAAGCCCAAGCAGGAGTGGGTAAGAAATGTCAGTGACAAAACAGAATATAAAAATATAAGAAAATACAGTACTTGGTACAAAAATAAGGAAATTCTCAACATCAGGAAAAATATAAATAATACATAGCAATAGTGGCATTCATACCAAAATACAAAAAATCAGCACTAATGAGGAACATAATATATTGCATAATAAAAATCAAGTGTTAGGTCATTGACGAGATGGGTGAACGATTGTGTCGTGTCCACATTAACGACCTCCTGAGGTAACTTGTTCCTTAATGAAAGAGCATGAGGGAATAATGAGTACTGATGAACGTTCAGATGACTGAATGGTTGACTAACTGTTTTATTATGATGAATACGGTCAAAGCGCACGGACGGGTTGGTTATGTAGCGATTTCATGGAATTTTCAAGTGACCATGGTACAATTGATAGATGAATTTCAATCGAGAGACTATTCTACGATGAGCGAGTGTTTTAAGATTTGCCTTCTCGCGAAGAGCAGAGACGCTTACAAAACGAGAGTAGCTAGAATAAATGAACCTCAGAGCCAGGTTTTGGGTCCTCTCTATTTTTAATTAAGTATTTTTGATATGGCGTCCAGACCAGGTCTGCATATTCTAACTTAGGCCTGATAAGCGCTTTGTAAGCTATTAGTTTTATAAAAGGTGAAGTGCGACGCAGTTTACGTTTTAAAAATGCCATCTTCTTTAGCGCATTGCTACAGATGTTATCTATATGAGTTTCCCAATTTAAATTGCTTGTAAGCGTGACACCCACATATTTCACTTGCGTAGCCTTTTTAACATAAGCGTTATTAATAGTATATTGGAATTCTAATGGGTTTTGTTTGGTCGTAACTGTGATGGATGCCGTTTTTGATGCGTTGAGCTTCAAGCCCCACTTACCACACTAGGCGCAGATGGATTGCAATGCATCGTTGAGTCTGGCTTGATCAGAATGCTGAACAATGTCGGAATAAATAACACAATCGTCCGCAAAAAGTCGGATTTTCACAGGTGATTGAACTGAGAAATAAATATCATTTATGTATACTAAAAACAATAATGGTGCAAGCACGGATGCTTTCGGCACTCCTGAGTGTACATCTAGTGAGTCAGAAACGCCGTCATTGACCATCACATATTGTTTCCGTGATGACAAATAGCATGCAACCAAACGGACAATGTTCTAATCAACACCAATAGCTGACAGTTTCGTAATCAAATCATCGTGTGGTACATCAAACGCATTAGAAAAATCTAAAAACATGGCATCGATCTAGCCCTTAAAGTTTAGTGAATTTGCAAACTCCTAAGTGATCTCGGCTAATTGAGTTGAAGTGGATAGGCCAGACCTAAATCCGTGTTGGTTGTCGTGAAGCAGTTTATTGTCTTCGAGATGTGTCATAATCACCTTAAATATTATGTGTTCTAATAGCTTACAAGCTGTGGATGTAAGGGAAACTGGCCTATAGTTGTTTAATTCTAATGGTGAGCCAGATTTATGAATTGGGACTATTCTCGCGAAGTGCCAGTCATCGGGTATCACACAAGTTTCTAAGGAAGTTACATATATCTTATACAAATATTCTGAGACCTAAATTGCTTATCTACTAAGAAAAACGTTTGATATATCTTCAAGACCCGGAGATTTCTTTGTGTGTAATTTACACAAGAGGCTAAAAATACCATCTTTACTTAAATATACTTTAGGCATATGTTTGACGAGCGTATAAGCTGGCAAGTGCGCATGTGAGGCCGTCGGCGTAAATACGGACTGAAAAAAGGCGTCGAAACTTTGAGCAATGACAGCAGCATTATCAGTAGTTCCGTCAGATGTTTTTATCTCTGTGATGCTTTTTTTATCTTTCGATAAGTTGATTTTGATTTGTGGGGTTTAACGTCCAAAAACCACCATATGATTATGAGAGACGCCGTAGTGGAGGGCTCCGGAAATTTAGACCACCTGGGGTTCTTTAACGTGCGCCCAAATCTGAGCACACGGGCCTACAACAATTCCGCCTCCATCGGAAATGCAGCCGCCGCAGCCGGGATACGAACCCGCGACCTGCGGGTCAGCAGCCGAGTACCTTAGCCACTAGACCACCGCGGCGGGGCTATCTTTCGATAAGTAACACCGGAATTTTTTGGGTTGGTCTGTGATGAAGGAAGACAGAGTAGACGAAAAAAAATGGCAGCATATCCACGGAGTGAATGATGGAGAGTGGGGCGAAGCATTCGTCCGTCCATGCGTCCGTCTGTGTGACCGTCCATGCGTCTGTTTGTGCGCCCGTCCCTGCGTTCTTTCGTGCATCCGCCCCTGCGTCCATTCATGCGTCCATTCATGCATCTGTTTGTGTGTCCGTTCGTTCATCTATTCAACACTCCAAGTCCCACCATCTCGCATCTTTTTATCATATATTCCCCATATAGAAGCACCGCCATCCAGCGGACATTCCAAGGACTAAACGAGAGGTGGCACACGCACACTTTCTTACGGCCTGCGCTTTGGGTCCAATTCCCACCTTTAACCACCTCGAGTTCATGGTATATTCTAGTTCACTGTATTCATGGCACTGCGACCAAACGCTCGCTAAACCTTTCGAAAACCAAGGAGGTTACGCCCAGCGAGTATAACGTAGCAACCTTTCCCTGTCAGATAGGGCTCAATTTACATGCTAATGGCTGCTAATGAGAAATGAGAGACAGGAGAATTCGGCTTTTACTTTCTTACGGCTTGCGCTTCGTATCTACTTCTCATTTTTAACCACCTTGAATTCATTCATGGTATATACAAGTTCATTGTATTCATGCCACTGCGGCTCAACGCTCGCTAAACCTTTCTAAAGCTAAGGAGGTTACACCCAGCGAGTATAATGTAGCATTCCTTTCTTGTCCGATAGTGCTCAATGTACATGCCAATGGCTGCTAATGGGGATCGCAGCGTGCGCGTTGACTAAAAGCCGAATGCTCATGTCTCTCATTCCCCATTAGCAGCCATTGGCATGTACATTGAGCACTATTTTTTATTGTTAAACAACGCACAGAAGAAATCTCTCACTGGCACCACCTTGGAGGTCAAGTGTTATACCTATTTCGGGTATGTGCCACTGGTGGTTACATACGAGGGACGCCCAAGCCACGCCATAAGGAGTTTCGCCCCTAAAAAATTGGTCTCTTGCTACATGCATCTTTTCATGAAAAATGTGTACTAGACTTTGTAGCCGTTTCTTGTCACCACGTTTACGACAGCGTTTGATTTTGCGCTTCATATGAATCAAATCACGGTTCATCCATGGGTATTCTCTGTTAATACGTTTATTTTTAAATGGCACATAGCTGCTTTCACAGTGTAATACTATAGCTTTAAAACGTGACCACAATTCATTAACGTCAACCAAATCGCTGAAAGAAGGAAATGAGGATTCCATGTAATTAAGTACGGCATCATCGAGCGCATGCTTGTAGTCTCTGACAAATGAGTCGGAATGTTTAATAGTGAGTCTGAAGCCTGAAATAGGACTTTCTACAAAGAGTAATTTGTGATCAGAGATACCTTCTTTCACAGCGACCAAACACTCTTTGAGCGGGCTGCTTGCAAATGCTAGGTCTAGTACAGAAGAACTATTATTCATAGTAGCAACAGAAACCAATTGATTCAAAGAAAAAGTAAATGCAGTTAATAACAGTTATTCAGAATTTCAAGAGTGCCATCGTGTGAAAAACGGGGCCAATAATGCTGGGCAAGTTGAAATCCCCAGTTATAAAAAATGTTTGAACGTGAATTTGTATTTTGTAGCAGGTAATTGCGGAGTGCATCTAAGTATTTTGGGGGTGCATTTGGAGGCCGATCAACACCTCCCAAAATTATATTCTTACGAAAAAAGTTCAGTTTGCACCACACGCTTTCGTGATTATCTATACCATCCAAACGAGTAAATTTAACATTGTTTTTAATCGCTACTACAACGCTTCCTCCCCGTGACCTTCTGTCCCTACGGATAAGGGTGTAAGATGATGGCACTATTTCAGAATCTTGCACTTCAGAATGCAGCTAGGTTTCTGTGATCACCAAAACGTGTGGTTGGTAGGTGGAAATTATATCTTCAAGAAGCGGCATTTTATTTAAGACACTTCGTGCATTGAGTGAAATAATCCGAAGCGTTTTGTTAGCTTGTCACTTATTATCGCGTTTACGAGCGGTTGCCCGAGTGAAGCGAGAAGGTGACTTTTCGGGTTGTGCAGACGCAGTGGATTGAGACAGCTCTGTCCTGCAATTTCGAAGTGCGTCCCACACATACACTTTGCCATCTACTTTTACTTTATCGAAATGAAGTGAAACTTTAGAACCGGTCTTTTTTTTCTTCAGCGCTGGAACGCCATAGCTTTGAAAGAGTATCGCAAATATTTTTAGAAAAATCTTCCGATATAGATATGTTGGTTCCTTTTAATTTGAAACAGGATGACAAAACCTTAGTTTTATCAACGTAGTTATACAGTTTCAAATTTACTGGATGAGGGCGCTGTGCGTTTCTTTCACCGATCCGATGCATTCGCTCTATGGAATTGATTTCAACACCAACAATTTTTCTGAAGATATCGCGATTAACTTTCTGTTCAAGTTTTTTTGCGTCCTGCTCGTGGCTTTCTCCTACACCGTAAACTACAAGGTTATTACGACGACTCCTGTTTTCGAGGTCATCGACTTTTGCCCTTAACTCAAGAATGATCTTGTTAGTACTCTGACATGTTTCTTCCACCTTCTCCAATTTTTGCTCACATTTCTCAGTTCGACCTAGCTCTTGCTCAAGATTGGTAATCCGACTTTGAATGGCCGCGACCGATGACTCAACGTGTTTCAGGTTAGTAGTTAACGCGACAAGACTTTTATTTGTTAATGTTTGCTCTTTCAAGTTTTTTGAGTAATTCACTGTTTAAATGTGCCTCTGACTCTGAGTAAGAAGAGGGACTGGGGTTTAGTTCTTTATATCTGGAAGTTAGTAGCAGCAAACGTATTGCATCATAACAGTCACTCAATAAACCGAGCAGACACTGTGGGCTTGGAAACACTGCCAGCGTGAGCGAGTCGTCTTTGATAGAGGAAACTCAATATTTGTCGCCAACCTGGACAAAGAAAAATGGCGCAAGCATCCGTCTGCCTGCAGTGTCGCCAAGCCCACTGAAAGGATCCTCCAACCGTCCCCGGTATTTATGCTTGAAATTATCGGCACTGGATGATGTCACGGAGTCGATTCGATGCCTGGCTTATGTAGGGCGCAGGCTCGTGATGAATCTGTGGTAGTGTTGCGGTGGTGAAGTCCTTCTGCGCATGCTCCCTGTCCTCCGGCGCGTGACAGTCAGATGAAGCCTACACGAAGGCATGGCCAGTTTATCCAACGGCGAGATACGCCCGCCGGGCGATCTGGACAAAGAAAAATGGCGTAAGCATCCGTCTGCCTGCAGTGTCGCCAAGATAGATAGGTGCTCAAAGTGGTTGCAGTACGCATAGAAATTAATTATAAAAACGATTGACAGTATACGTGCCAGAGTTATTTTAAAAAATGTGCTTTATTCTTGACAGCAAGAATTATCACACAGGGCCCAAAAACCTTTACCTCTTAGCCTGCTTTCTAACAGCATTCGAGTAAAAACAAAGAATGATTACATGCCTATAAACAATGTGACACTTGGCACATATGATACTCAAACGTTGTTGGAAAGGAATCCCACGTTGAAATGGGAAAAAAACTGTGTGAATGAAATTTGAATGGACATTTGAAATTTTTTTCAGATAAATATTGATATTTGAAATTATGCCTAAACGGCAATTTCGTTCCCGACACTATTCACCGTAATCCGAAAAGATGGTACGATGGAGTCACTCTCAGAATGCTCTTCTCACACGACAGCCTTCAGATTCAGCCTTCTGTCGGCCCTCTTCGTCTTACTTTTAAATGTGAAGCATTTCTCAGTGAACTTCGGCAACTTTGAGCGTATCTATCTATCTATCTATCTATCTATCTATCTATCTATCTATCTATCTATCTATCTATCTATCTATCTATCTATCTATCTATCTATCTATCTATCTATCTATCTATCTATCTATCTATCTATCTATCTATCTATCTACTATCTATCTATCTATCTATCTATCTATCTATCTATCTATCTATCTAGCCGCCTACGACTTTTAGCTCTCCTGGCCGTTTCGATAATGGTATCGATACCAAACATGATACGCCATAACATGACTGTATGATGAACTTATTTGATTGGTCATAACATGAAAAATATGACATATATGCCATGAATGTCATGATTTACACTTCATGGTCCTGCGGCTGTTGCGGTTGTTTCGTTCAGATGGCATGTTGCAAAACTGATATGGTATGACATGATTGCATGGCGAACACAAGAGAAAGACCATAACATAAAAATCATGACATGCGTGTCATGTAACAACATGACACATGCCACGCTCGTGATGCGCTCGCTGACGTTTCGTTAGTGTCACATATAGCAAACTTGGTATTACGGTACGTGAACGGATGACGAAGATATGTGACTGGTGCAAACATGATAACCACAAGATGCGTGTCAAGTAACAACATGACTGCATGCCACGCTCATGAAGCGCTGGTGGCCGTTTCGCTAGCCTCACTTATACCAAATTTGGTATTACGGGACATTAATAAATGAAAAAGGTGTAATACCAGTGGAAACATGATGAGCATGAAATGATGTCGTGTAACAACATGACTACATGCTACGCTCATGATGCACTCGCAGCCGTTTCGCTAGCTTCACATGTACCATACTCAATATTACGTGGCGCGAACGGACGACATAGGTAAATGACACATCCAGACATGATAATCACGACATGCGTGTCATGTCACAACAAGACTTCATGCCACACTCATGATGCGCTCACGGCCATTTCGCTAGCTTCAAATATGCCAAATTTCGTATTACGTGACGTCAATAGATGACAAAGATGTGTGACTGGGGAAAACATGATAATCATGAGATACGTGCCATGTGAGAACATGACTACATGCCGCAGTCAAGGTGCTAATACATTTCGACGTGACGTGGTGCGTGTGCTCACCGGTGTTCATTTCGTTGCGTAACGCCGGCGTTGCAACGCCAGGCACTGGTCCTGACGTATACTCGGAGGTGAGCGCCACGCTGCGTTGCTTTGACGCATGCGCGTATCAGCGCGTCACGCATCCCTCCGTCCCGAAAAGATGGAGACACAGTGTTGTCTGGGTAACGCACCGGTACGAAACGCAGCATGTCGCATTTCGCACCCGTTGCCGTCGGGCCACGCCGACGGACGCAGGTCGCGCCGGTCGTGCCTGGCGTCAGACTATACAGTGCTCGCGTTTTGCTAACGTAGCGTTGCTGTGCCCAGCATGCGCATGCGTCAACGCTACATTGGAGTGTATTGGGTCCTTCATAATACACTCGCGGCCGTTTTGCTAGGTCCATATATACCAAATTTAGCGTTACGTGACGTCAATGGTTCACGAAATATATAAGTGTTGGAAACATGATAATCCTGACACGCGTGTCATGTAAGAACATGACAAGATACCATGCTCATAGCATGCTCGCGGGCGTTTCGCTATCTCCACATATTATAAATTTTGTATCACCTGACGTGAATAGATGGCGAAGGTAAATGACACATCCAAACATTATAATCATGACACGGAAGTCATGTACCACATCATTTAATTACCTCCACCTCGTAATATTATGCTGATTTTAAAATGACATATCAACATTTCTCATTCGTGCTTCGCATATCATCGATTCCCACTGTACGTGGGATCTGCCGATTTTTTTCATTCAGGAAATTGCGCTGGATCCGTTAGTGCGGGGAATAAGACACCTTTTTCTTGTTCGATCGATAACTTCTATGACACAGCGGCACAATACACGTCCTTTATTTGCATTGCCGCTTAGCTTTTAACATCTCAGGGTGTTGCGGTGTACATGTGGCGCCGTAGGACTTCACAGTAAATCAGATGGTAGCTGTAACACAGTGATTTTAAACGCGGTGAAGCTCCGGCAGCAACAGGACGAGAGGAATTTCGCGCGTTCGTGCACCTTGTCGACATGCAGCGCCGCTTGTGGCATCTGAGTGCAGTCATCACATCCGGGGCCACCGTCTCTCGTACGGAATGCGCGCGCTCAGCACACTAGGCAGTATATTTCTAGACACTGTAGATGCACAGTGAACTTGGTCCAACTTTAATAGTTCGCCATACTTATAGCAACAACTCGATTTTATTGGATAGTGGTGGGGTTTGTAGTGGCTGTTTTGCTAGCTCCACATATACCAAATTTAGCGTTACGTGACGTCAATGGTTCACGAAATGCGAAGAGAAAAAGGCGCATAGTTTCTGCAGCCCTGTAGGTAGCACGCAGCAGCGCCTCGAAAAATAAACATGGCATTGACTGCCGGAGAGCGCAGTCAGCTATCCTCACCTTCCTGACAATGACGTCATGGAGCTTCGACCAATCACAGTGGCGGTAAGACTCGCGATGGAGGCCGTGGCACTTGCTGTTTGTTTCGGCAAAATAAGGTTATTTGCGTTAGTTTGTGCAAATTGTCGACTTGATTTTCGAGTTTGCCACATGAAATATTGTATCATCACATCATAATCTCGTTTTTTAAAACGTGTTTCAGTGTCCCTTTAGAGGGACTCTGAGTACAGTAATGAAATAATGAGTAAATTTAATTTCAAGTTTCAATGAGCTGCGCATTTCAAATGTTATGCTGCACGCAACAACTGTCTGTGCAGAGTATGACTATCCTCCTCATAGTGGGAAGTATTTCAGTGTCTTCATTGCTGTACTGTATTCTGGAATACTTTTTCTTCTTTTTGCAAAAAAGTATTTCTGAAATATCCCGTTACGTCAATTAAATATGTATCTTAGTGTCTGTATTCTAGGCTTGCAAACCATGTATTTCGATATCCGTATTCCAGAATACTTTTTCGGGCATCTCTGCTCGGCCCTGGTCGGGTACTGGCGTTGATGTTTGCTTGAGCCACACGTTGCACACAGTTGCTGATCGCGGGCTACGTCACCGCTGTAGATCTCCTTGCCTCACACCGATGACTGCAAGGACCCGGTGCCGAAGAAAGGCGGGGCGCACAATATCTGCCACTCTACTGAGAGCGAAACTGGCCGCGAGTTTGCTGGCGACTTCCACCCACAATCACCAACACTATTTCTTCAGTCAGGCGAAAGTGACGCTGGAACAGTTCGTCTGGAATATCAAATGCGTCCGAAACCTGCCTTCTATGCAGCGCCCTTTGTAAGCCGCCTCCAAATGCCACATCGAAGGCCGCTGGCACAGCCGGTGCTCCTATTTCACAGCGAAAGATATTATGAGGTCACTTTTCGGGTTTCGCGCAGTTGCATGTTGTCCGCCGCCGCCAACGCTGGTGTCCGTAACCAGATAACGCAAAATTTAAAAAAAAAGAACTTGCACCAATGACACAGTGGGGCTCGAATCCGGGTTCGCTGAGTACCACCCCAATATTATACCACTGAGTTACATCGGTGATTGTGAGTTTTGTCACAACTTGCCTTGGGCAGGCTTGATGTCAGGAAAGCTATCGCGTTAATACGACTTATAAAGCGTTTTACAACAGTGAAAAAACGACCATTCGTCGCAAAATACGAATAGCGTCACGAGTGGGGCGTTCAACGCTCCAATCCATTACAAAATCTTGCTCTTGTTTCTCTACTAGCTGTGGCGCATACCCACTTCAGCCTTAATTTCTCATCGTCGTCAGCCACTGCATGGACGATTGGCACAAAATTCCTTGCAAGTGTTTAGCGGATACCACGTTTCTCAGAAGAATGACAAAAAAGAGAAAAATAGCATAGCGAATGCCGGCCTACTACACAAAAGCTTATTATTTATGTCCTAGTGGGTACCACGCAAGTGTTTTTGCAGTAGTTAACCAATTAGTATCTACACTATCTTGCAAGCATATATTAATGAAATAGAACGTTGGCTGGATGGATTGATGTTGAACCTGAATATTGGCAAATGTGCTATTCTCGTTTTTCCAATCAAAGATCCCATGCACATATCTATTAATTACAAGCTTCAAGGTATCCCACAAGTACAATCATCGAAATATCTTGGAGTTATGTAAATGAACATCTAAATTGGCGCCCTCACATTGAATACATCGCGACTAAAGCAGTACGCGCGATGGGCGTATTGCGGAGGTTGAGCAATTGTAGATCAGGTATGAGAAGAAAGGCACTTTTGATTATATATAAAATGTATGTCCGACCTGTGTTGGAGTTTGGCTGCATTCTTTTTTCTGGTGCGCCAGCCTACAAACTTCGGCCGCTCGTTCTGTTGGAAAGAGAGGCCTTACGGCTCTGCTTAGGACTTCCATAGTATACTGCAAATGCAGTGTTATACCTTGAAGCACGAATACCAACCTTATTATGTCGCTTTAACATTCTTACTGTGCATACCTTTTTACGACTATATGAAGCACCGTTTAACCCTGAACAAATTATTTTTATTTCCAATCCTGACCTATTCTTCTCCGTGCATTGGCCCAGATTTCACAAACCACAAATAGTATTTGTTCAATCGTTACTTGAGCCTCTAAATGTACACGTTCGTGATCTTATTCCTTTAACTGAGCAACAAAATTCTCCACAAATTGTTTACCACTATATTTTCCCAACTCACGCTAAGCTATTACCTACAGGCATTTTAAATGGTTTATTGCAGGACCATCTAAGTACTCTGCCAACAAATGTCATTATAGCAACGGACGCATCTCAATCACATGAAAAATCAGGCGTTGCAATATATTGCCCCGTACTTGATTGGTCATTTTTACTTCGCTTACCGGATTTTCTTCCCGTCTTTCTGGCTGAATTCATGGCAATAATCTTAGCTTTGCGAAAGGTAAATATTTCCATTCCAGTCATAGCAGTCATAAGTGATTCATTATCAGTGTGCTCTTCTCTGTCCGCATCTGGTCACTCACCTATAGTGAAACTTTTTAAATCATTGATCCGCTGTCATCTCCGAAGTATTCATTTATTCTGGACACCAGGGCACAAAGGTTTGTTGTTAAACGAAATAACTGATTCTCTGGCGAAGGCATCCCTTTCGACACCAATTATTTCTATTTTCCCTCATACAGTATACATTACGGTGGCGCGATTTCGCACACTTAAAATGAGGCAAAATTTATCTGACCCTGCACTGACGGCTTCTGCAGAGTACAAACACTTGTTATTTCCCTGGCGCAGTGAACTGACTCATTCAAGGATGATGGAAGTTGTCATCACGAAATTTCATTGCCACGTTATTTCCCTCAATTTTTACTTGCATAGATCAGGCATATTGGATTCCCCTATGTGCGCTTACTGTAATCAAGAGGAAACGATCAGTCATTTTTTATTACATTGTCGCCGTTTCGATTTATTAAGGCAAAGAATACTAGCACCACCTCTTCAGAGACTGGGCTCGCAACTATCACAACTTGATCTTCTTTCATTTGGAGCCTCTACACTGGGTTTCAGCCACAGGGATGTTTTATTCGCTGTTCAAGAATACATCACTGCGACTAAACGATTTTTTTTTGCTAAATTACTGTCTCACAATTTTTTTTCTTTTTTTTTCCTGCAAACATGATATCGGTATTTCAAATCAAATTTAAGTTACAAAAAATTTGTAGAAATGATGCAATGCTGAATGTTTAGGGCAAATTCACCCTATAATCGGCCAATCCCCTTCTTTGGGTACGAGCCATTTGTACAGGGAAACAACAACAACAACAATAGTGTTTTGAAAAGGCTCTGAAAGGCCGCTTTTATAGCTTTTGCTACAACTGTACTGCGCCTACCACGCAGGCATGGCGTTTTTTTTTTGTTCTCTTTGCGACGGGCCCACTCGCTCGATATTCCGCCTTTCGGCGAAACCAATTCCGTTTATTTCAGCATAACGAGAGCGTACTCGTGATTTTGATGTCGACACAGTTTGGCCTTTCGAAACGTCACTAGACTGGCAGGTTGAACGACCATTCAGGGAGCGTTACTGGGGGCCAAAACGAATTACGGTACACAAGATAGCAGTTCGTTGTATAGCCGCATGGGGTTCGTCTACGTGAATCCGAAGCCAAAGAGGTGTGTTGCCTCCGCCGGTGGGCTTTTAAGGTCCAATCACCCGGCAAGTAGTAAGGACTTGAAAGGCGCGGTCTCGCTAATTTTCGTTTGCAGTTTAAGGTTGCACTACAGATCGCAATGAAGACCTTATCATCAGTTTTGGAGAATCTTGGAGTGCTTTCTTGATTGGCTGCCATCTCGAAACACGAAGAGCTGTGATCTAGCGGGAGTTAGAATTAACTGAGAGCGCCGCGTAACATCGCCACTGAAGTAGAGAACGCAACGCCAGCAGCTTCCACTTTCTGGGCTTGCGCATTTCTGCACACAGGTGGTTCCATGCACGCGAAACCTTCCGCGTATGTCAAACTGACACTGTTGTATACCCGTTGTTCGAAACAGGGTCACTCAAATCCAACATCTGTGCGCACCCAAGATAGCGTAACTTGATGTGCTCGGGCGCACACCCGAGCAACCACGTAATTTGGGAAGGATTCCCGCAAAAGGGCGCAGCGTGTAAACTTCTACAAAGGAGGACGTCACTATTCTAAAGCAGCAACTCAGCGTGTAGTTTTCCTTATACTCTCTCAATAGCGCTATTTTTTGTCAGAGTAATAAGATCTGACGTTTTATGCCGCATTACCAGGACGACAGACGCCCTAGAGGAGAGGTCTGAAAATTTTTATCATCTGGTGCTTTTTAAAGTGCAGTGTAATTTGTCAAAGTGTTGTGGCTCAAAACACAAGCTCTCATGTACACATACTCACATTTTGAAGAATAAATTATTGTGCATATTCTTGTAGTCAACCAGCTCGTAACATTTTCTTTTTTTTTCAAATGCTTTCCCGAACGAAGATTGACTGTCACTAACGCACTGCCCGCATTATTCGGCCGCCTTTTTACTGAGTAAACGAAGAGGCACATCCAAAAAAGATGCAACTCGTGCACCAACACGCCCATGAACCCTCATATTTAGACCGCTCTTTAATTTGCTAGAGAAGCATCGTTACGAGCGCCAGCCTCTCCAGCACAATGAAGCAGTCGATAACATATTCAAATATTTGCTTGTTGAACAAAGCGTGCTTCCCTTCGAAGAAATTTACCGCCAAAATGACGTCACAATCTCAAAGTGCATCATATCGCTGCCTGAACTGGAAAAAAAATTTGTTCTTTGCAAGTAGATGGGACCATTATAGGAAATCACAATTTTTTGTCTCAGAAGACTAACAAGCAATGTAAGGATGAATTACCGCTCTATGACCGAACGGTCTCATGTGCACCACGAACATCAAGCTAGCGCTTGATTTTTTTACACTTCTTTCTTTGTTTCGTAGAAGAACGTCTTGTTTGGCAAATTTGATGCCTTCAGGTAGTACGCCAGGGATAATCATTTCACTGAATAGGGTTACGTGCTACATGACGCCAGCAGGTAAAAAGAAACTTTTATACACTAGCAGTAATGGCTACTCATGCCGCTGACTGGCACTTCCGCGTTTATAGGCACATCCTACAAAAGTAGACGGAGGAATAGCCTAAGTTGCATAGAACGCGTTACTCAACTGTTTATTCCTTGCCAGTGGCACGTTTTATTTTCTTCCACTTTTCCGTCTTAGTATTTGAGTTATAATTACTTCAATTAACATTCCCAATTCTTTCCTTGGCCTCATTACCTGTTAGTTTCCATTTTTTGTTAATACGAAGATAAGTAACAAATACAGTTTTTTGCCTATTCGAACGCTAGATTTAACCTTGCTCAGTAAAAATAGGTCCCATAAATTCATGACTCAACATCCTGCTTGTTATGGGGACGTAAATTTTAGGGGCGAAGCTCCTTGAGCCGTGGATCGTGCGTTCCCGATGTATGTAGTAGTAGTAGTAGTAGTAGTAGTAGTAGTAGTAGTAGTAGTAGTAGTAGTAGTAGTAGTATTGATATGTGGAGTTTAACGTCCCAAAACCACCATATGATTATGAGAGACGCCGTAGTGGAGGCCTCCGGAAATTTCGACCACCTGGGGTTCTATAACGTGCACCCAAATCATAGCACACAGGCCTACAACCTTTCCGCCTCCATCGGAAATGCAGCTGCCGCAGCCGGTATTCAATCCCGCGACCTGCGGGTCAGCAGCCGAGTACCTTAGCCTCAAGACCACCGCGCCGGGGCGTAGTAGTAGTAGTAATAGTAGTTGTAGTAGCAAGGCCCATTCATATAGGTCGCGAAGGCTCGGGCGAAAAGCGGTTCAGAAGCCATTGCTAAAGCTCCAAGACCTCGCAAACAGAGAAGTATGTGGTTATTTACGCGCCTTCTCTCTATTCCCTCTTCTCCGACCTGTCCGAGGCCAACGCCTTGTCGGTATTGGCCAGATGCCGTCACGTGGGCCTTCTCGCAGTGTTTATTTGCTTACAGTAGAGTGTACTAGAAGTGGCGAGGGGCGAGACCGTGCCTCGCCGCCTGATTCCTTTCGCGTTGCGGTGGCGCTGCAGTCCAATAGTACTGAAAGACCCGCGCACCGCGTGCAGGAACTGCTATGCGTTTCGGCCCCTCCGTCGTGTTTTCTTAATTCAGATTTCTTCGCACGTGCCCATCATTCACGTCTAGCACATATGACATAGTCCTTGAAGTACGACATGCCAATCTACTGAACTTGAGCTCCATAAGAGCCCTTGTAGAGATCAAAAATAATTCAGAAAGAGGGTGTCTTTTAATGATTTTTTCTGTCTTAACTCTTTCTTGGTTGGTTAGGCGTCTACAATATACAGAATAACTAAGCCGATATATTGGAAGCTAGCTGCACTAAGAAAGCTGAGAGATTGAAAAAAAAAATCGTTTCAAACGCACGCTGAACCAACACCACCTAGACTATTCACAAGGCCCGTTCATACCCCTCTCTCCAGACGGCATACATCACGCAAGTTGTCCGACCGGCACAGCAAGGAGGTGGCTTGGAAGGGACGCTCATCGGCGTAACGGTCAAACGCTGTCCGCGTCCTGCAGGAACGCGGGAGGCGTCTATGTGCGCCGCAGGAAATGCACATCAGCGTCGCTGGGACACACAGTCGGCGTCTAGCACGTGCACGGACGGCTATAAAAGGAGCGTGTCGGGAGTGCGCTGTGCGCTCTCTCTGGACTTCCGCTCGTCTCAAGTGCGCTCTGGGCCCTTGTGATGGAAAGGCGCGTCTGTACGCTCTCGTTGCAATGCACTTCTCTTGCAAATATGTAAATTAAACACATCTTCTACTTGTTCGTGAGACGCGTCGCAAGAGTCGTCCTTCGCCGGATCCTGGGTGGCAGCCTCAACCCCTCCCCGGACATATCACCGACTGTCCAGTGGCTGAGGACACGTCGCTCAGGTGGTGGTGTTGGTCACCCCATGCACTTTTTTACCCCGAACGGTGGACAAGTCACGACAGGTTTGCCTTTCATCGCTACCTGCTTCGCTGTTTAGACTGCGTTAGGCTTGGTGATGCATCGCACTGCTCTGAGTCTTCGTCCGTTCCCACGTGTCCTATTTTATTGGTGTTGTATTTGTGAGTATGTGATTACACATCGATCAGTGCGACATGGGACGTTGTTGTGTTCCCGGGTGCCGCGGCAATTATGACAGTGGTACCAAAGCGCGTGTTTTCGCATTCCCCAAGGATGAAGCTCGGAAGAAGTCTTGGATAAAAGCCATTCCGCGAAAGGATTTCACACCAAGCATACACTCCAAGGTGAGAAACTGCTGAAATTTGTTGTGTTACCGGCTCTATCGCATTACTGGCGTTCTGGCTCTGTTACTGTTGAACGGAGCGAGTATCGTGAGTGGTGATGGTAGTTTTGTCGTGCTTCAGGTAGGGCAGTGCGGTAAAATAGAACAGAAATACTCAGGCTCGTGTCAAAGTTCCCATTAGCCCGTTTCGTATAAAAGTAATCAAGTCACTGTTATGCTTGGCGCAGGTCTGTGAACTCCACTTCCTCGAGGCTGACTTCATCACAAAGCTGTCACATTTCGACGCAGCGTCGAGGCGGACATTGACAGTCGACAGCGAGAGGGTGCGCCGAGTGTCAGATGCTATACCATCGGTGTTTCCGAACTGTCCATCCTACCTGAGCACGAATCGCAATCGTCGAGAATCTCCTGTCTCGAAACGAGCTTGAATGGAAGACGAGGCCTTGAGCGAAGCGATTAAGGACTCTATATGCGCAAAAAAAAGCGAAGAGGAGAGAAATGTTGTGTCCTCTTTCGAACACTTAAGAGGCAAGCTTTCTGCTGTATGCAGTAATGATTTCTGGACCATCAAGGCCAACGATCGTTGTGTGATGTTTCTCCGCATCGAAGATAATCCTTCACCGCACGTGAGGTTTTCCGTCACTGTGCTTGCTGATCTCTCACTTGCAGTCTCAGCAGGTATGATCAAGCTGGTTTCATTACCGTGCGGAGGCGCAGTTCCAGACGCCGTGCGCGACATCCGGACGTTGTCCTCACTGCTCCAGCAGCTGGAAAACCACATGACTGAGACGCCTGAAGTTGCAAGTCCGTCGAAAACAGCGTCAGTGTTCCAGCATATTGGCTCCTTATTGAATGAACTGTCCCAAGACAGTGACACGACCGAAGAACACAGTGCTTTGTTTCGTTTGCTAAATGAGCAAATAGCTCTCGCACTCACTGCCCCCATTCGTCGCTACAGTGCTGAAACTTTAATGTTTTATAGCATCCTCACTTCATATCTCCGCACGCCTATAACTTTGCCAGATCAGTGTCGACGTTGACTTTACCCCATCCTTCAACCCTGCGCCGCGTTTGTTCCAAGTATGGAGGCGATCCACTGAAGGAGCAAAACGAAGCGAACTTCCTCTCTTACATTCGAGAAAGAGTGAAGTGCATGCAGCCGCACGAAAAGACGGTGACGCTAATCGTTGATGAAATTTATATCAAGCCATACTTCGATTATAAAGGGGGCAGCATAGTTGGATCTGCAGCCAATTCTCAAGAGGCAGCCACAACCGCTCATGTTTTCATGCTTCTGTCGCTCTTGTAATCAAACAAAGATGTGCTTCACATTCTTCCTGTTGCTAAAAGGACCGCCGAAATTCTACATGAGTTCTGCAAGAAAGTAATTTTAGAAGTGGAATCTATGGGCCTCAGGGTCATTGCTGTAATTAGCGACAACAATTCCCTCAACCGGAAAATGATGCCGTCTTTCTCAGAGAAACAGGACGTAAGCATTGTATATCCTCATCCAGCCGACAACAATCGGCCTCTGGTTTATGTCGTAGACCCTGTGCACATACTGAAATGCATCAGGAACAACTGGATGAATAAAAAAACGAAGAGAGAGAGAGAGAGAAATAACGTTTATTGCACCCTTCTAGAATGACGGGCGAGGAGGCTTAAAATAAAAAAACGAAGAGAGAGAGAGAGAGAGAGAGAGAAATAACGTTTATTGCACCCGTCTAGAATGACGGGCGAGGAGGCTTCAGCCTCTGCTCCCAATCATCCCCCTAGTCATCGGCCGGAATCCATTGGAACTCGGCGGCGGTCAGGGCGAGACCGATGACTTGACGCTGTTCTTCGGCGTCACGGCTGTGTAATAAGGCCTCCCAGGATTCTACATTTCTACTTGGATCATTGTAGGATGGGCAGGTTCATATCATGTGCACTAAACCCGCAGTGCTGTTGCAGTGCGCACATCTGGAGCTGAACACTTCCGGGTGCCATTTACTGTACAGGTGAGGGTTTGGAAACAACCTGGTTTGCAATTTTCGCCACAGAATTTCCTCCTTTTTGCTCAGCTGTTTAGCTGCCTCTGGATAAATCTTACGGTGGAGTTTATAGTGTGCGGTGATTTCCTGAAACGTTCGTAGTTCGTCCCTTGTGGAGAGGGGCTGCTCGCGCGAAGGCGGCGGGTCAGCGTCGATCGACCGGAAAGTGAGCCCTCGTGCGATCGCGTGCGCCTTCTCATTCCCTTTCAGACCTTGATGGGCCGGGGACCATACTATTGAGATTAGCTCTGCGGGTACTGGTCCTTGTCTTAGAATTTTGGCGGCTGTAGCAGAAATCCTGTCCATATCGTAGTTTTTAATGGCTGACTCAGAGTCGCTAACAATCACTCGAGTGCCTTTTTGAGCTATTGCCAAAGCAATCGCAAGTTCTTCAGCCTCTGTGGTGGTTGTGTTCTTAGAGGTGCAGCACGAGACCAGGTCCCCGTTCTCGCGAACCACTACCGCTGTGTGTGCTCCCTTTCTTTCGTATTCTGCAGCGTCCGTGTAAAGCACGCCAGATTGACTTTCAAGTTTCGCCTGCAGGGCTACAGCTCTAGCTTTGCGTCTGCCTTAATGAAACGCCGGATGCATGTTTTTCGGCAGCGGTATAATTTTCAGTCTTGACCTAGTTGATTTAGGTATGCTAGCGGTCTGCCTGGAACACTCCGTGGGCTCGAACCCCAAGCGCTCCATGATTTTCCTCCTGATTATACTTCTCAGAAATCTTTGGTGCTGTGACTTCATGGCGGCTTCTGTTATCTCATCTAAAATGTTGGAGACACCGAGCCCAAGAAGTTTAACCGTAGAGGTGTTCGGGGGAAGCCCTAGCGCAGTCTTGATGCCTTTCCTTATAATGGCTTCAATTTTATCTTTTTCTGCTCTACTTAATTTAAGATAAGGGGAAACGTATAGTACACGGCTTATCACGAAAGCTTGAACTAATCTTAAAAGATTGGCTTCCTTCATCCCCGCATTCTTGTTAGAAATGCGCTTAAGCAGGCGGCACGTCTGGTTCGCACTAGCTTCGAATCTCCGGATAGTTTCAGTGTTTTTTCCATTTGCTTGTATGCGCATCCCTAGAATTCTAATACTGTCTACGGTTGGAATAGCATTACCATTCACTCGCAAAGCGATGTCACAACCCCTTCCGAGGGGATTGTTTGTCTTCCTTTTTTGCGATGGTAGAAAAAGAGCCTCTGATTTTTCTGCCGAGCATTTTAACCCTAGTGGTTCGAGATATTGTTCGATGGTATCTATAGCCGCCTGAAGTGCGCTTTCAATATGTCCGTCACTACCCCTGTTTATCCACAGCGTTACATCGTCTGCGTATATTGTGTGGTGCAGATTTTCGATTCCTTCCAACTTCTCAGGAAGTCCAATCATCGCTATATTAAAAAGAGTCGGAGAGAGTACAGACCCTTGTGGCGTCCTTTTATTCTCCAATTTAATGTCTTCGAGCGACTGCCCTCCCATGCTGATAGTGGCTGTGCGATTTGAGAGAAAGCCCCTCAGTAGTTGTATGTCTTGACGCCTACTTTTAGCGCACTAAGGTTCTTAAGTAAGGCTTCATGTTTGACATTGTCAAACGCCTTGGAGACGTCCAGACCCACAATTACTTTGGTGTCAACAGTCTTTTTGTCTATTATCTCCTCCTTTAGCTGTAGCATAATATCGCACGTTGATAGGTGGGATCTGAAGCCTATCATAGTATCAAGGTACAGGTTTTCATTTTCCATGAATCTAGTCAGTCTTGTTTGGATGACGTGCTCCATCAATTTTCCTACGCAAGATGTGATGGAAATGGGTCTGAGATGTTCAAGACTGAGCTTTTTCCCTGGCTTAGGAATGAAGACTACATTGGCCGTTTTCCAAGCTTGCGGTATTTCTCCCTTGTCCCAGCATTCTTGCATATAAGCTGCAAGTTGACAAATGGAGCCGTCGTCAAGATTCCTGAGCATTCTGTTGTTGATTTTGTCCGGACCGGCAGCTGTTTTTGTTTTAAGTCGGTTAATTTCAGCCCTGACTTCTCCAGCTGTGATGGGGCTGTCTAGGTCGGGGTTTTCTGAACCAGCGTAGTCAGGAAGCTTTTGAGATTCTGCGCAGCAGAGATATCGATCCCTAATTTCCGTTAATAATTCCGTCGTCTGACCTTCATATTTATACACAAGCTTTTGAGGTTGCTGTCGGGCCTCCGACTTGGTTTTCTCTGGGTCTAATAGATGCCGTAGTAGCTGCCATGTTTTAGCACTGCCAATCTCTCTATCCATCTGATCACAGATACTACCCCACTTTTGCTTGGTAAGTTCCAATGCATAATCTTCGATCTCTCTATTCAGTGCAGCAACTTCCTTTCGGAGATACCTGTCTCCTCTTTTCTGGTTGATTTTTCGCTCTAGGTTTTTCTTTTTCTTCCACATGCTTACAAGATGTCTATCAACAACTTCCTCATCGCCAGCGTCAATCTCTTCGGTAGCGTGCTGAACCGACTGGATCACCCCTTTACTTCAATCGTTAATATCATTTATGGGGTCTTGTTCCGACCTGATATTTCTAAAGGTCACCCAATCTGTAGTTTTAACTTTTCTTTTATTGATCACCAGCGGGTCATTGGCAACAATAATCTCTAAAATTTTATGATCACTACCTAGGTCTTCGCCGGTATTGCACCACGTGGTGGTGGTGGCACTGCTGACCAGGGTAAGATCTGGCGTCGTGTCTTGAGATACGCTATTTCCTTTCCTCGTTGGATGCATTGGGTCTGTTATAAGTATGAACTCATTTTGTTGAATTTCGTTCCACAAATTTCTGCCCTTAACCTGGGTGAATTTATAACCCCATGCCGTATGATGCGCATTAAAGTCCCCCAAAATCAATAGTAGACCGTTTGCTGAAATAACATTTGTTTTCGTGAAAAGATCACCAAAGTTAATTTTGCGCTGCCTGGGGAACTCTACACATTCAGGATAAAAAGACTCTTGTCTTTGCGCTTGCGAGGCTCGAGTTCGACTAAAACATGATCGATCTGCGAGTTCCCCGTCTCGTGCTGCGATGTCGTAATGTTTCTCTTTACGAAGGTCGTAACTTGGGTATCGTTACCCGACCCGGCAAAAGATTTATAACCTGCTAATTTTGCATTTTTCTCACACTCCTGGATCGCAATAACCTCCGGTCGATCGGCGTTGGTAAGAAAAGATTGTAAAACCGCACGTTTGCGCGAGAAACCCCTACAGTTCCACTGCCAAATCGTATTACTGTAAGGGTGCAGAGCCATCTTGGTTTAGCTTGAGCGCTTGGCATAGCCATTCTATCTGTCGGTCCCTGCTAGCAAATTCAGCCTTAATTTGCTCAATAGCGTTGCCCACTTGTTTTATCTGTTCTAGTACAGCTTGGAGCATACCATGTAATGACTTTGTTTCCACCTCAAGCGCTTCAATTCTCGCTCCGTGATTTTTTTCAATTTTGGTTTCTTTAGCCCTCTTCTTCTTTAAAGGCGGTTGGTTTCCTACCTGGGGTGTTTCCCAGCGCCTTCCCTGGTTTACTGGTTAGATGAGCCTTTATCTCATCAAGCTGTTTGCGTAGTTCCGCATTTTGCTCCTGTAATATCCTGTTTTGCTCTTTAAGAGCATTAATCATCTCTGTATTAGCATCCTGGGAGACCTTAGTTACCCAACCCACCTGTGGTCCTGTGGATTTTGACTTTTCCTGGGCACAATCACCACCATCATGGGATGCGTTGTGAGAAACTCCTGGCTTCTCCAGCAGTCGCAATCGGGGGAAGAATTCCGAGCGCCCTCTCGATCTACTTCGATGCTTGGATTTGCGCCTCGAACGATCTTGAACCCCATCTGTCCTGGTGTGCCGCTGCGTGCCCTCTTCGGCCTTGCGTCGTTCTTCTTGCTCCCGCGCTTCTTCAAGCTTCATTTCCTACTGTCGCTTCTTCACTATATAAGGTGTCCGAAAAATTTCTTTGCACCTTTTGTCTCCGGTCACGTGCTCCTTGCCACACAGACGGCACCTCGGCGTACATTCATGGTCCTTGGGTGGGGAAACCACCCCACAACCTCTGCATTTGTCGTGCGGGCTGTCACATACGTCGGATCGATGTCCCAGCTCACCACACTTGTAACACACTTCATATCTCTTCTTGTAGAGAAAACATTTCATCGGCGTCCCAAAGCAGATCATCCATCTAGGCACGTAGTCGTCAACAAAGGTGATGATTACCGAAGTGAAGTTGCCCATCCTTCGCACAGCAAGAATAGGATGATTCTCTTCGTGTGAGAAAGCCAGTTCCAATTCTCTCTCAGAGAGTCTGATATCAAGTCCACGTACCACTCCTTTGCCACAGCTTTCAGGTGCAGCCATGTATGTCGTCACCTCGTACTCCTTGCCGTCGAGCTTTATGATTTTCAGGTCGAACATTTTCTTGGCATCATCCTCCCTGGGCGTGCTGTATATCAATGTTCCTTGCTTGTCATTGACAACGATCCTGTCCTCCTCCCGACCTTTCTGCCATGGAATGCCTGCTGCCATCCTTACTACTCCACCAATCACAGGTGCCGAGTGTCTGGTGAGCGTCAGTCCTTCTTTGGGCCTGATAATAACCTTGTGATCCGCGTTTGGAAGACGCGGTAGATGCGACGCTACTGACCGCTCCGCGAGCTTTTTTCCCGCCGCTTTATATGGGGGTCTCCCGCTTACACCATGCTTGTCGCCATTGAAGCCGGCCGGTATGGTCCTGCCTTCTTTTCCGCATCCACTGCTGGTAGACGCCGCCCTGGTGGCGCCATCACGTTCCCGTTGTTGACTCTCCTGGAGCTCCGCCACACGTTTCGACACTTTCGTCACCCAGTCTGAGCTTTCCAGTTCTTCTTGATCGGCATCTCTACCATTAACAGTCACTTCGAACATGTACTGTGGGGCTGCGCCTCTGCCGGTCCCCCTTTCACCCAAGAGGAAATGAAGCGACTCATCAAGGCCCAGGACCAGACCTCTCAAATCCTGGCCGTCCAGAGGGCCCGCGCGAGGGCCGTCAGGTTTAACCTGATGGTCCCCGAGTGGGCCTAGCCAGGTGACGCTGAGTTTACTCGCGTCTATTGTGGACCGAATAAAGTTGTTTCACTCACTCACTTCCATCGTCATAGTGCCTCCGCAGACGCTCTACGAACCAACGCCTGGAGCCTCGAACGCCGATCCGACCGCCTCGGCACTAGGCCTAACGGCGGAGTTGGCGAGATGCATAACGTAGCCGAACACCAAAGGCGCAATAAAATCCTTTAAAATCTACTTACAGTTTTCAGAATGGTAGCCGCAGGATCCTGAGCACGTCCGCAACCACACAAAGCACTTTATCGGCTGGCTGTTGTCCTTTGCGCGTGAAAAAGTGGTCATTTCACGGAGCCGACGCGGAGCCGTGTCTCACGCCATTCTCGCCGCGAACGAAAAACCCAAAAAAAACGAAGGATTATGCTTTTACTTTCCTGAAGTGAGCCTGCCAGTAATATTGCCCGACGGGCCGCCCAGAATGAAAGCAGCATCATTTGAAGCCGTACGGTAGCTGTATGCACTGGAGCAGACATTGCTTCTCAAGCTTGGCTACAAGCTAAATTCCAAGGCAATCAATCTAACACCTATGGAGAGACAAAATGTGAAGTTGGTGTTAAATGTCATTAATCCGTTTGTATCAAACGCACTTGAGACGCGTGGCGATGCCCTTGAAACCACATGTGCCAGTTCAACAGCTCTCTTCATAAACATCATATGGACGTGGTGGAAACTCGTCAACGTGAAGACCCCTTCGAAAGGTCGCCGACTGAACGACACCCTTCAAAATCCAGTGAATTCTACGCTGGATCAACGGCTGGTTTTCATTAGTGGCATGGTAGACTGGCTGGATGCTTGGAGCAGCGTCAACATGAGCCATGGCTGCTTGACAAGGGAAACACATTCTGCTTTGAGACTCACTTGCTACTCCCTTGTTGAGCTGTCGCGGTACTGTTTAGAAGAACTGAAGTTCAAGTATGTCTTGCTGGGGAAATTTCAAACTGACACTCTTGAAGATCGCTTCGGTCGCTACCGTCAGCTTGCTGGTGCACAATATCATGTTTCCGTGAGGCAGCTTCTGGAGTCTGAAAAGAAAATTCGTCTGCAAAAGCTGCTGATGCTTCCGCAGCCAGACATCAGCAGCGAAAGTGACACAGAAGTATCGCAACATAACTTCTCTGTTCACATCTCAAATGATGAAATTTCCAACCCAAAACATGACATGGAGGTCGTTGCTTATATCGCTGGATATTGTGCTCATTCAGCTCTGAAGAAGCTGTCATGCGCATTTTGCAGCAGCGTGCTCGTCCTGGAGAGCAGGAACATAAATGTGGAAGGTAACACAATGATTGACAACTTGTCAAGAGGAAGCTTAAAGTTTCCGCAGCCATGTACTGTGCACATGTTGCTGGTGACAACGCTTGTTGTCGAAAAGCTCACCAAGGGAGAAAATACAAAGGCGTCCCTCGCGTCGAACAATCAACGTGGCATTGCAAGCTCCATTACCACATCACTGCTAGGAGATGTTGAGCTAGAGACTTGTGAAAATGGCCATACCTCTGAGACTATCGTGCGTCATGTAGTGCGTGTTGCAACAAATGTCGCTCTGAACAACTTCTGTAGACTTCGAAATGACACCATCCAAAGCACCGCACAAAAAAGGCAGCTGACAGAAAAATCAAAACCTTGAAAAAGAAATGAGGTAGGATGGTTTTAGCCTTTCGTCCTAATAAAACCACTTCTACAAATGCATTTATGACTATTACAGATTGATCACTAAAGTGTAAAGGCAGGCGTAAAGAAATGCAGACCACGCAGGAACAAAAAAGAACAAAAAAAGAAACACCGGCTTTCAATAAGTGCCCACAGTAGATATAACGAGAACGAGTGGCGACGATGGCCGGGGTGCAGGTGGGCAACTAGCGCTACGTCACGCTCTCCCTGGAAGGGCCTTGTCAATAGTCTAGGTGGTGTTGGCTGAACCAGGAGGCAGTTAGTAGACGGGAGAGGGAGGGAACCTGAGCCCCCCACATCATAAAATGTTTTCACAATTTCACTTTTTAGGTTAAACTAACATATTTGCTTGCATTCAAAGCGACCAGCAATTGCAAAAGTTAGTGGTTCTGCGGCACCCACCCCTCAAAAGAAATTCTGGGTGCTAGCTTTGCGCCGAAGGTTTACAGTTGGCGAAGCTGAATATAGCGTGTCTCTGTATGAATGTGTACTGTCAATTTTACCTTTTCGACAGTATGACGTCCTAAAACTAGATCAAGTCGAACGTAGTCGAACGAGAAATGCACCGCCTAAAAATAGCAGCTGTGCCAAGGGGCAGTGCATGGATAATGTTAATGGGACGGTGACGTGTGATTCATATGCGTGTACTTGTGGACACACACACACACACACACACACACACACCACACACACACACACACACACACACATATATATATATATATGTGTGTGTGTGTGTGTGTGTGTGTGTGTGTTCAGTGCGTACATACATATAAAAATTAAATTTCTCAAAACAAGATGCACCACTGCCTGCTCTGCTTGCACTTTGACAATTGACTATAAAACTATGCTTATAATGCAAAACATCGTCATAAATTTGCTGGCTTGCAATGGCGTTACGCCAATAGATTATTTGGAAAGCAGCACAATTTAAAGTGTCGATACAAAATGAGAGCTGGTTACAATGAATTTATACATATTAGCAGACAGGCTATATATAAAATTGACATTTTTTATGTGCTTGTGTGTTTTAATATGTTCAATATGTAATAAGCCTTTCAGAAAGCAATAATAATTATCTTCCGCAAAACTCGCATGATAAAATTCAGTCGTCACTGATATAAATGTCGTAACAGCGTTACTTATACTAGGGTTTCTCGTGAAACGATCGAGTTCATGTAGGTTCATATAAGGAATACTGTGCGCTGCATATCGTAGAGAGTGCCGACAAAACAAGCGTATCATTTAATAGCAGTATTGATACTTCCCCTCTCTTTGTAGTTCGCCAGTAGCCACTTATGATGTAACACAGCTCAAAGTGCTGCTTGAGTGAGAAGCTAGGCGGATCCGTGCAAATTCCAATTGACAATTTCTTTTTTTTGTGGATCGGCAGGCTCTCTAAACAACAAATGTATCGACGCAATTTCAGTGTGCCTGCATATTCACTCGTGCACCATGGCGCGTAGCATGGGCGTCCACTGATAAAGGCTCCGAAACGCATTAAACGCGCGAAAAGCGAGCAATTAGACGCCTTCGCAGGCTACGGCACCCATGCTCCCAATGCAGACGCTCCGGAGATCTTCAGTATCATGGGACAAGAGCGCCGCCGCTACTGTCAACCACCGGAAAATCATCCGAGATGCGGCACGGCCGCCTCGTTCACTCCACTGCCCCCTTCTAGTACACTGTAGTTTACAGTCACTCGCGATCACCATATTTCCTCTGGGGGCGTGGACTCCTTGGGGCACAGCGCACCTGTTTTGACGGATACGAACTTGTCCTTCCGTGCGCGCCGTGCTGTAAAATACTTTTCATCCAAGAAGAACGTTGCTGTTCGTTGCCGTAGGTGGTTGTTGTGCCTTTTGCTCCCAGAAGAGGTCTAGTGAAAGCCAAATGCTTATTATAATACCGCCCGTTAGGCGCAAGGAGCTTCGACAAAATACATGGTTACATAAATGGGAAGTGAGAACTTCAGCTCGACATTTTCGAATACACTTAGCGAAGCACGTTGCGCGTCTCTCATTATGAGTATGGTTTGAGGTTCGCTCAATACAATGCCTGCTCTAACGCCATAAAGAAGTCGCAGTCAATTCTGCAGGACGTCATGATCTCTCACTCAGGTTTTAATAACACTTCTGTGGGGGCTGTTTTCGGTCAAAAATACATGCTTACATGTTCTGCTTGTTGTTATGCGCCAACTGATTTAAGTTCGCGCCGTTGGTTTGTGCGCTTGGAATGTACGTAGATAGAGACTCGAAATTGTGATTGCGAAACTTCAGAGACTTTGTGTTGCTCTTTCGAATAAACAAAACAATAAAATTGGTACTCTCCCTTGGTCTTTGTTGCGTGCTCGTAAATTGAAGAGCAAATTGCTCTCTGTGGCTCTTTTACCTTGACCGATCAGCCGGGAGACTCGCGATGCGTGGGCAGCTATACAAAGCGTGCATGCCTTCGGGTCATTCGGTGCGTGCATGGTTTAGGAAACTCACGCATGCGTGTCATTTTGCATGATAGTGTATTTGCACTTTCGTTGTAAGGTTTATATCAACGAGTGGGGCACTCGCGAAGTAATTGCGTATGGTAGCATGCTAGTTCATTCTTTCAGCGATATGGTTCGAATGTGAGATACATCCATAAGGCGCACTTTTGAAATATAATTGGTGTGTATAACCACTTGATGAAACAAACACAGCTGTTCGAATGTATAAACCCTGCCCCTTCGGACACATATTAGGGCCTTTGATGCTTCTTGAACTGCTAAAATTGGCCGTCGGTGACATAGCCGTCCCGAGTCGACAGCGTCGACGCGAGATGTTGCTTTCACTGCATAACAGTCACTGTGAATGCTCTTTACACATATTGTATACCCTATATACGGCGAAGCTGGCACCACCCACGCGCTGAGTAAGGAAAAACAGTCGCACGATTCCCTCGGGCGCTATCGCGTCAGCTAACAGAAAGGTAACCCATAGCAGCCGCATATGACCGTTTGAGTGATGTTATTTACAGTGTAAAACTTATTTGGACACGCGCTAAACAATGGGCAAAGGAAAAACAGGAATTAAGCTAACGATGACATTTTTGCCTTTAAATACATACATACTGAAGGGTGATGCGCACAAAGTTAAGATTCGATCACTGCGACGCCGAGTGACTTGATCAAGGCCTTATCACAAGTACGCGTAGCGTGCGGCACTAAACACAGTTAATATAACCTAACGCTACACTTCTAAAGATAATTTTGGGTGAGTTTGACGGCTGACGCAAATTCTCTCAGCCGAGCAAGTGTTCTCTTCACGAAAGGGCGTCTGCTACGCAGGAGCAGGGCACGTGACACCACGTTCGAAATTCGAGTGCGAAGGAGAAGATATTGAGAAGAAACGCGGGTGGAGGAGGAGAGTGTCGCTACTTTGCGAAGTTCTAGGGACTTTAGCTATTGCCAGCGACATTAGCATGGGGAGTTATGGGAGCTGCGATTGAAGCGCGACTATGTGTGGAGAGAACAAACGCTAAAAGTGAAAAAGAAAACAGTTTGTTTCAAAGTTGAAGAAATAAATGGGTTTTACAAATGAGGCTTCTTTTCACAACAATAATATGTAGATGTATTGAACAAAGAGCCCCACTGCGGTGGTCTAGTGGCTGACGTACTCGACTGCTGACCCGCAGGTCGCGGGATGGAATCCCACCATCGGTGGCTGAATTCTCGATAAAGGCGGAAACGCTGTAGGCCCGTGTGCTTAGATTTGGGTGCACATTAAATAAAACTTCAGGTGGTCAGCATTTTTGGAGCGCTTCATTACAGCGTCTTTTATAGTTATATGGTGGTTTTGGGACGTTAAAACCCACATAATAAAATAATTATTGAACGAAGAACTTGTGACGGTTTTTATTATTAGGAAAAATCCTTTTTTCTTCTTACGCCCTCTGCCCCCACTTTTAATAATAAGCGCAATGCTTGCATTGCATTGCATAGATATACATTATAAAAAGCCCAGTCGTAAAATTCACCTCCGAAGACCCCCCCCCCCCCCCAGCTCACGTGTTTGAATGTTCTGCGCTTGCTTGCGTTTTCTGTTGTGCGCGAAATTGTTAGGTGCGTTTTATCGTTGATGAACGTCATTAGTGCAGTGTCCAACGGGCACCGGAGCGTTGCGAATAACATTTCGAGTGCTTTCGTCAGTAGCTGCGGAAACAATGTGCGGTGGAAGGATGCAGTAGCAACAAACGTATGTCTGGTGACCCACGTCTTCTAGATAAAAATCAAGCACAATGGTTCGGAACGCACTGTTCGCTGGACTTTCAGCCATCAGTATTTCTGCAGCCCACTTTTCTTTTTGAGAACGCAATGCCTACCATTTGTGTTATACGTGGACAGCTTGCCAAGTTATCACCCCGCCGCGGTGGTCTAGTGGCTAAGGTACTCGGCTGCTAACCCGCAGGTCACGGGACCGAATCCCGGCGGCGGCGGCTGCATTTGATTTGATTTGAATTGTGGGGTTTAACGTCCCAAAAGCACCATTTGATTATGAGAGACGCCGTAGTGGAGGGCTCCGGAAATTTTTACCACCTGGGCGGCTGCATTTTCAATGGAGGAAGAAATGTTGTAGGCCCGTGTGCTCAGATTTGGGTGCGCGTAAAAGAACCCCAGGTGGTAAAACTTTCCGGAGCCTTCCACTACGGCGTCTCCAATAATCACATGGTGGTTTTTGGACGTTAAACCCCACACATCAATCAAGCAATGCCAAGTTATCTATTATGGTACACTTCGCATGTCTTCAGTCGCAGAAGTACTGGTAACTTATCGGAGCGTAATGCAAAAAAAGAAAAAAAGTAATGAAGGGAGTGTGCGCACATTTTGTTCTTATTACCATTTTGAATTGAAGTTATAGTGATCATTGAGTAAAGCTAAAATATCATCATTTTAGCGCGACTAGGCGTGATTTCTTCCTGTCACAACAGAATATCAAAAGTATTGTGCATGCTAAATAACCAGCGTATGTGTGAAAAAAATAATCTGCGCTGCAGATATCACATGTATACGCTGCTACGCTGGTGGTTGCATTAATGCATCGGCGCAAGATGCTACGAACGGCGAATAAAAGTTCAAAGATTAAGCTTTCTTGTTAAGCCGAAACAAAGTAAACAGTAATACATTTAAACATCACTTTTTAGGCATGAGTCCGTATTGATTGATTGATATGTGGGGTTTAACGTCCCAAAACCACTATATGATTATGAGAGACGCCGTAGTGGAGCATGAGTCCGTATTAGATTAGCTGGCGTTGCCTTGAAGTGGACTCATGGATGGCTCGCCGGCGATTGCCTTAGCGCGAGTCCTTATGATCAGTGACACACAAGAAGTAATTTGAGATAAACTTTGCGCTAGTGCACACGAAATGACGTCGTTTTTTTACCAGCGATTACGTCACATCCGCTTTATTTATTGTTCCACCGGAAGTGTTTCCCTCTCACAAAGATGAAGCTAAGCCCTATGAGCAGCTGATCAACAGCCCTTTGCTGAACGTATGGGCTTTTATGGAGCCTTCACTACCAGTCTATACATACCTTGGTAGTAGTAGATAGGCACCCCTTGTTTAGTCCATGGAATGTCCATTGGATGATGGTACTTGTATCTGATAAATACATGATGAAAATGTGCGATATGGGGATACTTTTAGTGTTCATCAAATGGATAGACGCATGGACAGACAGACAGACGAACAGACAGATGGATGCACAGACGAAGGCACGGCTGGCTGTACGGATGCGCGGACAAACACATGGACAAAGAGATGCAAAAAGGAATGGATGGATGCATCGCCCTACTCATCATTTACTCCGTGAATATGCTGTGATTTTTGAAATTGAATTTCAATTTTATTTAGACAGTTGTTGTCTGGGACGAAGGAACTAAAGGTAGATGTACTTGCCTCAAAAGGGTCGCCAACGGATGAATTGCTCAAGGATGAAAAACCAAATAAACATAATGGAAGAGTACAAAAACAACAAACATGGTATTAATCTATGCTACGAGCTGTCAGGCATGAAAAAGTAGTATAGTCAGTTTTGTACGTACAGCAGTGATGTTAAGCAAGAACTTATTCATACAAGCAATGGTACCAATGAGGCTGTAGACATAGTATAAAAGAAGCACAGAAGAAAATATTGAAAAACAAATTTGAAACGGCTTATAGACTGTGAGAAAAGGCGTATACTATGTACAGAGTGTTAAGGGATACCCAAAAGTAGATGCTTGACCCTTTTTCTTGTGCTGCAGGCCAAACTGCGATAAACTATATTAGCGGTTTCTTGATGAATATTTCTAAAAAAAGGCATTAAGGAAACGAATGTGTGAGTGCAATATTCAGTTGTGAACAATGGTGGTATAAGCCATAGCAGCATATTACAACTGTAGTTTATACTATTTAGGCACCAACGCTCTAATATTGTAGAAATGGACCTTCACAAGTTTGCACAAAGCTTATTTACGTGAGGTGTCCAACCCAAGCAGCTTTCAATAACAACTACAAATTTTTAAGTAGGAATCCATTCGATAATGCAATCATTAAACCTCATGGAGATGGTTATAGGCAAGAGTTCGACGAATAATCGCCTGGTCAGGTACCATGATTAGGATGTAGATGCGGTGTTTGACCAAGTCAGTGTGACAAAAAAAACACAGAGACATTTCGAGACCCTAAGGTTTAATTGTTCACAATAAGCAAGAGCTGTATGCCGCTTTGAGTGATGTTTTACACCCTCAAGGGTGTAAACTGGCTTGTCGCCAGAGGAACACCTCAAGGGTCTTTTGGAATACACCCTACACGAAGGGCGTCCAGCAAAATAAAATTTATGGTGTAGGGTGTTTTTTATACTTTAACACCCTTCTAAGAGGGTGTTCGAAGGGTGTGTGCCACCTGCTATATCGACAATCACAGAACCTCAAATAGGTAGGCACGAGACACGCTATACAACTGCAAAGGGTGATAACAGAAACTGTTCTTTGTTAAGTCTCTGTGACAAAGAAGGCTAGTTGCTTATATATATATACACACACATATATATATATATATATATATATATATATATATATATATATATATATATATATATATATATATATATATATATATATATATATGCGTGACGCATTAACAAGGCGATTCTAGTAGAAGCCGACGAAGAGGAAGTGCGCGTGCATTAGAATAAACGCTTGGCACCTGGACCACGACGTGTCTCCATTTTGGAGCGTCACACATACATATATGATGATGCGACTCGCTACGTATGGGCGTTTGCTCATAAAAGTGAGAACAGCGACGCTTACATTTTATGCTTAAAAACAATTTTTCTTGTGGAAAACCACGGAAGCTCCTTTGAGATCGTGGAACAGGATTTACCGCAGGAAAATTCAAGCAGTTTTTAAAACATAATCGTATACACCAACTATTTACCTCATCTCATCATCCACAATGCAACGGCATGAACGAGCGGAAAAATCAGACTATCATAACGAGACTTAAATGTAAGACCAATGACGAACCACATAAGTCTTGGACTAAGCTGCTTCCGGAGGTAAATGACGAATACAACAGAACACCCCACGACGTGACCGGCTACGCACCTTCATTCCTGATGTATGGAATTCCATCTTATCCTACTGTACTGGAACAACGAGAAGAAACTGTCGAAGAAGCACAAAAAACTGCAGTTACCAATTCTATCGCCTACCACAATAAGAACAAAGTCATTTATGATAGAAAATTTCTTCCGATTGAGTTCCAAGTCGGTGACCTTGTCCTTTACGAGACACCATGGCATCCCAACAACGGCAAACTGAGTTCCGTCATGGAAGGACCCTACAAAATTCTACGCAAGGTCTCAACAGTGAACTACGAGATCAACCGCTCCGTGCTACCCTTACGTAGAAACTGACATTGTTCATGTTAGCAAACTGCAGAGTTATTTTGAACCTTCTGAACTGACACTTTCTCGAGGGGAGGGAAAGTGTGACGAATTAACAAGGCGATTCTAGGAGAAGCCGACGAAGAGGAAGTGCGCAAACGCTTGGCACCTGGACCACGACGTGTCTCCATTTTGTAGCATCACACACACACACACACACACACACACACACACATATATATATATATATATATATATATATATATATATAGTAAAAGTATATATATATATAGTATTAGTGTATATATATATATATATATATATATATATATATATATATATATAGTAAAAGGGGGTTTATTGACTAAAACCAACTGTCTGGTTTAATTTGCGTAAGTCACGGTCATGAGCTCATGTCTTCGTCGTAGCCGTCTTGTAGCTGCTCCAAACAGATACTGTCTCTCTCCTTCTTCCCACTACATTTGCCCCGATGATGAAGAGGAGCCATCCTGGCGGCTCACGGCGAAGCATGCACAAGGGGATCACAGTAAGGTTTCAAGCGGCTGATGTGGACTGTCTCACGACCACGGCATCGTCTATCATCGGCAGGTGTCACTGGTTCGACGACGTAGTTGCCCCGTGATGTGCATTGAACGATGCGGTACGTGCCATTGTACTTGGGTGCAAACTTTTGGGAGAGAGCGGGGGACTGGAATGAAACCGAAAGCCATACAAATGAGCCTGCGGGGAAGATGTGACCAGGCTTGTCCTGGTCAAGTCCTTCTTTTTGGACACCTTGTACGACGGACGTAAATGAACGCGCTAATTGGCGGCACTCTTCGGCACACTGAACAAGTTCGGAAACTGGGCGGTATTCTGAAGCATCTGGGCGGTAAGTAAGTATCGTGTCAAGCGTAGAAGAAGGCTCACGTCTGTACAGTAGAAAAAAAGGTGAAAACCCAGCAGTTGCTTGCGTGGCTGTAATATACGCGTACATCACGATAGGGAGCAGCACCAAGTCCCAGTTAGAATGATCGGAGGATATGTACATAGAGAGCATATCACCGAGTGTACAGTTAAAGAGCTTAGTCAAACCTTTTGTCTGTGGGTGATAGCTTGTAGTGGTGCGATGAATAATATTGCATTCACTGAGAAGCTCCTGGACGACTTGCGATAGAAACACATGCCCATGGTCGCTAAGCAGCTCAAGTTAGCGCCATGGCGAAGGACAAGTCTACGCAAGACCAACAAGGCGACATCAAAAGCAGCAGCTGCTGGCAAAACGGCGGTTTCAGAGTAACGGGTTAGATGGTCAACGGCCGCAATATTCCAGCGATTTTCAGCAGGAGAAAACGGTAGTGGGCCGTAGAGGTCGATGCCGATTCTATCAAACGGCCGAGCTGGACACGGCAATGGTTGCCATTCGCCTGAGTCATGACAAGTTGTTTTCCGTCGCTGATACTCAGTGCAGAAACGTATGTACTTGTGAACGTACGAGTACATTCCACGCCAGAAAAATCGCTGGAGAAGACGACCGTATGTTTTCAAAACGCCAGCGTGGGCGTTTTGAGGGTCTGCGTTGAAGTACACGCACATGTTGGAGCGCAAACGGCGAGGAATAACAAGAAGCTAATTCCCACCATCCGGCTGATAGTTGCGATGGTACAACATAGCATCCCGTATCGCATAGCGGGGAATTGATTGATTGATTGATATGTGGGGTTTAACGTCCCAAAACCACCATTTGATTATGAGAGACGCCGTAGTGGAGGGCTCCGGAAATTTCGACCACCTGGGGTTCTTTAACGTGCACCCAAATCTGAGTACACGGGCCTACAACATTTCCGCCTCCATCGGAAATGCAGCCGCCACAGCCGGGATTCGAACCCGCTACCTGCGGCTCAGCAGCCGAGTACCTTAGCCACTAGACCACCGTGGCGGGGCTAGCGGGGAATTCTCTGATGTAGTGCATGAGGTAGACGCTGGCGTGGTGTCACCGAAGACGAGGAGAGAGCGTTGTTCTGAAGGCATGTCAGCGGTATCGATGCTGTCGATGGTAGCTTCGGCAGAGAAAACAGGCGCAACGGCTGAAGGAAGAGGCGAACGAGAAAGAGTGTCTGCGTCGGTATGCTTGCGGCCTGATCAGTAAATGATGTGAATATCAAATTCCTGTAAACATCACGCCCAACATCCAAGCCGGCCCGAAGAATCCTTCAATGAAGCGAGCCAACAGAGTGAATGATGATCTGTAACGATATAAAATGAGCGTCCGTATGAGTAAGGACGAAATTTTTGTAATGCCCAAAGATTGACCAAACATATTCCTTTTCGTTAACCGAGTATTTGTGCTCTGCCTTGGTTAGGGCGCGACTGGCATACGCAACTACAGACTCCAAGAAATTAGGCTTGTGTTGAGCAAGGACTGTGCCAAGTTCTATGCCACTGGCATCCGTGTGCACCTTAGTGCGAGCAGTAGGGTCCAAGTGGCATAAAATAGGTGGTGAAGTAAGGAGATGGCGTATTATTTCAAAAGCGTCATCGCATGCTGACGACCAATCAGAGAGGTGTCTATCGCCAGTGATCAGCTGTGTCAATTGTGCGATTTTCGAAGCAAAGTTCTTTAGAAAGCGACGAAAGTATGAGCACAGTCCGATGAAGCTGCGAAGTGCTTTCACGTTCGTAGCCTTCGGGAATTCAGCGACAGCACGAAGCTTCTCTGGCTCTGGTAGGACGCCATAATTTGAGACAACGTGGCCAAGTATTATGAGCTTCCGAGCTCGAAAGTGGCACTCCTTGATGTTTAGTTGAAGGCCTCCTCTCGTGAGGCAGCTCAAGACTTCGCTGAGACAATGGAGGTGGCTCTGGAAATCAGGGGAGAAAACAACGACTTCATCCAAGTAACATAGGCATGTCTTCCATTTCAACCCATGCAAGACGCTATCCATCATCCTTTCGAATTTCGCTGGCGCATTACAAAGGCCGATGGGGATTACATTCAATTAGTAGAGCCCATCGGGCGTCACAAAAGAAGTTTATGGGTGATCTGATGGTGCCAAGGGGACCTGTCAATAACCGGACCGTAGGTCTTGTGATGAGAAGAATTAAGCGTCTTGCAAGCAGTCCAGGGCATCACAGATGCGTGGCAAAGGTTATACGTCTCTAAGCGTAACTTTGTTTAAACGATGAAAATTGACGCAGAAGTGAATCGAGCCGTCCTTTTTCTTCACCAGCACCACAGGGTAAAATCAGGGACTGCTGTACGGCTGAATGACGCCACGTTGAAGCGTGTCGGCCACTTGCTCGGTGGTAACACGACGCTCAACAGGAGATACACGGTATGACGCTGTCGCAGAGGCGATTGGGAGCCGGCGTTAACGTGATGGCTAACGGTGCGCGTTTAATTTAAGGACGCCTGCTGGCAATCGAACGAGCCGGAAAACTGGTGAAGAAGTGCTCAAAGCTTCTCGCGGTGTGGTTCTTCAAATTCGCCATCAATTGAGGGGCCAAACAAATTAATGTTTTCGTGAACAGTTGAACCAGCAGATGGCGTCAGAGCATTATGATCATTTTCACCATGACGGCCGAAGATGGAGGAATTGTCTAAGTATAGAAATGTTCTGATACATTCTCCGCGACGCAAGGTTGTGGGAGACGGCAAGGGATTGTGACTAACAAATTGGCAGTACCCACCGAAAAATATAGGACCGCAAACGGCAACGCGAGGCTCTTGCGACTTTGGAATGTTTAGGAAGGCGTAAACAACACTACAGGCTTAGACACATCGGCACAAGACACGGGAACAAAGCCTGCGCTTGTTGATGGTATGTCAATGTCGTCGGCGACAAACAGCTGTTTCGACGCAAGGTCCGGAGACGAGGCACACAACGCAGAGAAGGCCGCTTTAGCACGAGCACAGTCGATAACCACATGATTAAGAGACAGAAAATCCCAGCTGAGGATCACATCATGAGAACAGGCTGGTAGCACAAAAAGTTCAACGGTATACCAAGTATCTTGGATGAGAACGTGGGCGGTACAGGCAGCTGACGGTCGAATATGGTGAGCACTGGCAGTACAGAGGAACAATCCCTTTGGCGTCGTGGTAACCTTCCGAAGCAAGTGGCGAAGTTTTAAATCAATTATTGAAACCGCAGAAATAGTGTCCTCAAGTGCAAGGATAGGGTAATCATTCACAAAAATGTCGATGAGGTTTGTCGGAGCAATGCGAGGTCTTAATTCTTTCGACGACGACGCAGCTCTTAACTCGAGAACTGCGACATCTAGTTTTTCGCGTCTGAAGGGCAGGGTCGACGTTGCATAGGTGACAGGGAGCGACGTCGGGGAGATGGAGATCAGTGACTGCTGAGGGGGGGGGGGTGTGGTCGGGAGAAGAGGATTCCTAATTCACGTGCTGTGTCGTTGGAGCGCCGAGAGGCGTGCGATGATCTTTGTATGGTGTCACTGTGAACGAGAGGGCGGTGGCGGGACAAGCAAGCCACATGTCCTGCGTAGACGCAAGAATTGCAAATCGGGCGGTTGTCTACGGTGCGCCACGGATTCGAAAACGCCGCAGTTGGTCGGCTCAACGGAGCCGGTGATCGCCGAACAGGGACCGGTGAGGTAGCATAAGTGGGATGTCGAGGTGCTCTGGCTGCAACAACTTGCCCAAACGTCAAGTGTGTGGCCTCCAGAAGTGGTGAACGACCAAAAGGCAAAGCGTCAGCTACCTCATCCTGTATGACGAGCCTTATGGCTGGGGCCAGATGATCTGGAGCCAGAGGATGTGCTTGTGCTGTTTCGGGCATGCTCAATAAAATGTAGAGCTGCCGAGCGACCTCCTCACGCACGAACTCCTTTAGGCGAGCCAGCATGTCATTCTGGTCTCCGAGAGTCAAGGCAACAATCGAGTCACGTTGTTTCAGAGAGCACCGTGTTTGGGCGCGTTGCTTGTGCAATTCGTCAAAACTCGGGCACAAGCTGACGAGATCGGCTATGGTTTGTGAGTCCTTGGCTAACAACATTTAAAATGTGTAATCGCATATGCCCTTGAGGATTTGTTTGATTTTGTCGGCTTCGAGCATTGTTGGGTTTACCCGCTTGCACAAGTCCACAACGTCTTCAATGTATCTGGTAAAGGTCTCTCCTGGCTGTTGAGCGTGCTCACAAAGTTGTTGTTCTGCGCGGAGTTTTCGCAAAGCAGGGCGGTTGCAGACTTACGAAAAGGAGGTCTTGTACGAATCCCAGCTGGCTATGTCAGCTTCGTGATTGCGCAACCAGAGACTAGCAACGCCGGACGAGTGAAAGCTTACATAGGTCAGCTTAGCCACATCATGCCACTCGTTCGCTGCGCTCACCTTGTGGTAAGTAGCCAGCCACTCCTCAACGTCTTGGCCGTCAGATCGGAGGGTGACACAGTGGCCACACGCCGGGACATGTAGAGGCGGAAACTTGGGAGGTACCTTGGGTGGAGGGTTCTTCCGGCATTGCTGGCACTGGAAGTAAAGTGTGACTTCGTAGTTGAAGCTTCGAAGACTACCCCAGCACTTCCACCAAATTATAAGGGGGTTTATCAATAGAACCAACTGCCCGGTTTTAGGGGCGTCAGTTATAGTCATGAGCTCAGCTCTTCGTCGTAGTCGTCTTCTAGCTGCTCTAACTAGATACTGTGTCTCTCCGTCTTTCGCGCTACAATATATATATATATATATATATATATATATATATATATATATATATATATATATATATATAGTCAAGTAGATCCTCCGTGAGCGGTCACAACGTGGTTTATTTCGACGTTTCGGCCTAGAATCTGGCCTTCATCAGGATTAAAGGTATAGTTTGTTGGTGCTCAGCTTTATACAATCTCAAATCAGAGGGAAAGAGGAAAAAGACAGAAAAAAGAAAAAAAAAGAAAAAAAGGAAAAAAGAAACTGAAAAGAATGTTAAAAAGGAAAAAAAGGAAAAGAATATAAGGGTGACACACCCGGGTGCTCCCTTTCCACTCTTCCCTCCACTTCCCCCTTCATCTCTCTCCCCTTTCTCCCCTTTACCTTTCTGATGTCAGCGGTCTGAGTATGCTTCCTTTCACTAACGCATTCTTCCCGACCAGACCGCGCCTCCTGGCTCTGGCGGTTCGGTGTGGGGCAAAAAAGAGCTTTTTAAGGAAGCTTTAAGCCTTCAACTATTTGGAGGACCGTCAACATTTCGTCGTAGAAAAATGGGTGCCGCGTATTGTGGCAGAAGCTGGTAAGCGGGCGCAATGCGAATTCCTTGCCCGCTTCTGGATAACGCGGGCAGTAGGGGCCTCCCGGCTGAGCACAGGGTTGCTGTTGGGCATGTCATGCATGGCACAATTGATTGGGTAGTAAAATAAAACAGAAAACAGACGACAGCTACTTAGGAAGAGTACTTACACTTAGAACTGTTTTGAGTAGTCCAGCGCCCTTCGCAGCTGCAGTGCCGTGAACTCAGTTACTATTTTCATTATTGCCATTATTGCTTTCTAATGCTTTAATTTCTGCAAGTGTACCAGAATTCTCATTTATTCCTCTATCGGGGGTGTTAAATCGGTAGATAAGGTATGACCCTCGTTGCTCACGTTCTCGGTTTGATATAAATCTCGTCTCTAAGAGCGTTACTGATAGTTTGTCGAATGCATGGTCGGGAAGATTGACATGTTTTGATAGGGTTAGATTTGGGACTGATTTCGCATGGACTCTGTGATTATTGAAGCGAATCCTATATGGCGTTTCTGTTTGTCCAATGTACTGCATACTACACACGTTGCATTCGAGTAGGTATACTACATTAGAAGAATCGCATGTTAGGTTTCCTCGTATGTTAATCGAGAACTTGAATTGTATGCTGGTTGTTTTGTGTGTTTCTCGCATCGCTTTCCATACAAGACATCGTGACTTTAAAAAAGGTCGGCATGAATTATTGGGGGGGTGAGGTATTGATTTGAGAGTGGACAAGTGTGTCTTTGAAGTTGCGTGGTCGTCGGTAAACGACGCCTGGAGCGGATGGGAATGCGCGTTTCAGACGTTCACTTTGTTCCAGAATGTTGTAATATCATTTAAGGATTTTTTTACATTGGGGAGGTTTGTGTTGTAAGTCAAGAAGAGCTTTGTTCGTTGTGGGTATTCTTGCGATGGTCGCTCCATAAGTAAGTCATCACGCTTTAGTTTTCTCGCTTTTTGAACAGCGTCATCAATAACATGTGAGGGGTATTTTTGTTTTTCAAGCATAAGTTTTAGACTCAGTGAGCCCGTGTCAAAATCAGCGTCTCTTGAGCAGATTCGCTTAAACCGGTGAGCCTGACTGTATGGGATACTGTTTTTACAGTGGTGTGGGTGATCACTTTCGTAATAGATGTGTCGTTGTCGATATCGTTATGGTTTGCGATATAGAGTTGTAGAGAGCTTGTCCTCTTCAATCGTTATGGTGACATCGAGAAAATTTACGGTTACTTGCGAGTATGTGTGTGTGAAGTGTATTTTCTTATGTACAGCATTGTAAGTGTCGATAAAGCTGAGAAGTTCGTACTGGCTGTGGGTCCAAATAAGAAAGCTGTCGTCTATGTATCTTCTGCATAACAGTGGTTTTAAGGAACTTTGTGCAAAAAATTCCGATTCTAGCTTTCCCACAAATATGTTTGGCATATTTGGGGGCCATTTTGGTGCCCTTAGTGATCCCGCTGATTTGTCGAAAATACTCTTGGTTAAACTCGAATGAATTTAATTCGAGGACCATCCTCGTCAAAGTTGCAATGGCAGGTAAATCTGGAGTGTTAGATTTTCTATGGTTTGAGTACATGTTTTGTAATGCAGCTATGCTGTCATCGTGAGGAATATTTGCATACAATGAAGAGACATCAAGAATAACCAAGTACGAGTTTTTCGGCACACACAGACCTGCATTGTCACGAAGAAAACGTGTGGTCTCTTTTATGTACGACGCGAGGGTGCATATGTCACAGGTCCCGTTAATTAGGGAGGCGATCGCCAGGCTAATTCCAAGGGCCGAAGTAGTCTGGATGATAGGAACAAAAGTCTGGATCAAAAGTCTGGAAGGAACAAAAGTCTCGATGATACTCTTCCGAGAATCACTCACTCAAAGTCCAGCGTGTTTGTCGTTCCGCTGTCTCCGAAGTTTTTCTTCCAGGAAACCTCGCCGAAGTTTCTCTTCAAGGAAACCTCGCGTCTTCGATTGGCCACTCTTCAAGCTTCAAACTTCTTTGCCGGAAAAACGTCGGCTTCACACACGCAGCTGTTGCCATGCGTCTTCGCTCAATAGCGGTAGACACACACTCTTGCCTGCAGCTCGAGTCGTCACCCCTCAGGTGGAAATCATCTTCTTCTCCTGCTTTGTCTCTACGGACAAAACCTTCGCCGACTACACGGCGGAATCCCTACGCGCTCTGGGGCGAACTTCCGTCTTCTCCTGATCTCTCGTCTCAGCTTCTCGATTAAATACCTTTCACGCGAGATTCCAGAAAGTTCTCATCATTTCGTCGGCGCGATGCGCAGCGAAGGCTGGGGGAAAGGTCGAGATGATACGAGGGCCGTCCACGACGGATGACTCAACCCGGCATCACCATGCCCCTTTCCATCTAGAAATTTCCAGAGCTTGCTCGGCCGCCGATGTGGGGTGAGGAGGTTCGTCGGCGAACCTACGCTTCCGAGAGGAGAGGCGCGCGCCCGGGGAGACGTTGAATGTTTGTTTTCTTTTTTATGGCGGACCTCGCGGCGTCATTCTGGCGCTTCGTCGCGAGAATTTGGCGGCGCGCCCTTTTTGAGCGCTCGTTTTGTGACACTGCCCCCCACTTTAAGAATATTATCTCATAATATTCAAAACCACACAAACGAGCGCGAACAGTCAGCACACATTTAAAGACTGTAACAAAAGTCCGTTGCTCATGGCACGTCACATTCACAATAGATCACTCAATACAAATGTACAAAATTCTCTCATTACAACAATTACTATACTCACATCATTACTATACATCACATCATCGTAGCAAACATTTTGACTCGCTCGACATACAGTTGTGGCACAGGAAAACAATCACATTAACTTAACATATAGCACTGTCAAACACATTCCAAATAGACTTCGACACCTATCCGGTGCATTTCGAGCGGCGCTTGCACCCTTTTTTTTTGCGGTGCTCTCTCGATCTCTTCTTATTGTTTTTGCTCGTTTTGTTCCGGCGAGCCCCTCCCAACGACGGTATCTGAGGCGGCGTCTCAGCCATCGTTGTCACTTCCGACACTGCTAGCGGGTCATGACGCTCAACCGATCCTGTCCGGTTATTCACCCGCTTGTTCATGTCCCGACATTTGGCCTGGCTGGCCGACTCCATCATCTTTACATTGTCGGTCAGTTGAGGTCGAGCCGAAGTAAGCCCAGCAGCCCAGCACGTGAACTCATTCGATACGATGATGTTCTCAATCACTGTCTCTTGCGCCCAGGCTTCACCTTGGGCTCGAGTGAAATCCTTCGCGGAATTGTTCTCCGCTCTATCTCGCGGTCCCTGTGTCGGCGGGGGCTCCATCTTGGGGTCTTCGCCCAAACGTTCTGGATCATTCGGCCCTCGCGCCCCGTAGATGTTTCCGATGACGAGATCGTACAGGGGGGTCGTCATGCATAGAGCTGTAACCTTCCCGCTGAAGTGCGGGGTTTCAACCTAAATCTCTGCTTCGGGAAGCATCCGAACCGTACGGTCAATTAGGCAAACCGGTTTTGTTCTGCCTGTCAATTCACCTTCCCGTACCAAATTTCTTCGCACGATAACCGTGGAGCTACCGGTGCTTCTTAACACCGTAATCTTCTTACCCGCAACTTTTCCAGGCAGCGTTGACATTCCCTTCGTGACACCGGTTGGCTGTTTTGTCATTACAGCACCCACAATAGGAATTTTCTCCCCATTTTCAACTCTACGAATCCATCGGTGACGGCATTATCATCGGATTTCGGTGCTGTTAGCACACAGGATACCTGGTGAGTTTGACTCGCTCCGTTCCGACATGCGTCTGCTTTGTGCCCAGTCTGACCACACTTGAAACATTTTAATACCGTAGGGCTCGTGAAGATCGTTCGAGAGTTTTTCGCGTGATGACCCACTCGGTTACACAGAAAACGTCGTGGAGTGCTCTCCGGTGCTCGCTTCTTTTCTTCGGGAGCCGATTTCTTCGAATCTTCGGGACACTCCTTCTTGACCTTGGCCAAATTAGTGCCACCTTGCGCTTCCAAGAATTGATCAGCTAACTCAAGCATGTCTTCAAGTGACTTAGCTCTCCACTCTTTCAAGTACAGCGACAGGCTTGTGTGGCAACTAGTAAGAAATTGTTCTCTAATTAGGAGCTCTGTAAGCTCATCGTACTCCTGCGCTGTCCCTAAAAGTTTAATCCATCTGTCGAAATAATGGCAAAGTTGGGCGGCATACTGCGTAGCCGTCTCACCATCAGCTGGCTTTCCTGTCCGAAATCTCTCCCGGAATCCTTTCACAGTAAATTTAAATTGCTTCAGCAAAGTAGCTTTCACCTTTGCATAGTTGGCTGCATCAGTCGGCGTCAGCCTACCGTACACACTGAGCGCTTCACCACTCAAGCAAGTACTCAAAGCAGTTGCCCATTGATGTTCCAGCCAATTCTGGCTCCTTGCGATTGTCTCAAATCTGTGAAGGTACGCGTCAAGGTCGTCCTTCCTTACATCAAACGGTACGAGCAGCTTTCTTGGGTTCAAGCGGAAGCCATGATCTTCCCGTTCGCTGCTTTCAACTCTAACTTGGACGGGAGTTTCACTTCGCTGTTGCAAACGGAGCCGCTCGAGTTCCATCTCGTGCTGCCGCTGCCGTTCCGTTTCAGCCATCTCCGCTTCTCTTTGTTCTTTCAGCTGTCGCTCCCTCGCTTCTCTTTCTTCCTTCAGCAGTCGCTCCCTCGCTTCTCTTTCTTCTCTCGCCCTTTCGGCTGCCAACTTCTCTCTCTGCAGCTCCAACTTCAATTGCTGCTGTCTTTCTTATTTCGCTCTCTCAGCTGCCAACCTCTCTCTCTCCAACTCAGCTGCTTTTTCTTCCTTGGCCCTCTCTTTTTCTTCTTTTTCCTTCTGGGTGACCCACTTCCGTAGTTCGGCGCCAGGGAGACTCATCTTCTCACCAAGAGCTACTAACTTTTCGAGATCCATTGTGTCTCGCAAATGAAACCTTGCCGCTTGGCAAAAAATATCTGCCTAAATCAGTATATCAGAACACTCTCCTGCAATCGGTAACGAGAACACTGAACAACACAAAAATTGTTCCGATAGCACCATCAACAACTCGAGGCTCTTTCTCACTACTTTGGACACACTGTGCACCAAAAGGTCATGTCGCGGACGCCAGATTAATAGTCACAGGTCCCGTTAATTAGGGAGGCGATCGCCGGGCTAATTCCAAGGGCCGAAGTATCGGCCCCCCGAACCGCACCACGAAAGCGTGGACAATTTAGAAGTGGTCCTTTTTGGCGCTCCAGCGGACGCCGGCTGTGGCCCAAAGAACAAGTCAGAGCCGAGAGTTGATAAACAAACAAAATTATATTCTTAATAATGGCAGACCGAAAACAATACACAAGTACGCACACTCCACAATAGTTGAGTACAATATGTCACTAATATATCAACGTACTACACAGTACAATCAGCCACACTCGAAATAACGGACACAGACAACAATACACACTACATTGCAGTCGCATGCTTTGAACAACCAAGACACTTAAAGACTAAAGAGATAGAAAACCTATTCAGTCCAAAGTTCTTGGAACAAACGTCTGGATGATAGTCTTCCGATAATCACTCACTCCGAAGTTTCTCTTCCAGGAAACCTCGCGTCTTCAATTGGCCACTCTTCAAGCTTCAAACTTCTTCGCCGGAAACACGTTGGCTTCACACACGCAGCTGTTGCCACGCGTCTTCGCTCGATAGCGGTAGACACACACTCTTGCCTGTAGCTCGAGTCGTCAACCCTCAGGTGGAAATCATCTTCTTCTCCTGCTTTGTCTCTACGGACAAAACCTTCGCCGACTACACGGCGGAATTCCTAAACGCTCTGGCGCTAACTTCCGTCTTCTCCTGATCTCTCGTCTCGGCTGCTCGATTAAATACCTTCCGCGCGAGATTCCAGAAAGTTCTCATTATTTCGTCGGCGCGATGCGCAGCGAAGGCTGGGGGAAGGTCGAGACGATACGAGGGCCATCCGCGACGGATGACTCAACCCGGCATCACCACGTTCCTTTCCATCTAGAAATTTCCAGAGCTATTCGGCCGCCGATGTGGGGTGAGGAGGTTCGTCGGCGAACCTACGCTTCCGAGAGGAGAGGCACGCGCCCGGGGAGTCGTTGGATGTTTGTTTTCTTTTTTCATGGTTGACCTCGCGGCGTCACTCTGGCGCTTCGTCGCGAGAATTTGGCGGCGCGCCCTTTTTGAGCACCCGCTTTGTGACAGCATTGAATGTGGCTTATTAGTTTGTCCACGTACCCTGATATGGGTTCAGTTATTGTACCGATGCCTGATATGGTTGCTCGACCTGGGTTACCAGGTTTATGAATTTTTGGGAGGATGTAGAAGCGACCTGGAGGAGGGTATGCTGCTCGCATCAATTTGTGGTAAGTGTTGGTTATCTTTTCTGCATCCAGAGTTCCTTTAGTTCTGTTGATACGATATGTTTGTTCCATCTGTTCCGGCCGCTTGCCTCGTGACTGAAAAGTGGGACACATTGCTCCAGTGCACAAAAAGGGCGATAAAGATCTGGTGCCAAACTACCGTGAAATTTCTATAACGTCTTCGTCTTGCAAAGTGCTTGAACATATCATAGCTAAATTTATTATAACGTTTCTTAATGAAAATACCATACTTTAGGATGTCCAACATGGTTTCAGGAAAGGGTTTTCCACAGAAACGCTGTTAATTTCTGTTGTGAACAGTTTTTCAAAATTTTAGATAAGGCAGGTCAAGTTTATGTCGTCTTTTTGGATTTCACGAAGGCATTCAGTCTTGTTCCTCATGATAAGCTTATTAAAAAACTGGAATCGATTGGCCTTCCAGAATTTATAATTTCCTGGATTTATTCTTATTTTTCTGACCGCGTTCAGTTTGTAAGCATTGCCAGTAATTGCTCTGACCCGCTTCCTGTAACTTCTGGGGTTCCCCAAGGGAGTGTACTTGAGCCTTTATTATTCCTAATTTATATTAATGACATTGTTGATACTGTTTCCTCGCCGGTCCAGATCAGACTGTTTGCTGATGATTGTGTGCTGTTCAATGAAATAACTTTCTGTGACGACCAGGTCTTGCTAAACACTAACCTGCAAAATATCTTTGCATGGTGCGAGCAATGGTAGATGAGGTTAAACACAGACAAAACCGTCTTTATGCGAGTAACCAACAAAAAATATTTTTCCATTTACATATGAATCCTGTACTCAGACACTAGCTGAGGTTGTTGAGTATAAGTACCTTGGTGTCACTCTAACCAGCGACCTCTGCTGGAATAAGCGCATCTCTAATATTTGAGTGTCGTCTTTCCGTAAACTTGGTCTTTTGAGACACAAACTTAAGCATTCTCCTTTTACTGTAAAAAAACTAACCTATTTGACTGTTATACGCCCCTCATTGGTATATGCCTCAATCGTCTGGGACCCTTACACAAAAAGAAGCATTGCGGCTCTCGAACAAATCAACGCAAAGCTGTCCGTTTCATTTCCTCCAAGTACCGAAGAACTGATTCCCCCACAAAACTTATGAAAGAAAACAGTATACCCACACGCGAGAAACGTCATAAAATTTACATGCTCAAATTTCTATTCCTTTTAAATAACAACAAGCTGTCAGTAAACCGTGATTTATATCTCAAACCGCTTACGACAAGACAAAGCCCGTATTGGCAAACACATTCATTAACACGGTATTTCGCTAGAACAAACATTTTCAAATACTCGTTCTTTCCTCGAACCATGAACGACTGGAACTGCCTACCTCAATTGTTAACCGGCTCTTTAGAGGCACTTGAGCGTATTTAACCATGACGTATGTTTTTGTATCTTTTGTATATGATGTGTCCTTCTATTGTTTTTGCTGTTTTACACCTGTGTGCAATGTTATAATATTGCCCCTCCTGCTGGGGCCCTTAAATGGGCCTGCAGTATTTTGTAACTAAAAATAAATAAATAAATAAATGTTCGTCTGTCGGATCACCTGAGAGGCGTTCGTAAAATCCTCAGCCATCTAGTTGGCGGTATGCTTCTTGTAAGTACTTGGTTGTAATAAGGACTACAATCGCTCCCCTTTGTCAGCGAGTTTTATTGTTATGTCTGTCCTAGATGCCAGATTTCTCATACTCATTTTTTCAGATTTTGTCAAGTTTTCTCGGTTTCCTTTCTGTCTACTATATCTTTCTGTACTGCGGTGATATAAAGGTCCAGGCACTTGTCTCGATTACTGTTCGGTGTCCAATAAGTTGTTTTACGACGGTAAATTGTTTCGTAGTTAGAAGGCCTGTCCAAGAAATATTCGCGCAACCTTAAGCTTCTAGCGAAGTGGTCGAGGTCTGGGAGCAAATGGAATTCATGGAAAAATTTTGTAGTCGACCAGAAGCTTGGTCCTTTAGATAGCAGTTTTTCTTCGTCAGGTGACAAGCTCGTGTCTGATAGGTTTACAACCACAGTGTCACAGGGCGGGTTCATAGATGGGCGCTCGTATGTACCGTTAGTGGTTTCCTGGGTGGTGGCGTTGTAGAGATAAGGAACTATATTGGGGAACATGTGGTTGGGCACATAGTCTCTTTTGAGTTTATGAATTTTTGTGGTCAAGATGGCTTGGTATTTATTCTGTCCAAATTCTGTTAATCGGGTGATTTCTTCGTTCGATAAAGTGTTGTACCGGAGAATGGTGTTGGTCATAGCGACCAGTTTTTTTACCTACTTATCACTGTGATTAAGAGTGATTTCTATTAATTTAAGAGATGCCTCATGTAGGACAATTTTCCATGTTATTTGGTCGTGTTCATCTAGGTTTGTAGCGGCTGGTGTGAGGTGTGCTAGACGGCTGTTGTGCTAGAATAGCCCCCAAGGGTATGACACTCTCCCTCACACCAGCCGCTACAAACATAGACGAACACGATCAAATTACATGAAAAAATGTCCTACATGAGGCATCTCTTAAAATAATAGAAATCACTCTTAATCACAGTGATAAGCAGGTAAAGAAACTGGTCGCTATGACCAACACCATTCTCCACCACAACACTTTATCGAACGAAGAAATTACCCGATTAACAGAATTTTAACAGAATAAATACCAAGCCATCATGACCACGAAAATTCATAAACTCAAAAGAGACCATGTGCCGAACTCCGCAACCTTTCATATAGATTCTTATCACTCTAACACCACCACCCAGGAAACCACTAACGGTACAAACGAGCGCCCATCTATGAACAAACCCTGTGACACTGTGGTTGTAAACCTATCAGACACGAGCTTGTCACCTGACGAAGAAAAACCGCTATCTAAAGGACTAAGCTTCTGCCCGACCACAAAATTTTCGATGAATTCAACTTGCTCCGAGACCTCGACAACTTCGCTAGAAGCTTAAGGTTGCGCGAATATTTCTTGGACAGGCCTTCTAACCACGAAACAATTCACTGTCGTAAAACAAATGATTGCACACCGAACAGTAATCAAGACACGTTCCTGGACCTTTATATCACCGCCGTACAGGAATATAAAGTACACGAATACCACAGACAGAAAGGAAACCAAAAAAACTTGACAAAATCTGAAAAAAATGAGTATGAGAAATCTGGCGTCTAAGACAGACATAACAATAAAACTCGCTGACAAAGAGGAGCAACAGTAGTCCTTAATACAACCAAGTACTTACAAGAAGCATACCGCCAACTAGATGACTCAAGATTTCACGAACGCCTCCCAGGTGATCCGACAGACGAATACAAACGTATCGTATCAACAGAACTAAAGAAACTGTTGAAGGCAGAAAAGATAACCAACACTGACCACAAATTGATGCGAGCAGCATACCCTCGTCCGGGTCACTTCTACGTCCTCCCAAAAATTCATAAACCTGGTAACCCAGGTCGACCAATCATATCAGGCATCGGTACAATAACTGAACCCATATCAGGGTACGTGGACAAACTAATAAGCCACATTCTATGCACCCTCGCGTCGTACATAAAAAAACACCACACATTTTCTTTGAGACATTGCAGGTCTGTGTGTGCCGAAAAACTCGTACTTGGGTACTCTTGATGTCTCTTCATTGTATGCAAATATTCCTCACGATGACGGTGTAGCTGCATTACAAAACATGTACGCAAACCATAGACAATCTAACACCCCAGATTTATCTGCCATCGCAACTATGACTAAGATGGTCCCCGAATTAAATTGATTTGTGTTTAACCAAGAGTATTTTGGACAAGTCAGCGGGGTCACTATGGGCACCAAAATGGCACCCAATTATGCCAACATATTTATGGAAAAGCTAGAATCGGAATTTTTTGCACAAAGTTCCTTAAAACCACTGTTATACAGAAGATACATAGACGACATCTTTCTTATTTGGACCCACAGTGAGGACGAACTTCTCAGGTTTATCGACACTTACATTGCTGTAAATCCGAACATACACTTCACGCATACATACTCGCAAGTAACCGTAAATTTTCTTGATGTCACCACAACAATAGAAGAAGGCAAGCTCTCTACAACACTGTATCGCAAACGAGCGGATCGACAACAATACCTCCATTACCAAAGCGATCACCCGCGCCACTGTAAAAACAGTATGCCATACAGCCAGGCTCACCGGTTTAAGCGAATCTGCTCAAGAGACGCTGATTTCGACACGATCTCACAGAGGCTAAAACTTATGCTCGAGAAACAAAAATACCCCCCACATGTAATTGATGACGCTGTTCAAAAAGCGAGAAAACTGGAGCGCGATGACTTACTTATGAAGCGACCACCGCAAGAAGACCAACAAAGAACAAAGTTCTGCTTGACTTACAGCACAACTTCCCCTATGTAAACAAAATCCTTAAACGACATTACAACAATCTGGAACAAAGTGAACGTCTGAAACGCGCATTCCCATCCGCTGCAGGCGTCCTTTACCGACGACCACGCAACCTCGAAGACACACTTGTCCACTCTCAAATCAATACGTACCCCCCCCCCCCAAATAATTCATGCCGACCTTGTTTAAAGGCACGATAACGTGTATGTAAGGCGATGCGAGAAACACACAAAGCAACCAGCACACAATCGAAGTTTTCGATTACCATACGAGGAAACCTAACATGCGATTTCTCTAATGTGGTATACCTACTCGAATGCAACGTGTGTAGTTTGCAGTACATCGGACAAACAGAAACACCATTTAGGGTTCGCTTCAATAATCACAGAGCCCATGCGAAATCAGCCCCAAATCTACCCCTATTAAAACATGTCCATCTTCCCGACCATGAATTCTACAAACTATTAGTAACGCTCTAAGAGACGGGATTTAAATCAAACCGAGAACGTGAACAACGACAGTCATACCTTATCCACCCCTTTAACACCCTGGATAGAGGAATAAATGAGAATCCTGGTACACTTGCAACAATTAAAGCATTAGAAAACAATACCGGCAGTAATGAAAATAGTAACTGAGTTCACGGCACTGCAGCTGCGAAGGGCACTGGACAACTCAAAGCAATTCCAAGTGTAACTACTCTTCCTAAGTACAGCTGTCGTTTGTTTTCTGTTTCAGTTTACTACCCAATCAATTGTGCCATGCATGGCATGCCCAACAGCAACCCTGTGCACAGCCAGGAGTCCCCTACTGCACGCGTTATCCAGAAGCGGGCAAGGAATTCGCATTGCGCCCGCTTACCAGCCTCTGCCACAATACGCGGCACCTATCTTTCTACGACGAAATGTTGACGGTCCTCCAAATAGTTAAATGCTTAAAGCTTTCTAAAAAAGCTCTTTTTTGCCCCACACCGAACCGCCAGAGCCAGGAGGCGCGGTCTGGTCGGGAAGAATGCGTTAGTGAAAAGAAGCATACAGAGACCACTGACATCAGAAAGGTGAAAGGGAGAAAGGGAAGAGAGATGAAGGGGGAAGTGGAGGGAGGAGTGGAAGAGGGGCGCCCGGGGGTGTCCACCATATATATTTTTCTCTTTTTTCCCTTTTTTCTATTCTTTTTCCTTTTCTTCTTTTTTCCTTTTTCTTTTTTCTGTCTTTTTTGCGTTTTCCCTCTAATTTGAGATCGTATAAAGCTGAGCACCAACAAACTGTACCTTTATTACTGATGAAGACCAGACTCATCCAGGCCTAAACGTCGAAATAAACCACATTGTCACCGTTCACGGAGGATCTTCTTGACTATATGCAACGCTACGGCCACTAAACCACCATGCCTGCTTATATGAATAATTATATATATATATATATATATATATATATATATATATATATATATATATATATTTATCAGAATGAAGGAGATCAGCGCTGTTCTGAATGGCAGAGGGACCACTCTCAGGCCGGAAGATGACGACGTTCGTGGTTGGTGCATCGCGACGCTTGTACCAACCTGCTTGGCTGTTACTCCTCGACCTTCTGCGACAAACCATGTGGCTCATTAAAGACGTGCTGAGCCGAAACGCCTTGTTATAATTGGTGGAGGTGTGGCGTACGCTACCATCATCCTGGAACTTCGCAGCCGTACGTTGCGCCAAGTTGATTTCATGGCGCCGGACGATGACGAGCAGCCTGACCCCCAGGCAACATTACCTCCAAATGTTGTTTGCTCCTGCCCTCTTCGGCAGCGTGACCTTCCTCTCATCAGTGGCACTGAGGACAAAGACGCACAAGACTGGCTTGACGAGTATGACCTGACAACAAAACAGAACAATTAGGATGATGCCCACAAGCTTACCAACGTCATCTTCTACTTGACTGACGTCGCTAAACTGTGGTTTGGTAACCACAGCACTGACCTTCCTACCTGGTCAGCCTTCAAAATTGCCTTCGTTCAACTTTTAGGCTGTCCGGAACTTCAGAAATTGCGTGCTGAACAGCGCTTGCGAGGTAGAGCACAACGAGACTGTGAAAGCTTCACCAGTTACAATAAAGATGTAGTTGCTCTTTCCCGGCGCATTGACTCCTCAGTGACAAAGGCGGAGATGATCAAGCATATCCTGAAAATTGTGTCTGACGATGCCTTCCAGGTGATCATCGCTAAAAATCCGCCAACGGTATTCGACGTCATACAGCTGTGTCAAAGCTATCACGAACTCCGAAAGCAATGGGAATCTACTCGTCGCGCTACTGCATCGGGTGTAACCATTGCCGCTCTCACGTCTCCTGGTCTTGCGTGGGATCATGCCGCTTTACTTCGAGACATCATCCAGTCTGTGCATGAAGAAGTCACCCGCCAGCTCTCCTTTTTGGCTTCAGTCACTGATCCCGCCCCGCATTCGCTACCGACGTCATTACAACGTGTTGTTCAGGAGCAAGTCGCCCAGGTGCTTCCCTCAGCCTCTGCATCACCACTGACTGCTCCGCTCATGTATGCTGAAGAAATTTCACCCCTCCATGATTTCCCTCGGCCAACTCCTACGTCCCCACGTGCCCAATCATGTCATCGCCTCAGCTTGTGAATCAGGGTAGTCAACCACCCTCCAGACAGACGCCCCATTCTCAGAGCCCATGGCGCACTCAAGACAATCGCCCTTTATGCTATGCGTACCGTTTCCCAGACCACGTAGCGCGGTTTTGGCGGTGACGTGGGTTTCTGCAGCATGATGACATGAGGTTATACGGTTAAAAATTCGTGCTGCGACCTCAACATGATGACATGAAACTACACGGTTACAATTTCGCGCCACGACCTGAGCCTGCTTCATCTGGACCATATGACGCTTCTGATTTTTCGACTCGACGGCACTTCAACACACACCGGTCACCGCCAACACGACGCCGTTCTCTTTCTCTCATGAGGTGGCATCCCCCGCCTGGCCCAGAGGAAAACTAAGAACCGCCGTTCCGGATACAGGAACTGCGTAGCTTTCGAACGTTTCAAGGCCTTGTTTTTCACCGTGGAATGTTATTGCTGTTTCTGTTGACCGTGTACCAGTTTCAGCGCTTGTGGACACAGGAGCCGCAGTTTCTGTCGTGTCTGAGAAACTTTGCCGACAACTACGAGAAGTAACGATGCCTCTTCGCGACTTCGTTTTGAGCACTGCTAATGCGCAACACATTCGGTTTTTCGCTGCGTGAACTGCACTGGTTGTCATCGAAGACGTTTTTATAAGGTCGAATTTGTCGTGCTTGCGCAATGTTTCGGCGGTCGCTAGGCACTTTTTGCGGAAATAAATTGCCCCTGCTCGACCTGTAATGTCCTCACCGACACATAACACGTCGTAGCATCGTGCCCAGTTAATCCCATCCCTTTCTCATCCCCTTTTCTTATGCCAACTAGAGAGGCTTGGGAGGAGAACCTGCTCAGCTGCTCTACCTTGGCTGCGCAACGCTCCATGATGGAGCGCGCACGGGCAGCTTCCAGCTCCACAGGCGTCCTGGAATAGGGTCTGGCCACTCTAGCACGCCGATGGGACACGTCGGCACTCTCTAGTAGACTTTTTCTGAAATAAATGTTTTTTACCACCACCACCCACGATATAATTCTAGTATGGGACTTCCTACGTACTCACAATGCTTTTATAGACTGCGCTCGTTCCGAGGTCGAATTCTCGTTGCTGTGTGACTCTGTTTTAGTCAACTCACCGTGTCTACCTGCAAAAGTGTTCGTCACCACCGACACCACGCTGCCCCCTTTCTCATCTGCTTTAGTCTCGCTTTCCTGTGACGCCTCTGTTGGTTCACTTGTTCTTTTTACACCAGGTAAAACCCCTAATCGCCGCAAGTGCTGCTTGCTACCCTTCGCCGTCTTCTCAACTCAAGACTCTTCTAGTGCAATTTACGTTTCGAATCCGTTTCCCTGCCCGTCCATCCTACTGAAGGGAGAATTTCTTGGCAGCGTTAATGACTTCAATTTCTTTCCCTCAAGTGTTGTCTCTGAGGAGCAGACTTCTCTCCAGATTAGCGGCATTGATTGTCCCGTTCCAGCTTCGTTACCATCACTCACCGATGCGCTTTCCCGATGCATCGACAGTCAATTGACGTCCTAGCAGCGCTCTCACACCGCCTTGCTTGAAAGTTTTCGTACCAGCTTCCATTACCAACAAACATCCTTGGGCCGTACTTCACCCATAGCTCATCACATCGACACCGGCCCCCACGCCCTTTTACGTCAGCGCCCATATTGTGTGTCAGCAGCTGAGCGTCAGATCATCGCTGCACAAGTTGATGATATGGTTAAGCGCGGTGCTATTGAGCCCTCTATCAGCCCGTGGGATTCGCCGGTAGTTTTAACAGCATAACACGCAAAGATGTCTACCCAATAACTCGCGTAGACGATGCTCTCGACTGCCTCCAGGGAGCCGAGTTCTTCTCTTTATTAGACCTGCACTTCGGTTACTGGCTGGTACCAATGGCAAGGCTGACCACTCCAAAACTGCTTTTGTTACTCCCGATGGCTTGTATGAATTTATTGTCATGCCATTCGGGCTCTGCAATGCGCCTGCCACGTTCGAGCACATGATCGATAACATCCTCCACGACCTGAAATGGCAAGCATGTCTGTGCTACCTGGATTACATTGTAATATATTAGCGGGATTTTCCGACGCATCTTCAACGCTTGGAAGCAGTCCTGGCTTGCCTCAAAACTGCTCGTCTGCAGCTGAATTTGAAGAAGTGTTGCTTTGGTGCTCGAAAGCTACTTATTTTGGACTATGTCGTCTCCAAAGAGGGTGTGCTTCATGGTGCCGCAAAACTTCGTGCGGTTGCCGAATTTCCTAAACCAACGTCATTGAATGATCTTTGCAGTTTTATTGGCCCTTGTTCGTACTTTCGCCGTTTTATGCGCAACTTTGCATCCATCATAGGACCTTTAACTAAATTTCTTCCCGGCGGCCACGACCTCCCAGCGTGGTCATCAGCATGCGACGATGCACTCACCACACTTCGACGCCTCCTAACTTCACTTCCGATACTGATACATTTTCACCCTCTCGCCCCGACTGAACGGCACACGGACGCCAGCGGTGTTGGTCTCGGTGCTGTGCTTGCACAAAGTAAACCTGTATTTCACGAGTACGTCATCTCTTACGCCAGCCGTGCTCTCACCAAGGCCGAAACCGACTACATCGTTACCTAAAAGAAATGCTTAGCTATCCTATGGGCCATAGACAAGCTTGGACTCTATCTTCACGGACGCCCAATTAGCGTGGTCACACATCACCACGCATTATGCTGGCTTTCCTCCTTAAAAGATCTATCCGGCCGATTTGTCCATTGGGCACTACGTCTGCAGGAGTACGTTATTCGCGTTGTTCACCGCTCTGGACGTCAATGATCTGACGCTGACGCTCTGTCCCGATCACTTCTTTCACCTGACGATTCTCGTCTATGACATGTCCTCACTCTCTGTCACTGACATGCCTCTTGAGCAACAAAAAGACCTCTGGGTCGCTTCTCTTATAGATTTGTTATGCTGGCTTTCATCGCACCCAATCCCTCGAGAACTGCGGTGGCAAATCCATCACTTTATTTCATTCAAAGTAGTTTGCTCTATCATCGTTTGCTCTACCTTTCCGAAGGGCGCAGATGACTCTTGGTTATTCCCCGACATCTTCGGTGAGATATATGCGCATCTTTTCATGCTGATCCTCACTGTGGACATGCGGCAATAATGAAAACTTATACACGCCTGCGCCACCGCTACTATTGGCGAGGAATTTTGACCTACTCCTCCTGACGGCCGTGATAGAATTCAACCAGGTACCAAGTGATGCAGTTCATATAACCAGTGCCGTTCAAAAAACCGTCCGTCTTCATTTTTGAATGCCAACATTGGTTTCACAAACATCAGAAGTGTTGTTCCCAAAAGACATCAGCTACATGGTTTCATCAAAGACATTGACGCGGACATAATTCTTCTTACTGGGACTTGGTTAACAAACGACATCGAAGACTCCGAAGTTTTGGCTTGAAACCTGAATTTGGCGCTATACCGCAATGACTGAATGGGTAGGAGAGGAGGAGGTGTTCTTGTGGCAGTCAACAGCAACCTCTCGTCCTCGCTGATCTATCATGCTACTAACCTAGAACTAACGTGGGTCTGCGTACACAACTGCTCTGTGAATTCAGTGTTTAGAATTTGTTACAGACCGCCAGACATTCATCCACTTTTTTGCGATTACCTGTGGAGTTATTTTAAAAACATAAAAGATAAATTTCCTGACGCATCTGTTTTTCTTTTTCGCGACTTCAACTATCCTGATATGAATTGGCCTCTTCTTTCAGCACCCAATCAATTGTCTTTAACCAGATTCAAACAATTATTGGAATTGGTACAAGACATAACCTACATCAAGCAATAACCACACCTACTCGAGGTGATAACACTCTTGATCTGTTGCTCACCGGTTCCCCTGATGACATATTGAGCGTCACAGCCCTTCCTGGAATTAGCGATCATAATCTTCTTCACATTTTCTTCTCAATTTTACTGAAAAAAAAGACCACCTACAACCAAGTTAATAACTGACTACAACAGAGGAAATTTTCAGTTATTTACAAAGAACGTGCTCGCTTTTACGAAAACTTTGAAAAATCCTACAGAATGTGCTATGTAAATTCTAATAAAGAATATTATAAAAACTCATTACTGAGCCAAAAAACTAAATATATCCCTACAATAATTGTGAAGTCCGACTCCATTAACCCATGGTTCAATAAATCTTTAAAATCATTGCTCACGCGAAAAAAACGTCTATATAGAACAGCGAAATGCAAAAAAATAGCCCAGAAGCATGAAATCGCCACCGCCTGTGTGACTTTCAATACAAAAAGGCAGTTATTGCAGCCAAAAATAATTTTTTTCTGCTGACCTGATCACAATTCTTCGTTCAAACGCAAATAAATCTGGCGTGTAATGTCTGCGAAGCCGCAAACAAACCATATAAATCTAGTTAACTCTGATAATGAACCGATAAGCTCCGAGGAAACCGCTGCTGCTCTAAATACCTTTTTCACGTCCGTATTTCACATACCCAACACCTGCCCTGTCGAACCTATACCAAACTTTTCTTCCCAGACCATACCTGAAATACAAGTAAACGTGGATGGCGTATGCAACCTAATCCACTTTCTTAAAATATCACCCTCGGCTTGCTGCGACGACATCAATTCTAAATTATTAAAAAACACTATAGCACACTCTAGCAAATTTTCGTACCTTATACTTAACCAATCTTTAAACACAGGAACCTTGCCAGAAGATTGGAAGAAAGCTAAAATAGTCCCCACTTTAAAACAGGACGGCGCGAAAGCCCCGCTAACTACCGCCCGATTAGCGTAACTATTTTCCCATCTAAAATCCATGAGCATAATGTAGCATCAACATCTATGATCTAGCTACAATCAATCAGTTTTTTCTACCCTTTTCAACATGGTTTTCTAAAGTATCTTTCCTGCGAAATACAACTGGCTGAATTTAGTAATGACATACTACTGCGAATGGATGATCACGTACAAATAGATGCGATTTTCTTAGATTTCTCCAAGTCCTTCGATCGCGTACCCCACAAGCACTTGCTCATCAAGTTATCCGCTCTTGGTATCTTCCAAAACCTTATAAAATGGCTCGAGCATTTCTTAACAGGACGCGTTTCGTTTACCGTTGCTAACAATTTCCAATCATCCCTTACCAGCGTCACTTCCGGTGTTCCCCAGTGCACTGGCTTATCACCTATATTATTTCTATAATACGTGAATGACCTTCCTAGTAACATTAAATCACAGCTGCGCCTATTTGCAGACGACTGCGTTCTTTATAACCCCCTTCACTCCTTTAACGACACAATCACCCTACGACACGACATTGACACCAACCCTTCATGGTGCGAAAAATGGAATATGCCCCTAAACCTCGCTAAATGCAAGGTCATATCCTTCACACGTGAATACAACACCTCACATGGAACCTACTGCATTAATTTGGTTCTCATTGATCACACGCGTACTTACAAGTATCTAGGAGTTCATCTGACATCATCACCATCATGGGTGAAACACATTGAAACCATTCGTTCTGAAGCTTCCCGCACATTAGGCTACTTACGACGTAACCGGCGATCTGCATCTCCTGACATGAAGAAACTCGCATATCTGACTTACGTGCGACCAAAACTCGAGTATGCGTCATCCATCTGGCAGCCTTCCCAACCTTATCTCACCGATGATTTGGAAGCCATTCAAAATGGCGCAGCTCGTTTCATTACTTCACAATATTCAATGCATATCAGCGTAACCGCACTAAAACAAACGTTGTCACTCGCATCGCTCGCTTCACGTCGCATAACCTCTCGTATCTGCCTCCTTCACACATTCTTTTACTTTAGCAGGTCGGGGCACCCTCTCCGAAAACGCCCAGTAAGAACGTCCTCTCGACTGTCTCATACGCACCCTCTGATGACCATAAAATGACGGACGACGACGATGAGCAGCTCACTTTTCCCCCATGCCGTAACACTCTGGAATGCACTGCCAGATAACGTTGTTTTTTGCAGGGACCGCTCAAAAACAATTCGCGGAAAAATTACTCTTTTCCAAAATCCAAATACGATGTCCTAACAGCACATTAACTCTTGCGTTTATAGTTGTTTTACTGTGCTCCCAGAATTTATTTATAACCTATTATATTTTTAATGTTTTGTTACGCGTGTTCATTCCGCTTGTGTTCTTTATTTGCTCATGCATTGTAATCAGGGTGTACCCTCATATTGTTACAATGCTTAGGAATTTACAACCTAGATGTAGTACCCCCCCCCCCCCCCCGCACCCATGTATTGACTTCGGGCACTTAAGGTTGAATAAATGGAATGAAAAATGAATTTGCCGCTTTGTTCGCGGCTACATACGTTCCTGTTTTGCTTGTCAATGGCGCAAAGTTACTGCTTCTTGGTGTCCTGCTCCTCTGCAGCCTATACCTTGTCCTGCCAGACGGTTTGAACGTGTGGGCATCGATTTTTATGGACCGTTACCCATCACTCCTGCTGAGAACCGATATATAATCGTCGCGATCGATCATTTGACGTGCTACGCAGGAACTTCACCTATGCAATCTGCGTCAGCGAGTGACGTCGGTTTCTTTATTTTACACCACTTCGTTCTACGTCATGGCGCACCAAGTAAGCTACTCAGCGACCGAGGGCGCGTATTTCTCTCCGAAGCCGTAGAATCACCTCTTAAAGAATGCCACATCATTCATCGCACCACCACTGCATACCACCCTCAAGATAACGGCCTGACAGAACGATTTAATCGAACACTGCGTGATATACTGGCAATGTACGTCAATTCCGCTCACTCAAACACCTTCGTGACGTTCGAACACAATACTGCAACTCAGACCATTACAAGATTCTCCCCATACTTTCTACTTCATGAACGTGACCCCTCCTGTATGCTCAACACCACTCTTCCGTACCGTCCTGACGCAACTGAGTCGACAACCTTTTCTGAGGCAGCTAAGTACGAGGAAAAGTGTCGCCAGCTTGCTCGATTCGCACCACTTCTGCTCAACAATGTCAGGTACGTCATTGCGACAGCTCTAAGGCTCCAGCGTCTTATATCCCTATTTCACTTGTGTGGCTCTGGGTCACTTCCACCAGCCCTGGCCAATCATCAAAACTTCTTTTGAAGTACCATGGCCCTTACCACGTAGTCCAGCAATCATCACCAGTCTAATATATCATTGAGCCGCTTGCGGCGTCTCCTGATCAACGACGCTGCGGAAGTGAGACAGTGCATGTACACCAGCTCAAGCCTTACTACGACCCTATTGTAGTCTTCTGTTCCTAAGTCGCCAGGATGGCTCTTTTTCAGGAGGGGAGATAAATGCAACGAAGAATATCAGCGCTGTTCTGAAAGGTAGAGGGGACCACTCTCAGGCAGGAGGACGACGACGTTCGTGGTTGGTGCATCGCGACGCTCGTATGCGCCGGTACGCCTTACTTTATATATATATATATATATATATATATATATATATATATATATATATATATATATATATATATATATATATATATATATAGTGAGATCTAACAGACAGCAATACCAAGGAATGAATAGGGGAAGTTATTAGAACAAAGGGAATGTAAATAAGAAGAAAGAAAAGTGGGTGAAAAATAACCAGGCGTGAGCAGCAATCGAACCTACAACCTTCGAATAACGCGTTCGATGCTCTAACCAATAAGCTATCACAGCGGCCTTCCCTCCATCCACTTTTTTTGGTTTATATGTGAATTTAGAAGTAGGAGTGTCAGTCAGCGCCATCTACAAGCCAAGCGGCGAATGTGAAACACCTTTTTATGCGCATGTGTGGCGTCACGTAGCACGTGAACTTGTTACGAGCGGGCAGCTGACCAATAGTTCCTCGTATACAACTTAATGACACCAAGTCTGCCAGTTTGAGACCCTCGTTAATGAATAAGGGAAAGAGGTGTATACCTAAGAACTTGTTTTTTCGTGTTTTGACACAAAAATTATGAGATGTAACAGACATTAAGGCCAAGGAATGTATAAAAGAAGTTGATAGAACAAATGGAATGTAAATAAGAAGAAAAAAAGTGGGTGAAAGATAACCAGCCGTGAGCAGGAATCAAACCTACGACCTTCGAATAACGCGTTCGATGCTCTAACCACTGAGCTACCACAGCGGCCTTCCCTCCATCCACTTTTAATGGTTTATATGTGAATTTAGAAGTGGGAGTGTCAGGAAACACGCAAAGCACTAGAGGTGTGCTGTCAAGCGGTGGCTGCTACACACATGAAAAAAGAAAAAAGCTCTTCGTAGTTCGAAGCGGGCAGACGATCCCCAGCATCCAGCCACCAGAAAGGGTTTCCGACGATAGCGCCTTACGCATGTTCTCGAACACCTATTATTGGGGCGCATAAGATAAAAGGAGCTACAAAAAGGGGGAGAGAGAAGGAGATGGCGTACTTTCAAATGCCTAGATGTCGAAGGCAAGCGATACCGATTGGGTTCAGAAGAGCACGTGGTTAATGGGGAAGGTCACTGAAAATGGCGATTTCAGTAGGTGGCCCGCTCAGTGGAATTGCCTCAAGAATTTGGCGGCACGCTGGCAGAGAAAAAGAGAAATTGAGAATGCAAGGGATATCAGCAGCGACAAAAGAACCACGAAAAGAAAGGGAAATATAAAAAAGCTGGATTGGGCGTAACTGGGATGTCAGCGTTAACGCACGAGGGAAACAAAGAGACGCTGGAAACTTTGTGGGTTAGCAATGACTTTAACGATGCGCAATAGGAGTGGTTTTTGAAGTGAGAAAACAGGAAAGAAAACTTTGGTTCAAAGGTTCTAGAAACAAAAAATCTCTGTAGTTGTATATACAGAAATGTATATCTATAATTACAATTTAAATAAATTATGAGACAATCATAACAGTACAATATGTAAGCTAGGAGCGATTTCACGTAATACCGGTCATGTATAGTTGAAGGTTGAACGTATCTTGTGTCTCATTAATGCCACAGTTATGCTATGGCTTTCATCGATTCATTTTCATTTTCATTTCATTTTATTATACCCCTCAGGGCCAGAGGCATTACAGAGGGGGAGTGGTAAAAGCACAAAAAGGTAACAAAATAAAAGGAACAAAATATGCAAGTACAATAGAGACGCACTATAAGTTAGAAAGAGCCTGAGTATACAATATTAGCTACAGAATTGCGAAAATGTTTACAGTTATTAATGTTTACAATGTCAGCGGGAAGGCCGTTCCAATCGCGAGAGGTTCGTGGTAGAAATGATTGATAAAAGTACTCAGTATTACATGAAGCGAATCCAACTGTGTGACGATGATCAGTGCGATGGGATACATAAGATGGTTGAGGGATGAGTCGATCGCGCAGATCAGGATGATGATACATTTTATGAAACAAGGCAATGCGTGACACTTTTCTGCGCAGTGATAATGATGGGAGGGAAAGGTCTGATTTCATAGAAGTTATGCTGGCGGTGCGACTGTAATTAGCGCGAATGAAACGTACAGAGTTGTTCTGAACCATCTCTAGAGCAGTAATTAAGTTGATATGGGTGGGATCCCACACCGATGTAGCATACTCTAATTTCGATCGGATTAGTGTTTTATAGAGCTGGAGTTTCAAGGAGGAAGGAACGTGATAAAAATTTCGACGAAGATAGCCTAACATGCGGTTAGCTTTGTTAATTAAGTGCTCGATATGAGCAGACCAGTTTAGGTTTGCAGTAATGTAAACACCGAGGTATTTATATGAAGTTACTGATTCTAAATGAATGTTATCAATGTGGTATGGTGGTGGACGGGAAGATTTTCTGGAAACACGCATGACTTTACATTTATTAATATTTAGTTGCATTAGCCATTCACTGCACCAGTTTGCGATTGCGCCAAGATCAGACTGAAGTGAGGCAACATCATTAGAGTTCGTTATCTCTCTAAAAACAACACAGTCATCCGCGAATAGGAGAATATTAGAGGTAACAACGGAAGGAAGATCATTAATATAAATTAGGAATAATAAAGGCCCAAGGACTGAACCTTGAGGAACTCCCGAATAGACATCTGTAAACTCTGAGTTAAAGCCATTAAAAGAAACAAATTGTGAGCGGTTTAAAAGGAAGCACTCAATCCATTTCAGTAAATTAATACCAATATTAAGCGTGTTTAGTTTAAGCAGTAGCAATTTATGACAAACCTTGTCGAATGCCTTAGAAAAATCTAAGAATATGCAGTCAATGATCGATGATCGATCTAGTACTTGATGTAGCGCATGAGTAAAGGTTATTAGCTGAGTTTCACATGAGTAATGTTTTCTAAAACCGTGTTGTGCTGAACAGAAAAAAGAGTTGGATTCTAGAAAACCGACAAGGTTAGTGAAAATAATATGCTCAAACATTTTACAACATGTGCTGGTTAAGGAAATGGGGCGATAGTTAAGTGGAGATGTCTTGCTTCCAGACTTGTGAATTGGAATGACCTTCCCAATTTTCCACTCATTTGGAAGAATGGACTGATCAAGAGACTGTTGAAAAAGTTTAGTTAAGATTAACGCAGCGTAGGCCGAAGTGTTTTTCAAGAACTTGTTACTAATATTATCACAGCCGGGAGCTGAATGAAGGCTAAGTCCACCAATGAGCTCAAGAACACCAAGTGTACTGATTAGTATAGGTGGCATACTTTCAAAGGTATGGCTGTTTGTTGTGGGGTTATTAACAGCAGAACGGGCAGAAAAGTTCTCAGCAAATGTACGGTTAAAAACTGAGGCACAAATATCAGATGAAATGGGGTCGCCAGAGGAATCGGTCAGTGTGATAGCGTCATCGGTTGAGGGATTAAAAGTTCGCCAGAATTTTTTAACATTTGTGGTTAACATGGAAGGTAGTACATGGGAATGAAAATGTTTTTTTGCATTTCGAAGGGCTTGAATGTACAGCGTAGACGCTGTTGCATATAAAGCCCAACGTTCATTAGAAGGCGAAAGTTTTGCGGCGCGAAAGAAACGCTTTTTCCTGTTTGACAAACGCCGGATATGGCTGTTGTACCAGGGTGCATTTGAGTTGTTGGTTACACTGCGGTGTGGGATGTACTGTTCAGTGAGTTGAATTATTTTATCTGAAAACATATTCCAATTAGTTTGCACACTGCGATCGTCAAAACCGTCAAGAAAAAGATCAGTGAAGGTAGAAAGGTCATTGTTGATTGCCTCAAAGTCACCTCTGTTATAGTCACGAATGATTTTCTTCTTTTTCTTTGTTTTCGGGTGGGCTAAGTTAATGGAAAAATGTAGAAGCAAATGATCGCTAAGACCCGGAAGGTACGTTATGGGCGATATTATATCGGAACTGTTTGTTAGAATTAAGTCTAATGTGTTTGCAGCGTGAGCTACTATTCTGGTTGCTTGTGTACACATTTGCTGTAAGGAAAATACCGAGCAAACGTCTAAAAATTCGCGAGCTTGGGACGAGAGCGGAAATATTAAAGGGGAATGGGAATTCCAGGTTATGTTGGGAAAATTGAAATCACCCAGCAAGATCAACGGCGATGTAGGGAAACGCGTACTAACAACGTTTATGGCATCTTGAAGTTCGCTACTGAATGTAGGCGAGGGTGAGGGTGGGCGGTAGCATACCCCGATGACTACATTCTGGTGACTAAGCGTTACCACAGCCCATATCATTTCTAGATTAGTATGAACGTGTACAGATGATGATGGGATATCGCTGGAAATAGCCAGAAGTACGCCACCGCCTCTCTGTGTGCCACGGTCGCGACGAAAAAGTGAGAAGCGATGAGCGTTTAAAAATATCTCGGAGTCGCACACTTGCCCGCAGAGCCAAGTTTCAGTTAACGCGATAATTTTAGCGGAGCATGTGTCGATCGCTGATGATAGAGAGTTATACTTGTTAAGAACACTTCTGATATTAGTAAACAGGACCGATATGGAAGCTACAGTCACATGACCACTGCCCCTCGCGCTTTCCTAGGGCTTGGAAGTTGCAGGCGGGGCAATGGTTCGTGTACTACGATTTGGAATGTTGATGATTGCATCACTATTTGGGTCGTACATGTAGCATTTTTGGTTCAGAAGCAGCTTGTTGTAGCTGAGTTTATGCTTGACGGGGCCTGGTTGACTCTTGGCAAAATCAAGTAGTTTTTTCCGAGCTGCACGTGTAGCGGGTGAAAAATCCTCTGCTACAGTGATGTTATGTTTCTTTAGGTGTATATGTGTCGCAAGTAACGCATCTTTTGTTTTATAGGATAGGCATTTAACTATGATTGGGCGACATTTGCCCTGGCTGAAGGTACCCAAGCGATGCGCGCGTTCAATGGCATCAGAGGAAAGGGGAGAAGAAAGATGGCAATTGAGAGTGGAAATAACTTTTTCCTCTGTCATTGCCCAGGTTTCTTCAGAATCTGGGATGCCGTAGAAAATGAGGTTGTTGCGTCGCAGTCTGTCATCGTGATCCTGCACGCGTGTTTGCAATGAGCATACCTGAGCGGAAAGCTGATCTGTCTGAGTATGGATGCTACTAACTTCCTGGGTAAGTTCTTCTAGTTTTTTATAATTTTCCTCCAGTACTTCAAGCCGGTTCTGAATAGCAGTGATCTTGGTTTCGATGGATTTCTGTCCAGATTTAATTGCTTTAACATCAGCTGCTAATTCGGTCTGTACCTTCGAACTTTCCAGTGAGCGGGTGTGAACATCTTTGAGCATTTGGAAAATGACCCTCATCTGTTTCGCGGGATCTGCGGGTAAGGAATGCTATGTCACTGAGCGTGTCCGAACGCTTGGTAGGGGGCCCAGGGTTGCTCTCAACATCGCCAGCGCGTAGCAGCAAAAAAGGTATGAAAAAACATTCACAAAACAATCCCGCTTCGTCATTGCCACATCCTACATTGATTCCTGGTGGGTCGAAGGCCTCGAACTTCTTTATCAAACATGATTCCTTGTATTTCCTCTCTCCTGGGGACCGGTAAATATATTGTAGAGTGTAAAGCTTCGCTTCGTCAAAATTGCTGGTCATGTTGGTTGTGCTTTGTGTCTGCATAGTGTCTGTTCAGTCTTACGGGAACTGGCTGCCCAGTTTCACCTATATATTGATTTCCACAAGTGGCACATTCGAGACAGTAAATTAGGTTGTTTGAAGTGCAAGTGAAGCTCGATGTGACCTTGTGAAGGTAGTCAGATGCTTTACTTTTTATGTTGGTAGCTGCCTGTATATGTTTGCAGGTTGGATCATCTGGGCGAACTACAGGGACCAGACGTTGTCCTGATCTGGGCTTTAAGTTTAGAGTGAACAAGCATGTCTTTAATGTTAGCACTGCAAATGCCACCAGATTTTAGCAGTCATGTGAAACTGCCGCTAATACAGCCGAAGTTTTGAGCGTGGCTTCCCTATTAAGCGATCATGTGAGAGCCGAGCCACACCGTCGCAGCAGTCTGCGGTCGTGAAAAACTCGCTGATGCGGGATCTGCTGATCGAGATTTTCGTGGGAAACAAGTCCTGTTTCGCACGCGTTGACTCAGATGCGGGTATCACGGTGATAGGGGGCCCATGAAGTGCCCACTGAAATTGTGGATCAGAGTAGTGGCACAATAAGGCTAACAGACGCATTGGGCATGGTGTTACCACACGTCTGCTGTATGTACCTCTAGGTCTTCCAACAGCGTCAGGAAGCGCTGCTCAGCCTGTGCAATTGCGATGCGCAGTGACTTATCAGTTAACTACTAGTGTGTCGGTATTGCTTACTTCCGCAGACTATGAATGTCTTCGTCGTCACTGGCAAAATACAATGAATGATCAAAAAAAGTGTGATCGGAGCGTGAACTGTGCAAAACAGGAAGTTAGACCGCCGCAGTATTCACTAATGAGGGAGCCAGATCATGTGCCTCGAGGTTCTAGCCTTAACGCTAACGCCGTGCAGCGCACAGTGGAAAAACAGGACGGCCGAGCAAGGAAGCTGCAAACGATTAAGTCCGCTTCACTTGTAGAGCAGGCGCCGTTGAACAGTTCCAATTCTGCTGCAGAAAGTAATGTGGACAGCGAGCGGCTTGGTTCATTTTGTAAAAATTATCGTGACGGCCAACAGAAACACGATGAGTCACTTGCCGATGCGCGGCATCAGTTGAAAAAGGGCTCACACGTCAAGGTAACTGATCGGAAGCAGTTAGACGGGAAGCAGTCACAGCAGTCAGTAGGGCCACAGTCGCGCCCAGAAAAAAAGTCAGCGCACGAAAGCTCTTGCGGTGGTAACTTCCCAGAAAATAAAACGAGAAAGTGCGTTAAAAAACGACTAGCTTTGCGGTTTTGGTGGTCGAAAGAATGGGTTATACGTATTGCGTATTCCTTGTTCAAAAGTAAAAGTCCCCTGGACGGGACCAACGCGTGCCCGACTGAAGTGTAAAATGGAGCCGTAAGTTCTTTGAAGAATTGAAATACCAGATTTGTTGAAGGTAATTTTGGTTTGCGTTGTTTTTTTTAAGGTATGATACCGTTATCTGACGTGACGAGAGGTTATTTTAGTGACAAGTTTTGCATTTTCATTTTTTAGTGTTTAGGTATGGCGCGTAACCGAAGAGTGGTGACATGGTGAAAGGCTTTTAGTAAAAAGTCGGCTATTTGTCGGTTACGGCGGTTCGAGAGCGTTGAACACGCTGCCGCGCAACGTACAACACAGATAGCAGTTGATTAAGCTTGAGGCCTTGGCATTGTTTTCTGAGTTTACGGCAACCAACCCCAGCGAAGCTTTTCGTTTCGCTACGAGCGCATTGCAAACGGCAATGAGAGGTTTCCTCTCCCAAAGATTGGGACAGAGGAATGATCAGTAGCATTTTTCAGTGAGAGGCCGCACCAGTCGCAATGGGATGCGTCCTCAGTTGAATGAGAGGTGAATGTGAAACAAAAAGTGTTCGTAAGAGCGAGGCTGCTGATGCTCTTTCGAGTTTCGGCTGATTATTGGATTCAGTAATTGTAACTGTTTAGTGGCAATAAGATGTTTTTTGTTCGTTTCATATAGTTGAGTTTTCTTTCGTTGTTGTTGTGGTGTAGCCACTGAAGTAGTTTCTGAGAAGTGAATGGCTTTACAGAAGTTTGCTTCCCATGCTTACGTGTTATGCGTGATGTTAAGTGGGTCGAAGGGACTAATAATTCCGGCGTTATGTGATAATGTTTTGTTTGATGTACCACGCATTTTTTGTTGTGTTGTTGTTGAGATGCGAGCTTGCCTCTAAGTGGTAGGACTACTTTTAGGTGTAGTTTATGTGTTGTGTAGGAATAAATTTGTAGATAAAACAGGGTAGAGTTTGTGAAGTAAGTTCATTATCAACTTTTTTCTTGGTGCAATCCGTTGAGACTTAGGTATACCTATACCGCTGGGTCCGTAGCTCTCACTGAGTGTGTCATGCGGGCTAGAGGGCGCATGGAGTGGGTCTCCCGTGTTGGGACAATGACCATGTGGTGTTGTGAGTTTAAAAGACAATATGCAGCCGGACTATGCACGGTGCGTGTGCCCTGTGACAAGCTAATGTGAACTGACTGGCGCTGTGGACTTAGCATTCTGATTGCGTTATTATGTGTTGTGCATTAGGAGAGTGTTTTCTTTCGGAGGACTATTTGAAGGCATTATGTATATCTGTTGCTGTGTCTATTTCGCAGAAGGACGTGAAAGTTTTCCCGTTGAGATGGAAGTGATAATTGGTTCACGCATGTGCACGCACCGAGACTGAGTTTATTTTGAGCGATTTTTTTGTTTGTTTTTGTATCGCATTACTGAACATCGAGTATCCAGTAACACTCTTGAGGGAGGAGGAGTTAGTATGAGGCAGTAATTACCACCGCGTTGCGTGTAGCGCAAACAATGCGGCTGATGCAGAGCGCATAGCCAGCTCCCGTCCCGTCAACTAACGAAGCTGATCGGTGCCGCGAAGGCGAACGCCGAAGATCCGAGCACGGGAAAGAAAAGAGGCTTCTTCGCTCGCACGGTTCACTAGCGGAGCCGTCAAGGTCGCCCCCGTTCGGGATTAGGAGAAGGCTTACTCGGAAAAGCGTCTGGCAAGAGGCAGGTCAGGCGCCACCGTCTGGGTTTAAGCCATTGTTGGCATGAAGCGCCTGTCATTGGGAATGACGCGGGGACGCGACCACATGGCTGACCGAGACATAGTGGCGGCAGAGAGACGAGCATAACCACTCCACTGTACGCCATTACCGAGTGCTGCTAGGATGGTGGGGCGTCTCGCTGTTGCGTGCACACCTGGTAAGCGCACGGAGCCAAACGGTGTACCCACTGCTCTTAGGGAGGCTTGTACGAAGAAACAATTATTGAGAGAACTGACGGGGCTCGAGCGTGAGAATGGCTGCTGATGGAAGCAGCACGGCCTAGCATGGGAGAGAGTGTCACGCGCAGAACTTATCCCTTTGCGTGTTTTATTTGGTAACGTGGTTTTAACCAATGCAGTGCCTGTTATGAAGGTGTTTCTGCGATTTGTTGTGATGATGCGAGTCCCAACATGTGATTGGTGTTTGTGAAGACTCTTTTTTCAACCGAGGGTTGAAAAGAGGAGGTTTGAATCTGAAATGAGAGCGGAGGTTCGGGCTTGGACTCGGGCAAACGCCTGAGGCAAAAATAAAGCGTCTCTTCACCGGACTACAGCTCTTCCTTCGCGCTGCCACCGTGCACTCGAGTCATCGAGGGGACCCATTCCGAACCTCAAACATCTTCCCTTTTTAGCTATTGTAGAAGCTAGTCGAGAAGGAGGAAATTAACTGGTGGGAAGTAGACACGAAGCGCAAGCCATAAGAAAATGTGCGTGTGCCACCTCTCGTTTAGTCCGTGGAATTTCCGCCGAATGGCGGTGCTTCTAAATGCGGAATATATGCTGAAAAGGTGCGAGCTGGTGGTACTTGGAGTGTTGACTAGATGGACGAACGGACACAAAGACAGATGCATGGACGGACGTATGGATGGCTGCACGTACGGATAGACGCATGGACAGACGCAGGGCCGGATGCATGAACGAACGCAGGGACGGACGCACGCATGGACGTGTGGACGCACGAACAGACGCACGCACAGACGGGTGGAGGGACGCATTGACGTTCACACAGATGGACGCATGCCAATTTGTTGTTTTGTTTTGTTTTGCTGCAGATTTTGGCAGCGTGGTATCGTCGCAGCACGGACTTATCAATGGGTGCATGTCAACCAGCACTAGCATTCGCCCAAAACCCAGCCCGAAACCAAAAAAATGAGGATGAGGGAGTTGCCATCACGGCACAGCACTGCCACTTCTATACCCTATGTATAGGCGCAATCCGCTTTGCAGGGATTCTCTCCGTTTTTTAGCGCTTTTTATGTTAGAGTAGCCTTCGGACTAAGTTATTTTTCTAAACCACAGTGCAATAGTGCTGGCGCAATAGCTTTTCAAGCTGTTCGTTCCAAAATAAAGCATTGCAGCGACCCAGGCGCATGCTCACAGAGTGGTACACTGCGGCCGGTCGTCGGGGTCAGAGCCGTATATTCCTTCGAAGAGTTCGGTGGAGGGGCGGAGCCAACAAGCATCCAAATTTAGCAGCGGCACTATCCGCCATTTTGCGCCATGGCACAGTCAGCCCGCTTTGGCGTGCGACCGCCGCGCTCCGCTTCTCGCTAGGTTTTATCTAAAAAAATAACTGCTGGTAGCAGGAATATTTGATCATATTCACAAAAAGGTAGCTTTAAAGAAGGCCAGCTTAACAGGAATATTTGATTATGTTCACAAAAAAGTAGTTTTAAGGAAGGCTAGCTTAACATACGTCAAAAGTAGGATGGCATGGGCCATTGTAAAAGAACTGCTCCTTGCCGTTTTGACCCGCGGTATATCTGCAGCTCTGCCTTGCACCTCACGGTATGCCCACTTCCATTACTGCGGCAGTTGATTTTATAGGAACGAAATAATAAGAGTCTGCTAAGCACCGATGAATTGTTCATTCCACATTTCGACACGTATGTAACATTCGGTATTAAATGCTCGATACAAAAGTTGATGTCTTCAACTTAACAGACCTCTGTTTGGGGTGACTCTCTCTTGGCAACGCCGCTTATATGACAACAACGATGTTTAGTGTGTGCTTTATTTGAAGCCTTCAACGCTGGTGAGTAAAACATTAACTGGCGTCGCTTACGGAGAATACGGTGCATTTGCTGCAGTGGGCGTCAGCACCTGAAGTGTTTACTGGTGTGCAGCAAAAGTAGAACATTTATCACTCGTATGGTCTTCGTGAACTATCCCGCGAGGTGTTCACTTCATTCGATAATTTTGAACTTGCTTCATGCTCACTGGAGGGCCACGGAAAGGGGACTATCATCCAAAAAGGAGTGGATGGCTCGAAATAAACAGCCCTTGATTGGATGAAGGTTGGTCTGAAATTTACTGTGCAAACGTACTTATGTCAAAGAAGATTTCCTGAGCTCATGAGAAATTTTTCTTTATTTACATGCCTAAAAGTAAGCAGCTGTGCCCAGCATCACCGTTTATTAAATTTTTACTCAATACATCCCCAACTTTCCTCATTAAAAAATATTACCATTTCTGAAATAGGGCACTGGTGATATAAGTAAGGGAAGAAAGTCGGATAAAATCGTTTTGTTGCCACATGTGCTTAAGCATCATCTGGAAATGTAACAGGTGTTCACAAGAATACAAATACGAAGAACGGTGCTTCATTACACCAATCAGCCATCACTAAGAGCTGAAGTAAACAAATACAATAACACTAGATCAAAAACGGACTAATACAAACATAAAGAACATTCCTCTACTTTCCTAATAACTAATTGTTTATATAAACAAATACAAAAACAACGCAGCAGAGACCATTACAGATAGAAAAGACAGTGTTCCGCTACAGCAATCAGCAATCACTAAGAAGTGGTGTAAACAAAGACAAGATAATTGGATCAGAAACACACTAATACAAATATGAAGAACAGTGCTCCACTAAACCAATCATAAATCACTAATAGCTGATGTAAACAAATGCAAGGTCATTGGAATAAAAGGAGATATATAAAAAACGGCATGCAGTATGATAAAACAATCTGGTTGTGTTTCATCATTTTGGATAAGAATATGCAAATACAATGAGTCCAGAGCAAACAAGACAAGAAGAGAGCCCCAGTCTGTGGTGAATATTTGCAAAAAAAAAGAGACTGAGCGACATAGGGTAAGCAAAAAGAAATACCAGGTGAAGGCAAGCACCACAAACCAAGTTAAGCACCAAAGTGAGTGCCCAGAAAAAAAAAACGCATTAAATTGAATGTCACTGGAGCGACGAACACTGGAGCAAACACATCTGTTAGAATATGACACAATTCAGCTGAGAGCTATAATAATAATAATAATATTAATAATAATAATAATAATAATAATAATAATAATAATAATAATAATAATAATGACTTTATTTCGCATCAAGGATACATGATGCAGGAGACCTGCAGAAAAAAGCTGGCGTGATGCCAGCTTGACAAGGCCGCAGGCCACCCTTCCCCCTCCCCGAACACATCGCAGCAGCGGTAACACTTTCATAAAAACATTCGGGATCATACGCGTAAAATAAACAGGTCTATGACAAGAAAGAAATCATCACTGTACATGTGTGATAAAACGAAACGTCTAATGCTTAAACAACAACGACAAAAAATCTATTTCAAAAGATGCAAAAATTGTTGCCGTATTTGCCTTAAAAAAAAGGAAGCATTTGCGTAATACATCCGAGCGAAGCATAGAAACATGTATACGAGAAAAATAAGCAATCAACACTGTACAGGTGTAACATATTGGTACATATAATGCTCTAAACAAATAATTTCGCAATGTGAAATACAGGCGCATTTGCCTTGCAAAACAGAAAAAAACATCATAAAAGAAATATGCCTAATTTATTGCTTTGGCAACACCACAAATGCATACTCATTTCCTAAAACAGAAAAAACAAACAAGACACCAAAAACATATCGTGAAAAAAAACACAAAGCAGTATACAAAAATACACGTCAACAAAAACAAAATACAAAAATACATTCTTTAGAAAATTACAAGTGTGTCGGCGGGGGCTCCATCTTCGGGTCTTCGCCCAAACGTTCTGGATCATTCGGCCCTCGCGCCCCGTAGATGTTTCCGATGACGAGATCGTACAGGGGGGTCGTCATGCATAGAGCTGTAACCTTCCCGCTGAAGTGCGGGGTTTCAACCTAAATCTCTGCTTCGGGAAGCATCCGAACCGTACGGTCAATTAGGCAAACCGGTTTTGTTCTGCCTGTCAATTCACCTTCCCGTACCAAATTTCTTCGCACGATAACCGTGGAGCTACCGGTGCTTCTTAACACCGTAATCTTCTTGCCCGCAACTTTTCCAGGCAGCGTTGACATTCCCTTCGTGACACCGGTTGGCTGTTTTGTCATTACAGCACCCACAATAGGAATTTTCTCCCCATTTTCAACTCTACGAATCCATCGATGACGGCATTATCATCGGATTTCGGTGCTGTTAGCACACAGGATACCTGGTGAGTTTGACTCGCTCCGTTTCGACATGCGTCTGCTATGTGCCCAGTCTGACCACACTTGAAACATTTTAATACCGTAGGGCTCGTGAAGATCGTTCGAGAGTTTTTCGCGCGATGACCCACTCGGTTACACAGAAAACGTCGTGGAGTGCTCTCCGGTGCTCGCTTCTTTTCTTCGGGAGCCGATTTCTTCGAATCTTCGGGACACTCCTTCTTGACCTTGGCCAAATTAGTGCCACCTTGCGCTTCCAAGAATTGATCAGCTAACTCAAGCATGTCTTCAAGTGACTTAGCTCTCCACTCTTTCAAGTACAGCGACAGGCTTGTGTGGCAACTAGTAAGAAATTGTTCTCTAATTAGGAGCTCTGTAAGCTCATCGTACTCCTGCGCTGTCCCTAAAAGTTTAATCCATCTGTCGAAATAATGGCAAAGTTGGGCGGCATACTGCGTAGCCGTCTCACCATCAGCTGGCTTTCCTGTCCGAAATCTGTCCCGGAATCCTTTCACAGTAAATTTAAATTGCTTCAGCAAAGTAGCTTTCACCTTTGCATAGTTGGCTGCATCAGTCGGCGTCAGCCTACCGTACACACTGAGCGCTTCACCACTCAAGCAAGTACTCAAAGCAGTTTCCCATTGATGTTCCAGCCAATTCTGGCTCCTTGCGATTGTCTCAAATATGTGAAGGTACGCGTCAAGGTCGTCCTTCCTTACATCAAACGGTACGAGCAGCTTTCTTGGGTTCAAGCGGAAGCCATGATCTTCCCTTTCGCTGCTTTCAACTCTAACTTGGACGGCAGTTTCACTTCGCTGTTGCAAACGGAGCCGCTCGAGTTCCATCTCTTGCTGCCGCTGCCGTTCCGTTTCAGCCATCTCCGCTTCCCTTTGTTCTTTCAGCTGTCGCTCCCTCGCTTCTCTTTCTTCCTTCAGCAGTCGCTCCCTCGCTTCTCTTTCTTCTCTCGCCCTTTCGGCTGCCAACTTCTCTCTCTGCAGCTCCAACTTCAATTGCTGCTGTCTTTCTTATTTCGCTCTCTCAGCTGCCAACCTCTCTCTCTCCAACTCAGCTGCTTTTTCTTCCTTGGCCCTCTCTTTTTCTTCTTTTTCCTTCTGGGTGACCCACTTCCGTAGTTCGGCGCCAGGGAGACCCATCTTCTCACCAAGAGCTACTAACTTTTCGAGATCCATTGTGTCTCGCAAATGAAACCTTGCCGCTTGCAAAAAATATCTGCCTAAATCAGTACATCAGAACACTCTCCTGCAATCGGTAACGAGAACACTGAACAACACAAAAATTGTTCCGATAGCACCATCAACAACTCGAGGCTCTTTCTCACTACTTTGGACACACTGTGCACCAAAAGGTCCTGTCGCGGACGCCAGATTAATAGTCACAGGTCCCGTTAATTAGGGAGGCGATCGCCGGGCTAATTCCAAGGGCCGAAGTATCGGCCCCCCGAACCGCACCACGAAAGCGTGGACAATTTAGAAGTGGTCCTTTTTGGCGCGCCAGCGGACGCCGGCTGTGGCCCAAAGAACAAGTCAGAGCCGAGAGTTGATAAACAAACAAAATTATATTCTTAATAATGGCAGACCGAAAACAATACACAAGTACGCACACTGCACAATAGTTGAGTACAATATGTCACTAATATATCAACGTACTACACAGTACAATCAGCCACACTCGAAATAACGGACACAGACAACAATACACACTACATTGCAGTCGCATGCTTTGAACAACCAAGACACTTAAAGACTAAAGAGATAGAAAACCTATTCAGTCCAAAGTTCTTGGAACAAACGTCTGGATGATAGTCTTCCGATAGTCACTCACTCCGAAGTTTCTCTTCCAGGAAACCTCGCGTCTTCAATTGGCCACTCTTCAAGCTTCAAACTTCTTCGCCGGAAACACGTTGGCTTCACACACGCAGCTGTTGCCACGCGTCTTCGCTCGATAGCGGTAGACGCACACTCTTGCCTGTAGCTCGAGTCGTCACCCCTCAGGTGAAAATCATCTTCTTCTCCTGCCTTGTCTCTACGGACAAAACCTTCGCCGACTACACGGCGGAATTCCTAAACGCTCTGGCGCTAACTTCCGTCTTCTCCTGATCTCTCGTCTCGGCTGCTCGATTAAATACCTTCCGCGCGAGATTCCAGAAAGTTCTCATTATTTCGTCGGCGCGATGCGCAGCGAAGGCTGGGGGAAGGTCGAGACGATACGAGGGCCATCCGCGACGGATGACTCAACCCGGCATCACCACGTTCCTTTCCATCTAGAAATTTCCAGAGCTATTCGGCCGCCGATGTGGGGTGAGGAGGTTCGTCGGCGAACCTACGCTTCCGAGAGGAGAGGCGCGCGCCCGGGGAGTCGTTGGATGTTTGTTTTCTTTTTTCATGGTTGACCTCGCGGCGTCACTCTGGCGCTTCGTCGCGAGAATTTGGCGGCGCGCCCTTTTTGAGCGCCCGCTTTGTGACAGCATTGAATGTGGCTTATTAGTTTGTCCACGTACCCTGATATGGGTTCAGTTATTGTACCGATGCCTGATATGGTTGCTCGACCTGGGTTACCAGGTTTATGAATTTTTGGGAGGATCTAGAAGCGACCTGGAGGAGGGTATGCTGCTCGCATCAATTTGTGGTAAGTGTTGGTTATCTTTTCTGCATCCAGAGTTCCTTTAGTTCTGTTGATACGATATGTTTGTTCCATCTGTTCCGGCCGCTTGCCTCGTGACTGAAAAGTGGGACACATTGCTCCAGTGCACAAAAAGGGCGATAAAGATCTGGTGCCAAACTACCGTGAAATTTCTATAACGTCTTCGTCTTGCAAAGTGCTTGAACATATCATAGCTAAATTTATTATAACGTTTCTTAATGAAAATACCATACTTTAGGATGTCCAACATGGTTTCAGGAAAGGGTTTTTCACAGAAACGCTGTTAATTTCTGTTGTGAACAGTTTTTAAAAAATTTTAGATAAGGCAGGTCAAGTTTATGTCGTCTTTTTGGATTTCACGAAGGCATTCGGTCTTGTTCCTCATGATAAGCTTATTAAAAAACTGGAATCGATTGGCCTTCCAGAATTTATAATTTCCTGGATTTATTCTTATTTTTCTGACCGCGTTCAGTTTGTAAGCATTGCCAGTAATTGCTCTGACCCGCTTCCTGTAACTTCTGGGGTTCCCCAAGGGAGTGTACTTGAGCCTTTATTATTCCTAATTTATATTAATGACATTGTTGATACTGTTTCCTCGCCGGTCCAGATCAGACTGTTTGGTGATGATTGTGTGCTGTTCAATGAAATAACTTCCTGTGACGACCAGGTCTTGCTAAACACTAACCTGCAAAATATCTTTGCATGGTGCGAGCAATGGTAGATGAGGTTAAACACAGACAAAACCGTCTTTATGCGAGTAACCAACAAAAAATATTTTTCCATTTACATATGAATCCGGTACTCAGACACTAGCTGAGGTTGTTGAGTATAAGTACCTTGGTGTCACTCTAACCAGCGACCTCTGCTGGAATAAGCGCATCTCTAATATTTGAGTGTCGTCTTTCCGTAAACTTGGTCTTTTGAGACACAAACTTAAGCATTCTCCTTTTACTGTAAAAAAACTAACCTATTTGACTGTTATACGCCCCTCATTGGTATATGCCTCAATCGTCTGGGACCCTTACACAAAAAGAAACATTGAGGCTCTCGAACAAATCCAACGCAAAGCTGTCCGTTTCATTTACTCCAAGTACCGAAGAACTGATTCCCCCACAAAGCTTATGAAAGAAAACAGTATACCCACACGCGAGAAACGTCATAAAATTTACATGCTCAAATTTCTATTCCTTTTAAATAACAACAAGCTGTCAGTAAACCGTGATTTATATCTCAAACCGCTTACGACAAGACAAAGCCGGTATTGGCAAACACATTCATTAACACCGTATTTCGCTAGAACAAACATTTTCAAATACTCGTTCTTTCCTCGAACCATGAACGACTGGAACTGCCTACCTCAATTGTTAACCGGCTCTTTAGAGGAACTTGAGCGTATTTAACCATGACGTATGTTTTTGTATCTTTTGTATATGATGTGTCCTTCTATTGTTTTTGCTGTTTTACACCTGTGTGCAATGTTATAATATTGCCCCTCCTGCTGGGGCCCTTAAATGGGCCTGCAGTACTTTGTAACTAAAAATAAATAAATAAATAAATGTTCGTCTGTCGGATCACCTGAGAGGCGTTCGTAAAATCCTCAGCCATCTAGTTGGCGGTATGCTTCTTGTAAGTACTTGGTTGTAATAAGGACTACAATCGCTCCCCTTTGTCAGCGAGTTTTATTGTTATGTCTGTCCTAGTTGCCAGATTTCTCATACTCATTTTTTCAGATTTTGTCAAGTTTTCTCGGTTTCCTTTCTGTCTACTATATCTTTCTGTACTGCGGTGATATAAAGGTCCAGGCACTTGTCTCGATTACTGTTCGGTGTCCAATAATTTGTTTTACGACGGTAAATTGTTTCGTAGTTAGAAGGCCTGTCCAAGAAATATTCGCGCAACCTTAAGCTTCTAGCGAAGTGGTCGAGGTCTGGGAGCAAATGGAATTCATGGAAATATTTTGTAGTCGACCAGAAGCTTGGTCCTTTAGATAGCAGTTTTTCTTCGTCAGGTGACAAGCTCGTGTCTGATAGGTTTACAACCACAGTGTCACAGGGCGGGTTCATAGATGGGCGCTCGTATGTACCGTTAGTGGTTTCCTGGGTGGTGGCGTCGTAGAGATAAGGAACTATATTGGGGAACATGTGGTTGGGCACATAGTCTCTTTTGAGTTTATGAATTTTTGTGGTCAAGATGGCTTGGTATTTATTCTGTCCAAATTCTGTTAATCGGGTGATTTCTTCGTTCGATAAAGTGTTGTAGCGGAGAATGGTGTTGGTCATAGCGACCAGTTTTTTTACCTACTTATCACTGTGATTAAGAGTGATTTCTATTAATTTAAGAGATGCCTCATGTAGGACAATTTTCCATGTTATTTGGTCGTGTTCATCTAGGTTTGTAGCGGCTGGTGTGAGGTGTGCTAGACGGCTGTTGTGCTAGAATAGCCCCCAAGGGTATGACACTCTCCCTCACACCAGCCGCTACAAACATAGACGAACACGATCAAATTACATGGAAAAATGTCCTACATGAGGCATCTCTTAAAATAATAGAAATCACTTTTAATCACAGTGATAAGCAGGTAAAGAAACTGGTCGCTATGACCAACACCATTCTCCACCACAACACTTTATCGAACGAAGAAATTACCCGATTAACAGAATTTTAACAGAATAAATACCAAGCCATCATGACCACGAAAATTCATAAACTCAAAAGAGACCATGTGCCGAACTCCGCAACCTTTCATATAGATTCTTATCACTCTAACACCACCACCCAGGAAACCACTAATGGTACAAACGAGCGCCCATCTATGAACAAACCCTGTGACACTGTGGTTGTAAACCTATCAGACACGAGCTTGTCACCTGACGAAGAAAAACCGCTATCTAAAGGACTAAGCTTCTGCCCGACCACAAAATTTTCGATGAATTCAACTTGCTCCGAGACCTCGACAACTTCGCTAGAAGCTTAAGGTTGCGCGAATATTTCTTGGACAGGCCTTCTAACCACGAAACAATTCACTGTCGTAAAACAAATGATTGGACACCGAACAGTAATCAAGACACGTTCCTGGACCTTTATATCACCGCCGTACAGGAATATAAAGTACACGAATACCACAGACAGAAAGGAAACCAAGAAAACTTGACAAAATCTGAAAAAAATGAGTATGAGAAATCTGGCGTCTAAGACAGACATAACAATAAAACTCGCTGACAAAGAGGAGCAACAGTAGTCCTTAATACAACCAAGTACTTACAAGAAGCATACCGCCAACTAGATGACTCAAGATTTCACGAACGCCTCCCAGGTGATCCGACAGACGAATACAAACGTATCGTATCAACAGAACTAAAGAAACTGTTGAAGGCAGAAAAGATAACCAACACTGACCACAAATTGATGCGAGCAGCATACCCTCGTCCGGGTCACTTCTACGTCCTCCCAAAAATTCATAAACCTGGTAACCCAGGTCGACCAATCATATCAGGCATCGGTACAATAACTGAACCCATATCAGGGTACGTGGACAAACTAATAAGCCACATTCTATGCACCCTCGCGTCGTACATAAAAAACACCACACATTTTCTTTGAGACATTGCAGGTCTGTGTGTGCCGAAAAACTCGTACTTAAGTACTCTTGATGTCTCTTCATTGTATGCAAATATTCCTCACGATGACGGTGTAGCTGCATTACAAAACATGTACGCAAACCATAGACAATCTAACACCCCAGATTTATCTGCCATCGCAACTATGACTAAGATGGTCCCCGAATTAAATTGATTTGTGTTTAACCAAGAGTATTTTGGACAAGTCAGCGGGGTCACTATGGGCACCAAAATGGCACCCAATTATGCCAACATATTTATGGAAAAGCTAGAATCGGAATTTTTTGCACAAAGTTCCTTAAAACCACTGTTATACAGAAGATACATAGACGACATCTTTCTTATTTGGACCCACAGTGAGGACGAACTTCTCAGGTTTATCGACACTTACATTGCTGTAAATCCGAACATACACTTCACGCATACATACTCGCAAGTAACCGTAAATTTTCTTGATGTCACCACAACAATAGAAGAAGGCAAGCTCTCTACAACACTGTATCGCAAACGAGCGGATCGACAACAATACCTCCATTACCAAAGCGATCACCCGCGCCACTGTAAAAACAGTATGCCATACAGCCAGGCTCACCGGTTTAAGCGAATCTGCTCAAGAGACGCTGATTTCGACACGATCTCACAGAGGCTAAAACTTATGCTCGAGAAACAAAAATACCCCCCACATGTAATTGATGACGCTGTTCAAAAAGCGAGAAAACTGGAGCGCGATGACTTACTTATGAAGCGACCACCTCAAGAAGACCAACAAAGAACAAAGTTCTGCTTGACTTACAGCACAACTTCCCCTATGTAAACAAAATCCTTAAACGACATTACAACAATCTGGAACAAAGTGAACGTCTGAAACGCGCATTCCCATCCGCTGCAGGCGTCCTTTACCGACGACCACGCAACCTCGAAGACACACTTGTCCACTCTCAAATCAATACGTACCCCCCCCCCCCCCCAAATAATTCATGCCGACCTTGTTTAAAGGCACGATAACTTGTATGTAAGGCGATGCGAGAAACACACAAAGCAACCAGCACACAATCGAAGTTTTCGATTACCATACGAGGAAACCTAACATGCGATTTCTCTAATGTGGTATACCTACTCGAATGCAACGTGTGTAGTTTGCAGTACATCGGACAAACAGAAACACCATTTAGGGTTCGCTTCAATAATCACAGAGCCCATGCGAAATCAGCCCCAAATCTACCCCTATTAAAACATGTCCATCTTCCCGACCATGAATTCTACAAACTATTAGTAACGCTCTAAGAGACGGGATTTAAATCAAACCGAGAACGTGAACAACGACAGTCATACCTTATCCACCCCTTTACCACCCTGGATAGAGGAATAAATGAGAATCCTGGTACACTTGCAACAATTAAAGCATTAGAAAACAATACCGGCAGTAATGAAAATAGTAACTGAGTTCACGGCACTGCAGCTGCGAAGGGCACTGAACAACTCAAAGCAATTCCAAGTGTAACTACTCTTCCTAAGTACAGCTGTCGTTTGTTTTCTGTTTCAGTTTACTACCCAATCAATTGTGCCATGCATGGCATGCCCAACAGCAACCCTGTGCACAGCCGGGAGTCCCCTACTGCACGCGTTATCCAGAAGCGGGCAAGGAATTCGCATTGCGCCCGCTTACCAGCCTCTGCCACAATACGCGGCACCTATCTTTCTACGACGAAATGTTGACGGTCCTCCAAATAGTTAAAGGCTTAAAGCTTTCTAAAAAAAGCTCTTTTTTGCCCCACACCGAACCGCCAGAGCCAGGAGGCGCGGTCTGGTCGGGAAGAATGCGTTAGTGAAAAGAAGCATACACAGACCACTGACATCAGAAAGGTGAAAGGGAGAAAGGGGAGAGAGATGAAGGGGGAAGTGGAGGGAGGAGTGGAAGAGGGGCGCCCGGGGGTGTCCACCATATATATATTTCTCTTTTTTCCCTTTTTTCTATTCTTTTCCTTTTCTTCTTTTTTCCTTTTTCTTTTTTCTGTCTTTTTTGCGTTTTCCCTCTGATTTGAGATCGTATAAAGCTGAGCACCAACAAACTGTACCTTTATTACTGATGAAGACCAGACTCCTCCAGGCCTAAACGTCGAAATAAACCACGTTGTCACCGTTCACGGAGGATCTTCTTGACTATATGCAACGCTACGGCCACTAAACCACCATGCCTGCCTATATGAATAGTTATATATATATATATATATTTATCAGAATGAAGGAGATCAGCGCTGTTCTGAATGGCAGAGGGACCACCCTCAGGCCGGAAGATGACGACGTTCGTGGTTGGTGCATCGCGACGCTTGTACCAACCTGCTTGGCTGTTACTCCTCGACCTTCTGCGACAAACCATGTGGCTCATTAAAGACGTGCTGAGCCGAAACGCCTTGTTATAATTGGTGGAGGTGTGGCGTACGCTACCATCATCCTGGAACTTCGCAGCCGTACGTTGCGCCAAGTTGATTTCATGGCGCCGGACGATGACGAGCAGCCTGACCCCCAGGCAACATTACCTCCAAATGTTGTTTGCTCCTGCCCTCTTCGGCAGCGTGACCTTCCTCTCATCAGTGGCACTGAGGACAAAGACGCACAAGACTGGCTTGACGAGTATGACCTGACAACAAAACAGAACAATTAGGATGATGCCCACAAGCTTACCAACGTCATCTTCTACTTGACTGACGTCGCTAAACTGTGGTTTGGTAACCACAGCACTGACCTTCCTACCTGGTCAGCCTTCAAAATTGCCTTCGTTCAACTTTTAGGCTGTCCGGAACATCAGAAATTGCGTGCTGAACAGCGCTTGCGAGGTAGAGCACAACGAGACTGTGAGAGCTTCACCAGTTACAATAAAGATGTAGTTGCTCTTTCCCGGCGCATTGACTCCTCAGTGACAAAGGCGGAGATGATCAAGCATATCCTGAAAATTGTGTCTGACGATGCCTTCCAGGTGATCATCGCTAAAAATCCGCCAACGGTATTCGACGTCATACAGCTGTGTCAAAGCTATCACGAACTCCGAAAGCAATGGGAATCTACTCGTCGCGCTACTGCATCGGGTGTAACCATTGCCGCTCTCACGTCTCCTGGTCTTGCGTGGGATCATGCCGCTTTACTTCGAGACATCATCCAGTCTGTGCATGAAGAAGTCACCCGCCAGCTCTCCTTTTTGGCTTGAGTCACTGATCCCGCCCCGCATTCGCTACCGACGTCATTACAACGTGTTGTTCAGGAGCAAGTCGCCCAGGTGCTTCCCTCAGCCTCTGCATCACCACTGACTGCTCCGCTCATGTATGCTGAAGAAATTTCACCCCTCCATGATTTCCCTCGGCCAACTCCTACGTCCCCACGTGCCCAATCATGTCATCGCCTCAGCTTGTGAATCAGGGTAGTCAACCACCCTCCAGACAGACGCCCCATTCTCAGAGCCCATGGCGCACTCAAGACAATCGCCCCTTATGCTATGCGTACCGTTTCCCAGACCACGTAGCGCGGTTTTGGCGGTGACGTGGGTTTCTGCAGCATGATGACATGAGGTTATACGGTTAAAAATTCGTGCTGCGACCTCAACATGATGACATGAAACTACACGGTTACAATTTCGCGCCATGACCTGAGCCTGCTTCATCTGGACCATATGACGCTTCTGATTTTTCGACTCGACGGCACTTCAACACACACCGGTCGCCGCCAACACGACGCCGTTCTCTTTCTCTCATGAGGTGGCATCCGCCGCCTGGCCCAGAGGAAAACTAAGAACCGCCGTTCCGGATGCAGGAACTGCGCAGCTTTCGAACGTTTCAAGGCCTTGTTTTTCACCGTGGAATGTTATTGCTGTTTCTGTTGACCGTGTACCAGTTTCAGCGCTTGTGGACACAGGAGCCGCAGTTTCTGTCGTGTCTGAGAAACTTTGCCGACAACTACGAGAAGTAACGATGCCTCTTCGCGACTTCGTTTTGAGCACTGCTAATGCGCAACACATTCGGTTTTTCGCTGCGTGAACTGCACTGGTTGTCATCGAAGACGTTTTTATAAGGTCGAATTTGTCGTGCTTGCGCAATGTTTCGGCGGTCGCTAGGCACTTTTTGCGGAAATAAATGGCCCCTGCTCGACCTGTAATGTCCTCACCGACACATATCACGTCGTAGCATCGTGCCCAGTTAATCCCATCCCTTTCTCATCCCTTTTTCTTATGCCAACTAGAGAGGCTTGGGAGGAGAACCTGCTCAGCTGCTCTACCTTGGCTGCGCAACGCTCCATGATGGAGCGCGCACGGGCAGCTTCCAGCTCCACAGGCGTCCTGGAATAGGGTCTGGCCACTCTAGCACGCCGAAGGGACACGTCGGCACTCTCTAGTAGACTTTTTCTGAAATAAATGTTTTTTACCACCACCACCCACGATATAATTCTAGTATGGGACTTCCTACGTACTCACAATGCTTTTATAGACTGCGCTCGTTCCGAGGTCGAATTCTCGTTGATGTGTGACTCTGTTTTAGTCAACTCACCGTGTCTACCTGCAAAAGTGTTCGTCACCACCGACACCACGCTGCCCCCTTTCTCATCTGCTTTAGTCTCGCTTTCCTGTGACGCCTCTGTTGGTTCACTTGTTCTTTTTACACCAGGTAAAACCCCTAATCGCCGCAAGTGCTGCTTGCTACCCTTCGCCGTCTTCTCAACTCAACACTCTTCTAGTGCAATTTACGTTTCGAATCCGTTTCCCTGCCCGTCCATCCTACTGAAGGGAGAATTTCTTGGCAGCGTTAATGACTTCAATTTCTTTCCCTCAAGTGTTGTCTCTGAGGAGCAGACTTCTCTCCAGATTAGCGGCATCGATTGTCCCGTTCCAGCTTCGTTACCATCACTCACCGATGCGCTTTCCCGATGCATCGACAGTCAATTGACGTCCTAGCAGCGCTCTCACACCGCCTTGCTTGAAAGTTTTCGTACCAGCTTCCATTACCAACAAACATCCTTGGGCCGTACTTCACCCATAGCTCATCACATCGACACCGGCCCCCACGCCCTTTTACGTCAGCGCCCATATTGTGTGTCAGCAGCTGAGCGTCAGATCATCGCTGCACAAGTTGATGATATGGTTAAGCGCGGTGCTATTGAGCCCTCTATCAGCCCGTGGGCATCGCCGGTAGTTTTAACAGCATAACACGCAAAGATGTCTACCCAATAACTCGCGTAGACGATGCTCTCGACTGCCTCCAGGGAGCCGAGTTCTTCTCTTTATTAGACCTGCACTTCGGTTACTGGCTGGTACCAATGGCAAGGCTGACCACTCCAAAACTGCTTTTGTTACTCCCGATGGCTTGTATGAATTTATTATCATGCCATTCGGGCTCTGCAATGCGCCTGCCACGTTCGAGCACATGATCGATAACATCCTCCACGACCTGAAATGGCAAGCATGTCTGTGCTACCTGGATTACATTGTAATATATCAGCGGGATTTTCCGACGCATCTTCAACGCTTGGAAGCAGTCCTGGCTTGCCTCAAAACTGCTCGTCTCCAGCTGAATTTGAAGAAGTGTTGCTTTGGTGCTCGAAAGCTACTTATTTTGGACTATGTCGTCTCCAAAGAGGGTGTGCTTCATGGTGCCGCAAAACTTCGTGCGGTTGCCGAATTTCCTAAACCAACGTCATTGAATGATCTTTGCAGTTTTATTGGCCCTTGTTCGTACTTTCGCCGTTTTATGCGCAACTTTGCATCCATCATAGGACCTTTAACTAAATTCCTTCCCGGCGGCCACGACCTCCCAGCGTGGTCATCAGCATGCGACGATGCACTCACCACACTTCGACGCCTTCTAACTTCACTTCCGATACTTATACATTTTCACCCTCTCGCCCCGACTGAACGGCACACGGACGCCAGCGGTGTTGGTCTCGGTGCTGTGCTTGCACAAAGTAAACCTGTATTTCACGAGTACGTCATCTCTTACGCCAGCCGTGCTCTCACCAAGGCCGAAACCGACTACATCGTTACCTAAAAGAAATGCTTAGCTATCCTATGGGCCATAGACAAGCTTGGACTCTATCTTCACGGACGCCCAATTAGCGTGGTCACACATCACCACGCATTATGCTGGCTTTCCTCCTTAAAAGATCTATCCGGCCGATTTGTCCATTGGGCACTACGTCTGCAGGAGTACGTTATTCGCGTTGTTCACCGCTCTGGACGTCAATGATCTGACGCTGACGCTCTGTCCCGATCACTTCTTTCACCTGACGATTCTCGCCTATGACATGTCCTCACTCTCTGTCACTGACATGCCTCTTGAGCAACAAAAAGACCTCTGGGTCGCTTCTCTTATAGATTTGTTATGCTGGCTTTCATCGCACCCAATCCCTCGAGAACTGTGGTGGCAAATCCATCACTTTATTTCATTCAAAGTAGTTTGCTCTATCATCGTTTGCTCTACCTTTCCGAAGGGCGCAGATGACTCTTGGTTATTCCCCGACATCTTCGGTGAGATATATGCGCATCTTTTCATGCTGATCCTCACTGTGGACATGCGGCAATAATGAAAACTTATACACGCCTGCGCCACCGCTACTATTGGCGAGGAATTTTGACCTACTCCTCCTGACGCCCGTGATAGAAATCAACCAGGTACCAAGTGATGCAGTTCATATAACCAGTGCCGTTCAAAAAACCGTCCGTCTTCATTTTTGAATGCCAACATTGATTTCACAAACATCAGAAGTGTTGTTCCCAAAAGACATCAGCTACATGGTTTCATCAAAGACATTGACGCGGACATAATTCTTCTTACTGGGACTTGGTTAACAAACGACATCGAAGACTCCGAAGTTTTGGCTTGAAACCTGAATTTGGCGCTATGCCGCAATGACTGAATGGGTAGGAGAGGAGGAGGTGTTCTTGTGGCAGTCAACAGCAACCTCTCGTCCTCGCTGATCTATCATGCTACTAACCTAGAACTAACGTGGGTCTGCGTACACAACTGCTCTGTGAATTCAGTGTTTAGAATTTGTTACAGACCGCCAGACATTCATCCACTTTTTTGCGATTACCTGTGCAGTTATTTTAAAAACATAAAAGATAAATTTCCTGACGCATCTGTTTTTCTTTTTCGCGACTTCAACTATCCTGATATGAATTGGCCTCTTCTTTCAGCACCCAATCAATTGTCTTTAACCAGATTCAAACAATTATTGGAATTGGTACAAGACATAACCTACATCAAGCAATAACCACACCTACTCGAGGTGATAACACTCTTGATCTGTTGCTCACCGGTTCCCCTGATGACATATTGAGCGTCACAGCCCTTCCTGGAATTAGCGATCATAATCTTCTTCTCATTTTCTTCTCAATTCCACTGAAAAAAAGACCACCTACAACCAAGTTAATAACTGACTACAACAGAGGAAATTTTCAGTTATTTACAAAGAACGTGCTCGCTTTTACGAAAACTTTGAAAAATCCTACAGAATGTGCTATGTAAATTCTAATGAAGAATATTATAAAAACTCATTACTGAGCTTAAAAACTAAATATATCCCTACAATAATTGTGAAGTCCGACTCCATTAACCCATGGTTCAATAAATCTTTAAAATCATTGCTCACGCGAAAAAAACGTCTATATAGAACAGCGAAATGCAAAAAAATAGCCCAGAAGCATGAAATCGCCACCGCCTGTGTGACCTTCAATACAAAAAGGCAGTTATTGCAGCCAAAAATAATTTTTTTCTGCTGACCTGATCAGAATTCTTCGTTCAAACGCAAATAAATCTGGCGTGTAATGTCTGCGAAGCCGCAAACAAACCATATAAATCTAGTTAACTCTGATAATGAACCGATAAGCTCCGAGGAAACCGCTGCTGCTCTAAATACTTTTTTCACGTCCGTATTTCACATACCCAACACCTGCCCTGTCGAACCTATACCAAACTTTTCTTCCCAGACCATACCTGAAATACAAGTAAACGTGGATGGCGTATGCAACCTAATCCACTTTCTTAAAATATCACCCTCGGCTTGCTGCGACGACATCAATTCTAAATTATTAAAAAACACTATAGCACACTCTAGCAAATTTTCGTACCTTATACTTAACCAATCTTTAAACACAGGAACCTTGCCAGAAGATTGGAAGAAAGCTAAAATAGTCCCCACTTTAAAACAGGACGGCGCGAAAGCCCCGCTAACTACCGCCCGATTAGCGTAACTATTTTCCCATCGAAAATCCATGAGCATAATGTAGCATCAACATCTATGATCTAGCTACAATCAATCAGTTTTTTCTACCCTTTTCAACATGGTTTTCTAAAGTATCTTTCCTGCGAAATACAACTGGCTGAATTTAGTAATGACATACTACTGCGAATGGATGATCACGTACAAATAGATGCGATTTTCTTAGATTTCTCCAAGTCCTTCGATCGCGTACCCCACAAGCACTTGCTCATCAAGTTATCCGCTCTTGGTATCTTCCAAAACCTTATAAAATGGCTCGAGCATTTCTTAACAGGACGCGTTTCGTTTACCGTTGCTAACAATTTCCAATCATCCCTTACCAGCGTCACTTCCGGTGTTCCCCAGTGCGCTGGCTTATCACCTATATTATTTCTATAATACGTGAATGACCTTCCTAGTAACATTAAATCACAGCTGCGCCTATTTGCAGACGACTGCGTTCTTTATAACCCCCTTCACTCCTTTAACGACACAATCACCCTACGACACGACATTGACACCAACCCTTCATGGTGCGAAAAATGGAATATGCCCCTAAACCTCGCTAAATGCAAGGTCATATCCTTCACACGTGAATACAACACCTCACATGGAACCTACTGCATTAATTTGGTTCTCATTGATCACACGCGTACTTACAAGTATCTAGGAGTTCATCTGACATCATCACCATCATGGGTGAAACACATTGAAACCATTCGTTCTGAAGCTTCCCGCACATTAGGCTACTTACGACGTAACCGGCGATCTGCATCTCCTGACATGAAGAAACTCGCATATCTGACTTACGTGCGACCAAAACTCGAGTATGCGTCATCCATCTGGCAGCCTTCCCAACCTTATCTCACCGATGATTTGGAAGCCATTCAAAATCGCGCAGCTCGTTTCATTACTTCACAATATTCAATGCATATCAGCGTAACCGCACTAAAACAAACGTTGTCACTCGCATCGCTCGCTTCACGTCGCATAACCTCTCGTATCTGCCTCCTTCACACATTCTTTTACTTTAGCAGGTCGGGGCACCCTCTCCGAAAACGCCCATTAAGAACGTCCTCTCGACTGTCTCATACGCACCCTCTGATGACCATAAAATGACGGACGACGACGATGAGCAGCTCACTTTTCCCCCATGCCGTAACACTCTGGAATGCACTGCCAGATAACGTTGTTTTTTGCAGGGACCACTCAAAAACAATTCGCGGAAAAATTACTCTTTTCCAAAATCCAAATACGATGTCCTAACAGCACATTAACTCTTGCGTTTATAGTTGTTTTACTGTGCTCCCAGAATTTATTTATAACCTATTATATTTTTAATGTTTTGTTACGCGTGTTCATTCCGCTTGTGTTCTTTATTTGCTCATGCATTGTAATCAGGGTGTACCCTCATATTGTTACAATGCTTAGGAATTTACAACCTAGATGTAGTACCCCCCCCCCCCCCCCGCACCCATGTATTGACTTCGGGCACTTAAGGTTGAATAAATGGAATGAAAAATGAATTTGCCGCTTTGTTCGGGGCTACATACGTTCCTGTTTTGCTTGTCAACGGCGCAAAGTTACTGCTTCTTGGTGTCCTGCTCCTCTGCAGCCTATACCTTGTCCTGCCAGACGGTTTGAACGTGTGGGCATTGATTTTTATGGACCGTTACCCATCACTCCTGCTGAGAACCGATATATAATCGTCGCGATCGATCATTTGACGTGCTACGCAGGAACTTCACCTATGCAATCTGCGTCAGCGAGTGACGTCGGTTTCTTTATTTTACACCACTTCGTTCTACGTCATGGCGCACCAAGTAAGCTACTCAGCGACCGAGGGCGCGTATTTCTCTCCGAAGCCGTAGAATCACCTCTTAAAGAATGCCACATCATTCACCGCACCACTACTGCATACCACCCTCAAGATAACGGCCTGACAGAACGATTTAATCGAACACTGCGTGATATACTGGCAATGTACGTCAATTCCGCTCACTCAAACACCTTCGTGACGTTCGAACACAATACTGCAACTCAGACCATTACAAGATTCTCCCCATACTTTCTACTTCATGAACGTGACCCCTCCTGTATGCTCAACACCACTCTTCCGTACCGTCCTGACGCAACTGAGTCGACAACCATTTCTGAGGCAGCTAAGTACGAGGAAAAGTGTCGCCAGCTTGCTCGATTCGCACCACTTCTGCTCAACAATGTCAGGTACGTCATTGCGACAGCTCTAAGGCTCCAGCGTCTTATATCCCTATTTCACTTGTGTGGCTCTGGGTCACTTCCACCAGCCCTGGCCAATCATCAAAACTTCTTTTGAAGTACCATGGCCCTTACCACGTAGTCCAGCAATCATCACCAGTCTAATATATCATTGAGCCGCTTGCGGCGTCTCCTGATCAACGACGCTGCGGAAGTGAGACAGTGCATGTACACCAGCTCAAGCCTTACTACGACCCTATTGTAGTCTTCTGTTCCTAAGTCGCCAGGATGGCTCTTTTTCAGGAGGGGAGATAAATGCAACGAAGAATATCAGCGCTGTTCTGAAAGGTAGAGGGGACCACTCTCAGGCAGGAGGACGACGACGTTCGTGGTTGGTGCATCGCGACGCTCGTATGCATCGGTACGCCTTACTTTATATATATATATATATATATATATATATATATAGTGAGATCTAACAGACAGCAATACCAAGGAATGTATAGGGGAAGTTATTAGAACAAAGGGAATGTAAATAAGAAGAAAGAAAAGTGGGTGAAAAATAACCAGGCGTGAGCAGGAATCGAACCTACAACCTTCGAATAACGCGTTCGATGCTCTAACCAATAAGCTATCACAGCGGCCTTCCCTCCATCCACTTTTTTTGGTTTATATGTGAATTTAGAAGTAGGAGTGTCAGTCAGCGCCATCTACAAGCCAAGCGGCGAATGTGAAACACCTTTTTATGCGCATGTGTGGCGTCACGTAGCACGTGAACTTGTTACGAGCGGGCAGCTGACCAATAGTTCTTCGTATACAACTTAATGACACCAAGTCTGCCAGTACGAGACCCTCGTTAATGAATAAGGGAAAGAGGTGTATACCTAAGAACTTGTTTTTTCGTGTTTTGACACAAAAATTATGAGATGTAACAGACAGTAAGGCCAAGGAATGTATAAAAGAAGTTGATAGAACAAATGGAATGTAAATAAGAAGAAAAAAAGTGGGTGAAAGATAACCAGCCGTGAGCAGGAATCAAACCTACGACCTTCGAATAACGCGTTCGATGCTCTAACCACTGAGCTACCACAGCGGCCTTCCCTCCATCCACTTTTAATGGTTTATATGTGAATTTAGAAGTGGGAGTGTCAGGAAACACGCAAAGCACTAGAGGTGTGCTGTCAAGCGGTGGCTGCTACACACACGAAAAAAGAAAAAAAGCTCTTCGTAGTTCGAAGCGGGCAGACGATCCCCAGCATCCAGCCACCAGAAAGGGTTTCCGACGATAGCGCCTTACGCCTGTTCTCGAACACCTATTATTGGGGCGCATAAGATAAAAGGAGCTACAAAAAGGGGGAGAGAGAAGGAGATGGCGTACTTTCAAATGCCTAGATGTCGAAGGCAAGCGATACCGATTGGGTTCAGAAGAGCACGTGGTTAATGGGGAAGGTCACTGAAAATGGCGATTTCAGTAGGTGGCCCGCTCAGTGGAATTGCCTCAAGAATTTGGCGGCACGCTGGCAGAGAAAAAGAGAAATTGAGAATGCAAGGGATATCAGCAGCGACAAAAGAACCACGAAAAGAAAGGGAAATATAAAAAAAGCTGGATTGGGCGTAAGTGGGATGTCAGCGTTAACGCACGAGGGAAACAAAGAGACGCTGGAAACTTTGTGGGTTAGCAATGACTTTAACGATGCGCAATAGGAGTGGTTTTTGAAGTGAGAAAACAGGAAAGAAAACTGGTTCAAAGGTTCTAGAAACAAAAAATCTCTGTAGTTGTATATACAGAAATGTATATCTATAATTACAATTTAAATAAATTAAGAGACAATCATAACAGTACAATATGTAAGCTAGGAACGATTTCACGTAATACCGGTCATGTATAGTTGAAGGTTGAACGTGTCTTGTTTCTCATTAATGCCACAGTTATGCTATGGCTTTCATCGATTCCTCATTGCCACATCCTACATTGATTCCTGGTGGGTCGAAGGCCTCGAACTTCTTTATCAAACATGATTCCTTGTATTTCCTCTCTCCTGGGGACCGGTAAATATATTGTAGAGTGTAAAGCTTCGCTTCGTCAAAATTGTGGTCATGTTGGTTGTGCTTTGTGTCTGCATAGTGGCTGTTCAGTCTTACGGGAACTGGCTGCCCAGTTTCACCTATATATTGATTTCCACAAGTGGCACATTCGAGACAGTAAATTAGGTTGTTTGAAGTGCAAGTGAAGCTCGATGTGACCTTGTGAAGGTAGTCAGATGCTTTACTTTTTATGTTGGTAGCTGCCTGTATATGTTTGCAGGTTGGATCATCTGGGCGAACTACAGGGACCAGACGTTGTCCTGATCTGGGCTTTAAGTTTAGAGTGAACAAGCATGTCTTTAATGTTAGCACTGCAAATGCCACCAGATTTTAGCAGTCATGTGAAACTGCCGCTAATACAGCCGAAGTTTTGAGCGTGGCTTCCCTATTAAGCGATCATGTGAGAGCCGAGCCACACCGTCGCAGCAGTCTGCGGTCGTGAAAAACTCGCTGTTGCGGGATCTGCTGATCGAGATTTTCGTGGGAAACAAGTCCTGTTTCGCACGCGTTGACTCAGATGCGGGTATCACGGTGATAGGGGGCCCATGAAGTGCCCACTGAAATTGTGGATCAGAGTAGTGGCACAATAAGGCTAACAGACGCATTGGGCATGGTGTTACCACACGTCTGCTGTATGTACCTCTAGGTCTTCCAACAGCGTCAGGAAGCGCTGCTCAGCCTGTGCAATTGCGATGCGCAGTGACTGATCAGTTAACTACTAGTGTGTCGGTATTGCTTACTCCCGCAGACTATGAATGTCTCCGTCGTCACTGGCAAAATACAATGAATGATCAAAAAAAAAGTGATCGGAGCGTGAACTGTGCAAAACAGGAAGTTAGACCGCCGCAGTATTCACTAATGAGGGAGCCAGATCATGTGCCTCGAGGTTCTAGCCTTAACGCTAACGCCGTGCAGCGCACAGTGGAAAAACAGGACGGCCGAGCAAGGAAGCTGCAAACGATTAAGTCCGCTTCACTTGTAGAGCAGGCGCCGTTGAACAGTTCCAATTCTGCTGCAGAAAGTAATGTGGACAGCGAGCGGCTTGGTTCATTTTGTAAAAATTATCGTGACGGCCAACAGAAACACGATGAGTCACTTGCCGATGCGCGGCATCAGTTGAAAAAGGGCTCACACGTCAAGGTAACTGATCGGAAGCAGTTAGACGGGAAGCAGTCACAGCAGTCAGTAGGGCCACAGTCGCGCCCAGAAAAAAAAGTCAGCGCACGAAAGCTCTTGCGGTGGTAACTTCCCAGAAAATAAAACGAGAAAGTGCGTTAAAAAACGACTAGCTTTGCGGTTTTGGTGGTCGAAAGAATGGGTTATACGTATTGCGTATTCCTTGTTCAAAAGTAAAAGTCCCCTGGACGGGACCAACGCGTGCCCGACTGAAGTGTAAAATGGAGCCGTAAGTTCTTTGAAGAATTGAAATACCAGATTTGTTGAAGGTAATTTTGGTTTGCGTTGTTTTTTTTAAGGTATGATACCGTTATCTGACGTGACGAGAGGTTATTTTAGTGACAAGTTTTGCATTTTCATTTTTTAGTGTTTAGGTATGGCGCGTAACCGAAGAGTGGTGACATGGTGAAAGGCTTTTAGTAAAAAGTCGGCTATTTGTCGGTTACGGCGGTGCGAGAGCGTTGAACACGCTGCCGCGCAACGTACAGACACAGATAGCAGTTGATTAAGCTTGAGGCCTTGGCATTGTTTTCTGAGTTTACGGCAACCAACCCCAGCGAAGCTTTTTGTTTCGCTACGAGCGCATTGCAAACGGCAATGAGAGGTTTTCTCTCCCAAAGATTGGGACAGAGGAATGATCAGTCGCATTTTTCAGTGAGAGGCCGCACCAGTCGCAATGGGAGGCGTCCTCAGTTGAATGAGAGGTGAATGTGAAACAAAAATTGTTCGTAAGAGCGAGGCTGTTGATGCTCTTTCGAGTTTCGGCTGATTATTGGATTCAGTAATTGTAACTGTTTAGTGGCAATAAGATGTTTTTTGTTCGTTTCATATAGTTGAGTTTTCTTTCGTTGTTGTTGTGGTGTAGCCACTGAAGTAGTTTCTGAGAAGTGAATGACTTTACAGAAGTTTGCTTCCCATGTTTACGTGTTATGCGTCATGTTAAGTGGGTCGAAGGGACTAATAATTCCGGCGTTATGTGATAATGTTTTGTTTGATGTACCACGCATTTTTTGTTGTGTTGTTGTTGAGATGCGAGCTTGCCTCTAAGTGGTAGGACTACTTTTAGGTGTAGTTTATGTGTTGTGTAGGAATAAATTTGTAGATAAAACAGGGTAGAGTTTGTGAAGTAAGTTCATTATCAACTTTTTTCTTGGTGCAATCCGTTGAGACTTAGGTATACCTATACCGCTGGGTCCGTAGCTCTCACTGAGTGTGTCATGCGGGCTAGAGGGCGCATGGAGTGGGTCTCCCGTGTTGGGACAATGACCATGTGGTGTTGTGAGTTTAAAAGACAATATGCAGCCGGACTATGCATGGTGCGTGTGCCCTGTGACAAGCTAATGTGAACTGACTGGCGCTGTGGACTTAGCATTCTGATTGCGTTATTCAGTGTTGTGCATTAGGAGAGTGTTTTCTTTCGGAGGACTATTTGAAGGCATTATGTATATCTGTTGCTGTGTCTATTTCGCAGAAGGACGTGAAAGTTTTCCCGTTGAGATGGAAGTGATAATTGGTTCACGCATGTGCACGCACCGAGACTGAGTTTATTTTGAGCGATTTTTTTGTTTGTTTTTGTATCGCATTACTGAACATCGAGTATCCAGTAACACTCTTGAGGGAGGAGGAGTTAGTATGAGGCAGTAATTACCACCGCGTTGCGTGTAGCGCAAACAATGCGGCTGATGCAGAGCGCATAGCCAGCTCCCGTCCCGTCAACTAACGAAGCTGATCGGTGCCGCGAAGGCGAACGCCGAAGATCCGAGCACGGGAAAGAAAAGAGGCTTCTTCGCTCGCACGGTTCACTAGCGGAGCCGTCAAGGTCGCCCCCGTTCGGGATTAGGAGAAGGCTTACTCGGAAAAGCGTCTGGCAAGAGGCAGGTCAGGCGCCACCGTCTGGGTTTAAGCCATTGTTGGCATGAAGCGCCTGTCATTGGGAATGACGCGGGGACGCGACCACTTGGCTGACCGAGACATAGTGGCGGCAGAGAGACGAGCATAACCACTCCACTGTACGCCATTACCGAGTGCTGCTAGGATGGCGGGGCGTCTCGCTGTCGCGTGCACACCTGGTAAGCGCACGGAGCCAAACGGTGTACCCACTGCTCTTAGGGAGGCTTCTACGAAGAAACAATTATTGAGAGAACTGACGGGGCTCGAGCGTCAGAATGGCTGCTGATGGAAGCAGCACGGCCTAGCATGGGAGAGAGTGTCACGCGCAGAACTTATCCCTTTGCGTGTTTTATTTGGTAACGTGGTTTTAACCAATGCAGTGCCTGTTATGAAGGTGTTTCTGCGATTTGTTGTGATGATGCGAGTCCCAACATGTGATTGGTGTTTGTGAAGACTCTTTTTTCAACCGAGGGTTGAAAAGAGGAGGTTTGAATCTGAAATGAGAGCGGAGGTTCGGGCTTGGACTCGGGCAAACGCCTGAGGCAAAAATAAAGCGTCTCTTCACCGGACTACAGCTCTTCCTTCGCGCTGCCACCGTGCACTCGAGTCATCGAGGGGACCCATTCCGAACCTCAAACATCTTCCCTTTTTAGCTATTGTAGAAGCTAGTCGAGAAGGAGGAAATTAACTGGTGGGAAGAAGACACGAAGCGCAAGCCATAAGAAAATGTGCGTGTGCCACCACTCGTTTAGTCCGTGGAATTTCCGCCGAATGGCGGTGCTTCTAAATGCGGAATATATGCTGAAAAGGTGCGAGCTGGTGGTACTTGGAGTGTTGACTAGATGGACGAACGGACACAAAGACAGATGCATGGACGGACGTATGGATGGCTGCACGTACGGATAGACGCATGGACAGACGCAGGGCCGGATGCATGAACGAACGCAGGGACGGACGCACGCATGGACGTGTGGACGCACGAACAGACGCACGCACAGACGGGTGGAGGGACGCATTGACGTTCACACAGATGGACGCATGCCAATTTGTTGTTTTGTTTTGTTTTGCTGCAGATTTTGGCAGCGTGGTATCGTCGCAGCACGGACTTATCAATGGGTGCATGTCAACCAGCACTAGCATTCGCCCAAAACCCAGCCCGAAACCAAAAAATGAGGATGAGGGAGTTGCCATCACGGCACAGCACTGCCACTTCTATACCCTATGTATAGGCGCAATCCGCTTTGCAGGGATTCTCTCCGTTTTTTAGCGCTTTTTATGTTAGAGTAGCCTTCGAACTAAGTTATTTTTCTAAACCACAGTGCAATAGTGCTGGCGCAATAGCTTTTCAAGCTGTTCGTTCCAAAATAAAGCATTGCAGCGACCCAGGCGCATGCTCACAGAGTGGTACACTGCGGCCGGTCGTCGGGGTCAGAGCCGTATATTCCTTCGAAGAGTTCGGTGGAGGGGCGGAGCCAACAAGCATCCAAATTTAGCAGCGGCACTATCCGCCATTTTGCGCCATGGCACAGTCAGCCCGCTTTGGCGTGCGACCGCCGCGCTCCGCTTCTTGCTAGGTTTTATCTAAAAAAATAACTGCTGGTAGCAGGAATATTTGATCATGTTCACAAAAAGGTAGCTTTAAAGAAGGCCAGCTTAACAGGAATATTTGATTATGTTCACAAAAAAGTAGTTTTAAGGAAGGCTAGCTTAACATACGTCAAAAGTAGGATGGCGTGGGCCATTGTAAAAGAACTGCTCCTTGCCGTTTTGACCCGCGGTATATCTGCAGCTCTGCCTTGCACCTCACGGTATGCCCACTTCCATTACTGCGGCAGTTGATTTTATAGGAACGAAATAATAAGAGTCTGCTAAGCACCGATGAATTGTTCATTCCACATTTCGACACGTATGTAACATTCGGTATTAAATGCTCGATACAAAAGTTGATGTCTTCAACTTAACAGACCTCTGTTTGGGGTGACTCTCTCTTGGCAACGCCGCTTATATGACAACAACGATGTTTAGTGTGTGCTTTATTTGAAGCTTTCAACGCTGGTGAGTAAAACATTAACTGGCGTCGCTTACGGAGAATACGGTGCATTTGCTGCAGTGGGCGTCAGCACCTGAAGTGTTTACTGGTGTGCAGCAAAAGTAGAACATTTATCACTCGTATGGTCTTCGTGAACTATCCCGCGAGGTGTTCACTTCATTCGATAATTTTGAACTTGCTTCATGCTCACTGGAGGGCCACGGAAAGGGGACTATCATCCAAAAAGGAGTGGATGGCTCGAAATAAACAGCCCTTGATTGGATGAAGGTTGGTCCGAAATTTACTGTGCAAACGTACTTATGTCAAAGAAGATTTTCTGAGCTCATGAGAAATTTTTCTTTATTTACATGCCTAAAAGTAAGCAGCTGTGCCCAGCATCACCGTTTATTAAATTTTTACTCAATACATTCCCAACTTTCCTCATTAAAAAATATTACCATTTCTGAAATAGGGCACTGGTGATATAAGTAAGGGAAGAAAGTCGGATAAAATCGTTTTGTTGCCACATGTGCTTAAGCATCATCTGGAAATGTAACAGGTGTTCACAAGAATACAAATACGAAGAACGGTGCTCCATTACACCAATCAGCCATCACTAAGAGCTGAAGTAAACAAATACAATAACACTAGATCAAAAACGGACTAATACAAACATGAAGAACATTCCTCTACTTCACTAATAACTAATTGTTTATATAAACAAATACAAAAACAACGCAGCAGAGACCATTACAGATAGAAAAGACAGTGTTCCGCTACAGCAATCAGCAATCACTAAGAAGTGGTGTAAACAAGACAAGATAATTGGATCAGAAACACACTAATACAAATATGAAGAACAGTGCTCCACTAAACCAATCATAAATCACTAATAGCTGATGTAAACAAATGCAAGGTCATTGGAATAAAAGGAGATATATAAAAAACGGCATGCAGTAGGATAAAACAATTTGGTTGTGTTTCATCATTTTGGATAAGAATATGCAAATACAATGAGTCCAGAGCGAACAAGACAAGAAGAGAGCCCCAGTCTGTGGTGAATATTTGCAAAAAAAAAAAGAGACTGAGCGACATCGGGTAAGCAAAAAGAAATACCAGGTGAAGGCAAGCACCACAAACCAAGTTAACACCAAAGTGAGTGCCCAGAAAAAAAAACGCATTAAATTGAATGTCACTGGAGCGACGAACACTGGAGCAAACACATCTGTTAGAATATGACACAATTCATCTGAGAGCTATAATAATAATAATAATAATAATAATAATAATAATAATAATGACTTTATTTCGCATCAAGGATACATGATGCAGGAGACCTGCAGAAAAAAGCTGGCGTGATGCCAGCTTGACAAGGCCGCAGGCCACCCTTCCCCCTCCCCGAACACATCGCAGCAGCGGTAACACTTTCATAAAAACATTCGGGATCATACGCGTAAAATAAACAGGTCTATGACAAGAAAGAAATCATCACTGTACATGTGTGATAAAACGAAACGTCTAATGCTTAAACAACAACGACAAAAAATCTATTTCAAAAGATGCAAAAAATGTTGCCGTATTTGCCTTAAAAAAAAGGAAGCATTTGCGTAATACATCCGAGCGAAGCATAGAAACATGTATACGAGAAAAATAAGCAATCAACACTGCACAGGTGTAACATAATGGTACATATAATTCTCTAAACAAATAATTTCGCAATGTGAAATGCAGGCGCATTTGCCTTGCAAAACACAGAAAAAACATCATAAAAGAAATATGCCTAATTTATTGCTTTGGCAACACCACAAATGCATACTCATTTCCTAAAACAGAAAAAACAAACAAGACACCAAAAACATATCGTGAAAAAAAACACGAAGCAGTATACAAAAATACACGTCAACAAAAACAAAATACAAAAATACATTCTTTAGAAAATTACAAGTAACAGAAACGAGTGATCATGACATCTGGAGGAAATGATTCCGCAGTTGTTTGAAGGTGATTTTTTCTAAGTCAATTTCGTTATCCCTAAGTTCATTTAGCAACCTTGGAAGTTTATTTCCCAACGATTGAAGACCGTATGTGGTTCTAAAGGTTCGAACAGTCCACACTTCATTTTTCCGGGTATTATACTTAGGCTGGTCAAGTATTAAATCTGCCAACTGCTTTAGAAATAGGTTAGAGTTTTTTATGTCTTGCTTATATTTCTTGGACAGAAGAAAATCATACATTTTTATTACTGGCATTAGGTTGTATTTTTCAAATAAGGAACGAGTATGATAAGTACTGGCACGTTCTCTACCGCCCGTACAAACCTTTTTTGCAACATATGAAGTTTGTTTATGCTTTCTTTAGAAGTTAGAGCCCAAACTAGATGGCAGTAATTGATTCTTGATGAAAATAAGGTATTGTAAATTAACAACAAAATATTCCGAGGAAGCAAGTGCTTGTTTCGGTACACAAGGCCAACTACCTGAGAGACCTTCGTAGCTAAGAAGTGCATGTGGTGATCCCATGATAATGTTTCTTGAAATATTACCCCTAATGTTTTAAGAGAAAGGACTATCTCAACAAGGGTGGAATTTAAGAAGATCGTTTGTTTTACAATTACCGCTTTATTTTTAGCATGAAATACCATAGCCTTAGTCTAAGCAACATTTATTTTTAGACCGTTTTCTCTTGTCCATTTTTCTAATCTAATCAGCAGTAGATTTGCATGTGTTATTAATTCGTTCACTGATTTTCCTGTTAAAAATATATTCGTATCATCTGCATATATTATAAATTTTACGTTAGAGGAGATGTTCACGATATCATTAATGTAAATATTGAAGAGGAAAGGTCCCAAAATGCTTCCTTGTGGAACTCCTGCAACGATTGACAAAGAATCGGAATTGCAACCACCCAGGCTAACAATCTGATTACGGTGTTGCAAATAAGACTGTATTAATGATCCCGCCGTTCCCCGAATACCGTACCGTTCCAGGTTTTCTATAAGTAATTTGTGGTCAATGTGGTCAAAAGCTTTCGTAAAATCTACGAACAACCCCAACACAACATTTCCCTGCTGATAAATGTACTCTTTCTGTGCCATGAGAGCCGATTCTGTACTGAAACCTTTGCGGAAACCTTTGCACAGCTATAAATAGGTTAAAATCAACCTCAAGGACTTAGATTCATGACTGATGCAGAGCATTTCGCACACAAAAACAATGCAATGTTTTGAAAACAGTATAATCGCTTCCTAAATTAGGTGTAATCAGTCAAAAATAGATCAAAACACAAACACTTAGCACTTTTACCTGAAAAGTGGAAGGATGATACCCCTTTCAACTGCCTTCAAAGGGATGACGTCATACCTCATCATGCAGCGCTGACCTTTTCTTAACGCAAAGACCGCACCACTCCTAATGATTCTTCAGTAACCTAATTTGTGTAGGAGAAGCACGACTACTGCAATTTTGATGGAAACTAACATTGTGTTAGATAACATGCAGGGCAGAAGAAGGCAGTTCAATAAACAGTCTCCTCTAAACCAACCAACTCACCAAAACAATTTGATGATAGTACAGTTAGAACTCGATCTAACGAAATCCTATTGAATAAACTTGCGATCTCACAAAAAACTTTCCATGCCCAGCTAATACTGATAGAATTCAGTGCACAAAGCCTACATGATCTGTTACGTACTAGACTAAACAGCTGGTCTTGTTTTTTTACTGAAAAACTTTATGCCTGAATAACAGAGAGAGACGGGCTCTCTTGTGCAGCCTTACGGGCTGCTGACGCACTTGCAAATTTCCTGGCTTCTAAAGCTGCCTTTTGCCTTTCATGTTATTACTCAGATCCTTTAAATGGATGTTGATAGAAAGGACAGTAAATAATTGTATTATGTGAGCCTTAGTATTGTGGCAATGTGAAAAATTTATGCCAGTTGTAGCACTCATCATTATTTCTTTCAGCCACTTTGCATTGTTTACTTGCTTATGCAAAGAAGATGCGTGTTTGACAAATATGATTCCACACATTTGCAACAGAGACACTAGGATCTGGCTTGGGATAGCAAGGCACCCATCTTTATAAGCCTTGGCTCGAATAAACTGTACACACTTCTCATCGTTTTATGGATCTATTATAGATTACTTGCACAGGTTTCAATGTTGAGTTATTTGTCAGCACAGATATTGCAAGGTATCCTGACAACTATGCAAATGCACTCTCTTTTGAGCTGCTCATGCTAGGTATAACATCTTCAACTTCATCCTCATGTGCGCCTTCAATGACGTTTGTCACACTGATAGAAAACTTGGACCGATAATCGGCCAAAAAGAAGGCCCCATCATCAATGTCATAGCTTCTTGTCTTGGCATGTTTTAACTACTGAGAAACACTGGTGACCCGAAGAGCCATCGTGCACTGATAAGGTGTAGGAACAGAATTTCTTGCACGAATCATTGAAAAGAAGTTATCAAGACTGTCTTGGGTGAAGCGAATAGTCAGGACAAATTGGTAGCCTTCTTTTAGAAGATCTTTTTGAAACGACAAAAAGCTACTGGTGCTAAGCACACGCCCTACCTCTACGGCATGCCCTTCAAAGTTGTGAGCGACTACCACGCCTTGTGTTGGCTAGCCACCTTAAAGAACCCTTCAGGTCGCCTCGTACGATGGAGCTTGAGGCTTCAAGAATATGACATTACTGTCATTTACAAGTCCGGCAAAAAACACTCCGACGCAGACTGTCTCTCTCGTGTGCCTGTCGACCAACCGCTACCCGACGACCCGGATGACGACTACTTCTTGGGAACGATAACTACCGACGACTTCGCTGAACGACAGCGGGCCGAACCGGAACTTAAAGCCCTAATAGAATACCTCGAAGGCAGGACCGCCGAAGTCCATAAGGTATTCAAGCGCACACTTGCGTCGTTCTTTCTACGAAACGGTCTTCTACAAAAGAAAAACTTTTCACCGCTTCGAACTAAGTACCTCCTTGTGGTGCCTTCAGCTCTGCGACCAGAACTCCTGCAGACCCTGCACGACGATTCGACGGCAGGGCACCTCGGTGTTTCTCGCACGCTCGCGAGGATACAAGAAAGGTACTACTGGCCACGTCTTACCACCGACGTCACTCGTTATGTGAGGACATGCCGGGACTGTCAGCGACGCAAGACACCGCCGACAAAGCCAGCGGGACTTCGGCAGCCAATTGATGCACCTTGCCGACCTTTCCAGCAGATCGGTATGAACCTACTGGGGCTGTTCCCGACATCGGCTTTCGGAAACAAGTAGATCATGGTAGCTACCGACTACCTTACCCGCTACGCCGAGACGACAGCCCTGCCAAAAGGCAGTGCATCTGAGGTAGCTAAGTTCTTCGTTGAAAATATCGTCCTATGTCACGGCGCCCCGGAGGTCCTTATCACCGACAGAGGAACGGCATTCACTGCCGACTTAACTCAAGCGATCTTGGCATACAGCCAAACAAACCACCGCCGGACGACAGCGTACCACCCACAGAACAACGGCCTCACTGAGCGGCTTAACAAGACGATCGCCGACATGCATTCAATGTACGTCGATGTCGAACACAAGACGTGGGACGGCATTCTTCCGTATGTGACCTTCGCATACAACACGGCGGTGCAGGAGACGACGCAGATATCTCCATACAAATTGGTCTACGGAAGGAGCCCGGCAACGACGCTCGATGCCATGTTACCCAACGTCACCGACGAAGAAAACCTCGATGTGAGCGAGTACCTTCAACGCGCCGAAGAAGCCCGACAACTTGCGCGTCTCCGTATCAAGAATCAACAGTCGATCGAGAGCCAGCGTTACAATCTTCGACGACGCTTCGTGGAATACCAGCCCGGTGAACGTGTTTGGGTGTGGACGCCGATACGCCGACGTGGACTAAGTTAAAAGCTTCTGCGACGGTACTTCGGACCGTACTGGGTGGTTCGACGTCTCGGCCCACTTGATTACGAGGTTGTCCCCGACGGCATCACGAACTCTCAACGACGCCGATCGCGATCTGAAGTCGTCCATGTCGCGCCCCTCAAGCCGTTTCATGCGCGTTAACAAACTGAAACAGTGTTTTTTTGTATTATTGTTGTATCGTAATTTATTCATTGTACTTTCTTGCATTATTGTTGTACCTTCATCTTTAGTTAAAGCATCGAGACGATGCCTTTTTTTCAGGGGGGGGGGGGCAATGCCACGTTCCATTTCCCAAGTTTTTGTTATCGTCCCAAAACACCACATGATTCTCAGCGCAAACCGCGCCTGCAGTTTTCGAAAAGGTTCCGGACTGTAGTAGATCGTTTCGATAAGATCACGCCCACTGTGCGAACGGGACAGATTGTTCTGGAACTTACGCCACCGCCAGTGATAACACTAGAACCTCCGACGGCAAGAGTATAAATGCCGACGCGCTTCGCCGCTGGTCAGTTGTTGATCGAAGGCCGACGCTCCGTTCGCCGCTATCAGTCCGAGACTGCTATCTGTGCAAGACTGCTGCTGTAATTGGACTTTCCGTTTACCGGGCACAGGTCTGCCCAAATAAACAGTAAATTCCAACACGAAGTCTCCTGTCTTCGGCCGCTTCACGACCCCGTGACAATATTGCCACGAGCATTTCTTACATTTCATCTAGTTTTCGCTCGCAAAGCCTGTCTTGAATTCTCCGTGCAAACTGCGCTTGAGTGTTCGAGAAGGTTTACGATTATTGTTGACCATTTTGTTAAGATTACGCCCACTTCGTAAACATCCCGGATTAATTTGGAAGCTACTTCTCTGAGAGCGATAACGCTAAAATATTTCATGACAAGCGTATAAATGTCGGCACACTTCTCCACTTTTCAGTTTATCGGCGGCCGACGCTTTGTTCGCTGCAATCAGTGCCAGTGTCTTGCTTTAATCTGACTTTTCTTTTGCGTGGTCACAACTTCGGCCCAAATAAACGGTTTCACCTTCGACCTAAAGTCTGCTCCTTTTGTGCACGTCACGACCCCATCACAATTTATTTACCTATAAATTGTTCTTTTATCTTTTCATATGCCTTCAAAGTTGTACGTGAAATACTACTTCTTTAAGGCTTTTCTGTCGTTTTCCTTTCTGTTGCAGCGCCTGCGTGCATATTGTTGTTTCAGGTGGAAAGAACTCGTCAGGCGTTAATGCATTCAGTCCCCTCTTTCCGCAGTGTAATATTTTTCACTTCAATAAAACAAATATATAAATATGCAATGCTACCTTGCCAATTATACTCATCGGTTATATTTTTACCGCACACACTGCTCCCCCGCAGCGGGTTGATTGATTGATTGATTGATTGATTGATATGTGGGGTTTAACGTCCCAAAACCACTATATGATTATGAGAGACGCCGTAGTGGAGGGCTCCGGAAATTTAGACCACCTGGGGTTCTTTAACGTGCACCCAAATCTGAGCACACGGGCCTACAACATTTCCGCCTCCATCGGAAATGCAGCCGCCGCAGCCGGGATTCGAACCCGCGCCCTGCGGGTCAGCAGCCGAGTACCTTAGCCACTAGACCACCGCGGCGGGGCCCCCCGCAGCGGGTTGGGATTCATGGAAGCGTTGTAAGCTTCCTATCACTGCTGCATACGAGCAGTGATAGGAAGCTCCACGGATCCCGCTAGTGAACGTTGCAAGCCTGTAGTTTGCCGGCCCGCTCTGGCGATCGAATTCACTACCTCAAGTATTGCAAGCTGACACCCAAGCGTATCGTCACCATTGCGGTTTTAGTTTTTTTTTTTACGTCTTGAAGTGCCAATGGTTCACTGCAAAATCGCGCCGCTACCACTAATTGTTGAAACCGGTGTTTGACGAAAATGCTTTACCGCTACCTGTTGTTGAAATGTTTTATTTAATTATTTATTTTACATGTTGCAGCCTCAATGATGTTATTGCAGAAATGGGAACAAAGGAAGAACAACAAGAACAAATACAAATTCATGAACAGGCTTCCAAATATTATTTTAGTTGTAGAGAATGAATACTTCCGGGCAGCATATTCCAGGCTTATATTTGGCATATTCTAGCATGTTTTATTGAGCATATTCCAGGGGAGTACATTCCACGCTGTTAGGACTTCACCGTTTTCAGCATTGGAACTCGAGAGGTCGGCGCCAAGCATGAAGAGACTAATAAGGAAAAGTGTAATTCTACGTTATTTACAAGCGAGCATTTCTCTTCACATGACGAACATCTAGACGCAGATGTTGTCCTACGTCATTATGATGTCGTCGAAGGCTCTCGCAGGAGCCCATTGTGGCTAGTTATTATGAGTCCCTTTTCTCTTTACCCTTAGCTGGGGAAATTCCTTTAACTTTTTCTGACCAAGGATAGAGCACCACGCCACTTTAGACGGTGCGACCCACACCCACCCTGGTAAATGTGTTTGACTGGGGCGTAGCCACCACACTCCGCCTCCAGCGCCAAGTTGCCTGTTCCTTGGATGAGAACGCGGCTGGGTGCTGGGTTCCACGCTCTATCTCCCGGTACTATAGGAAGCCCCCTCCGCCCCTCACCCCCGCACGTCGCCGCTGTCATGAGCACGACCGAAATCATTTGGGTCATCTCGTCGTACACTTGCGGCATCGTGAGTTAATGTGCCTCTCCTCCCGGCTTGGAGGACAATACCCATATGTGGATGACTGTCAGAAGATCCACCTCTTTCCGGTGACTTGATCGTATAACCCTGAGCACCCCCCCTCCTTGGCTCAAGCGCCGGTTCAAACAGGGGACACAAAGAAGATATGCAAGTGAGCAGTAACTCGCAGATATTTATTGAGAGCGACTAAACATTCCAGCACCACGATACAGGACAGACTACGGTCTGTTTTGTATCCTGGTGTCAGAATGTTCACTAAAGCGAAACATGTGGCATGCATGGACATTACATGCGTGGAGCAGACTGTTGGGATAGTTGGCTGTCCTTGAACACTGAAAAATAAGCGCTGAAAACTGCGAACACAAGAAGACGAAAACACCCAAGTCAGGCACTACGAACAACTGTCCTGTATCTACACTTTTTTGTGCTCGTCCATTCTGAACGCTTATTTTTGCATTGTTCGGATTTAAAAGGATTGGGCAAAAAAGGCCAATGCTACATCGATAAGTGCCGATGGTTGACTGATAATTCGTCAGTGTGCCTTTTACATATAACGCTTCTGTAGCTGCACGTGGTAGTTCGCCTTTTTAGAATACGAACTATCTATATCACAGAAACAGGATTACATTTTCATAATTTACGTTCAACGTACAAACGCGAAAAAATGTTTCTCCTTCTTGCTGGGACTCAAGTTCACCCATGAGATAGCAAAAGGTAACTAAGTACAGTTTCTGGACTGCAGTGTTTACTAAAAACACTCGCACTGAATGCATAGGCCTACATTGGAAGAAGTTCACGGGACACTGAAACGGCTTCGCCGATTTTTACTAACACGATTGGCCGGGAGACCGAGTCCCAAGGGTAATTCGGAAACCAATCTGAGCTCTCTGTGTATATTGTGTAATTTATTACACAGCTTTAAAGCTGAGAATCGCTCGAGATCGCTGCAGATCGATGCGACTCGGCCAAACGACGAGTTGGCGACCAACCACACACCAAGCAACACGATCTGCCGTTTCTACGTCATCGTTTTCAGCTGATCTGGTTGGCTGTGGAGCACGCAGCACAGGTATTTCTTTTCTAATGAACAGGGAACAAAGGTTGTTCGTTATTTGCAAAACACCTTATAACTTAATTTGCTTAAAAATTTTTTACAAAGAGAAGACGATCGCAGTTTACAACTAAACTTTGTAACTTCCTGCACACGGCGAACGTTGTCTGCTTGGATCCCACACGCTCCATGTTGACATCAGCTGCGCAACGCGTGGGCATCACGCGGTTATTGCGAGACCACAGAACACCTATACACTAATGAGACCATAAATCACTTTTTCCTCGTTGTGGGCTGCAAGTCAATTGATTGGCAACAAGTGAAGATACGACACCCTGTGTCTGGGAAAGGTAGCCGGTGCACCGAGTGGCTTCAGCGCTTAGGATTGCCCGTATCGGATCAGCGGTGGATTCCACTTCAAGCCGGAAGACTACGAACGCAATTCCGTGCTTGTACGGTGATGTGAACAGGCATCCCCTTAAATCCGACGCACGGCCGTCTTTGTTCTTTCCTGGTGAAAAGGTAAGTTCACGGTCGATCGGGATCGTGCGACACGCATCGAAAACGTGGTTCACACGTGTGCGTTCAGAAAATTCTATGTAACCTCGTTTATTATAACTATAAGAACTGTGTCTCTTCAATGCAATGTGGTCCACTTCGCAATAAGTATATACACGCTGAAAGGCTTTAGGCGTTTCGCGATTTCCAGAACCGAATATAAAATGACAGGCTGCCTTTTAGGGGCGAAGCTCCCTAGGGCGTGGGCTGTGCGTCCCCTGTAGCCTGTATGTAGCCACCTCTAGTTTAGTTCTTGCAGTGTTCACTAGATGGCGGTACCGTCCCCTGTATCTAGCCACCTCTAGTTTAGTTCTTGCAGTGTTCACTAGATGGCGGTACCGTCTTCTGTATGTAGCCACCTCTCGTTTAGTTCTTGTAGTGTTTACTAGATGGTGGTACTTGTAGCTGATGATGAAAAGATTCAAGATGTTATAAACTAGAAAGCGGTACTTGTAGTTGATGAAAGACGCGAGATTTTATAAAATAGGAATGATGTCACATATGGCGCGTGTCATTGGTTGAAGGCAATCGTTCGATTTAGTGCGGCGACGTACGCTAGGGGGAGCGATGTAATAAAATCGAGTGGGCAAAATGTACAGAGAATTCATGGTTTACCAGGTTTACCTCCGGAGCTTCGCCCACTCATCATCATTCACTTCGTGGATATGGCGGAATTTTTTTGCACAAGTGTCGGGCCAGCTGTACAATGCAGGTTCAAATGTACGGCATGCATGTTATATATGATGAGCTCAAAGAAAGCCCTGCAATAATGCCACACATGTTCGACGGCATTGATAGGGTACGGCCCAATCGCTCGTGTTGTATTCATGACGAATAGCGATTGCACGGTGCGCTAGAAAATCGTCTCGCAGGGCCGGCGTCCAAAGTGCGTTGAAGCTTATGCTTCAACTGTAGCGCATATGCTTTAGTTGTTCATTTATTTGCCGGTGTGAATGCATTGTTATGTATGTGTAAAGGCAGCCTTGCAAGAGAAAGCTGCCGATAGATGGGTGGCTTAATTCATCGACTGTGCTTGGGAAATTCATTCAAAAAGCTTATAGCTTCTTACGGGGGCCGATTACAAGCACGCAGCTTTACATCGTGGCATATCAAGCGGGAAAATGAAGAACCCGAGAAATATTTGCACAACAGTGTCTCCTAATTATTAAATAATTGTATAACTGCAATACTCAATTTGTTTACGTCACAATGCATGATCACCAAATCACAGCAGTGCAATAAAATGTTGGCTTTACATCTAACAAGAACTTGGCAGGTCATAAAAAAACTGCTAATTAGTACAACTGCATGCAGAGTTAATGTGCTTAATCTATCCGAGATGCGCAAAAAACGCCAGAGCAGTGTTTATACCAATAAAGTAAACTCTCCACCTTCTTTGAGTATTATACAAGATTTCTTGGATTTCTGTCCTTGTTTTTTCGCTTCTGTAGTTACGAAGTAACTACTGCTAGGTTGCGCTGTTCCTGCATTCAGGTATTTCTCGGCAGCATGTTTTTAGTACACACAAATTAGACAATTCATGCTATGTATATGAAAATATTGGTCATGAAATGTGGAAACGGAAATGTTAAGACAACATCTAAAACCACTGTCATTCATTGCGTTCGTGGTAAAAAAATTGCAGCTTTTTTCAGCATCACAGCCTTGGTACCTTCTGCCAGTCAGGTTAGTCTTGCTCTGTCTGTGTACATTGGCATTGCACAAAAGTTAGAATGGAATGTATCTGTGTTGCATAGCATTGCTGCATATTACGGAAAATAACTTAGTAACACCTTTCTTATGCAGTCACACACTGTGCAATTAGCTGATGTCGGATAAGGCAGCTCAATTACCACAGCTCTCAGCTCCCAGATGAGAAAATATTTTGTCTTATTTGAAGAGTAACCTGGCACCAGGGAAAATATCGTAAAAATCAGAAGCATTTTGTTATTCCTAAGCGTGTTGTTGTTTAAAACAAACACAAGCTATTTTATATAAAAGGATTTTATTACCACATGGCCAAAAGACAGTGTGATGTATAAAATATAGTTTATCAAAAGTGCACGTGTAACAATAGAATGGCAAGTCATTGTAAGTTGACCTAAAGGTTGAAAAATGCACGTATGAGGCATAAATTGTACAGTAGCTGTTCAGTTACAGTATTCACACCTATCTCCTAAACAAAGAAGACTAGCAGGAAATAATGCACGATAATGAACAATCGGGCATGAAACCATTTGAAGAAGTCCCTTTTATTGATTTGAGTGTTTCATAACCATCTCAGTTACGGAGGTGAACACGATCCTGAAGGTGCTACTATCGGCCAATACACAGACAGCAGCTGCCTTCACCACAGAATCTACAGTGAAGACACAGTGTGGTGCTTCATCACATGAGCCGCAGTAGCAGCTCCAGCCGATGTTGTTTCAGTGCCACGCCTCCCAGCAGGTTTCAGGCCTCACGGTGGCTCAACACCTGTCCGAATGGATGAATATTCTCCCGCTAAAGAAAAGCCAGCTGCTGAAACATCTGTCCCAATTGAGGGATCTTTCCCTGCAGAGGAAGAAAAGCCAGCTGCTGAAGTTGATGTCCCATACTTGTCCTCATTCAGCGAGAGTTCCTGCGTGTATTACAAGCATTATTCTTTGGTGGACTAGCAATAAAGTTTAACTCTGTTACAATATCAATTGCTTAGAAATTTATTGATCTTTCACTTTGATGGACATGTAGTCAGAAACTAGTTCGCATACTAAAACAACCACTTTATACAGTTTTTCTCTGGGTTTGTGTCTGCCCATTCATGTTCGCAACAAGGGAAGTTAAGCCCCTTAGTTATCTGAAACATTTCGCCTCAGAGTATTAGTGAGAATTTATTAAAAAGCAGAGAGGTCCGTATAAGCTAGTTTGCTCTAGAGTAGTTCATGGCAGTTCCCGTATCTTTGCCAGAACACAAATGCTCTGAAGTGCATGCTGATTTTCCCCACCTGTGTGTTTCAAAACTATACGAAGGTGAAGAGGCAGTTCCATTCCTGTGAAAAGCCTGCTGAGACACTTTCATGCATTACAAGCAATCTGCAGATTCTATAATAATGTGCATAAAAGCTTGCACAATTGAGTGCGGGACGTTGCCAGAAATTTTTCCGGGGTGGTCCACCTCTTGAGGGCTTTTAGAAGCCCGTATTTTCATTATTCATGTTCGGTAGAACACACCCCTCCATCTAAATTTAAAGGAGGGTGGGAGAAGGCAGGCCACTAGGGCACCCTCAATTCTGGCCATGGGCCTCGTTGAGTACCTGTATGAGAGACACGCACTAGGGAGCAATTGAAGAATCTTGGCAATTTTCTTATCACCCTTATTTCAAAGTAGCCACACTGGTTTTTATTATGCCACTTTGTCTCCTATATAAGTGTATCTTACATAGGTGTTTGACTATATAAGCAACATTCATAAAGACTTCTTATTCACATTAGCTGGAAGGGAGGATTTCTATGGCAACAGAAAACAAAAATGTTGGTACTCATTTGCGATTCATGATGCTCTAAAATAGAGCAGTGTTTTTAGATGTTGCCACAACCTCTAACGAGATAACGAAGAGCATGTGAGACCACTTTCCTAAGCAGTGAGTACGCTAAGGCCCAGCGGTAAGAACAGTACAGCAATTATGCTGAAACCTATGCCTGACTAGAACACTGCCTTGCCGAAAGCAGTAAGACTTATTTCGCATGAAAGCACAGGGTGGTTCATCACACTTTCTTTTATTACAAGCACGTGTTTTCAGATGTTCACCATATAAGAAGGGGCACACTGGTACATGTGTATAAATACATTCTGCGCAGCATCTACAATGGGCTGCCACCTAACAAATCAGTTTCACAGTAGACACAAATAAACAGTAAGTTGATTTTACACAATATTTATGTCCTAATACATCAACTTATTTTGTATAAGACAGTACCAGTTACTTTATGTAGGACTTACAAACAATGCTAGACTTCGCTCATGGAGTGGCTGTTTTGTGATAAAATACTTCTACCGCGTTCCCAGCTATTATTAAACGGGAAAGCGCCAATTAGGTTTTCTTAGTTGGTTTCAAAGAGATGCACTTAAAGGGTCCCTGCAATGATTAACTAAAGCTGCGTATCTCGTATCGAAGAAGTAGGGGTCAAAGGAAGTCTGGCGTTAATAGGTGTAGCTTTTTATATACTTTCTGTCGCATTGTGCAAAGATCCCACATGCTAAACACCCACATGCTAAGCAACGCAACACATGCCACATTCAACATAATGATCGCGGCTAAAACCTTATTATGCTCCGCCGCGTTGGTCTAGAGGTAAAGGTACTCGGCTGCTGACCCGCAGGTCGCGGGTTCGCATCGCGGCTGCGGCGGCTTCATTTCCGATGGACGCGGAAAGGTTGCAGGCCCGTGTGCTCAGATTTGGGCGCACGTTAAAGAACCCCAGGTGGTCGAAATTTCCGGAGCCCTCCACTACGGCGTCTCACATAATCATATGGTGGTTTCGAGAAGTTAAACCACACATATCAATCAATAAATCATCAAAACATCTTCACAGTTACATTATATATACTTTAAGGACATCTCCTATATTTTTCATGGCATAATTGCCCGTGAGTTACCACTAACCTAACCAAGCCATATTAATTAGAACTAACGAATAGGTGCTAAAGAATGTATAGGGGACGTTATTAGCTGTAAATGTAATGTAAATGTGAAAAAAATAAAGATGTATTAAAAGATTTCGTTTCGTGAGGTGGGACTGAACTTGTGAACTTCGAATAACACATCCGATGCTCTACTAACTGAGGTATCGCAGCGGCCATTCCCTCGTCTAATCTATGAGGAATATATGTGCAACGCGAGTGCGTCAATCAGTGCCACCACGTGCTACGCGACACCAACAGGCAGAAAAAGTGTTTCGCACTCGCCGTCATGGTTGCTAGTAGGGCTGATTCACGCTGCCACTTGTGAATGCACCTATATACTGGATAAAGAGGACGAGGGAATGACCGCCCTGTTGGCTTATTTGGTAGAGCATCGGACTTGTCATGAGATGGTCGCTGGTTCAGTCCCAGCTCCTGCCAGGCAGCTTTTTCGTTCACTTTATTTTTTTAATTAACATTAAATTTAGTGTAAATAGTGCCTCCTATACTTTTTATGGCATTATGGTAGGTTAGTTCTCATTAATATTATGTCTAGCAACAAAAAATGAAGCCTTAAAATTTTCACTTCTTTCTTTCAACCAAGCCAAGTGACTTGTCCATTGTGCATTCCCGAGTAACATGCAAGCACTATCATGTTTTGTGGGGTCATTCATCTGCAGCACCCATCAAAACAACAGCACTGGAGTTCTAACAATAGAAGAGCCTCTTCCCGGGGAGCTTTGAGAGCTCCCTTCACGAACTGCTCACTAACTGCTCTATATGTGGCCAAGAAGTTGGCAACGTGAACTTCAGCGTCATGGGAACACTGGTCGTTGTAGAGGGAGTGTGCCAGCAACTGCACAAGCTGCGGTGGAGAATCCAGCCAATTATTCGAGGTAGTGGAGCTGGAGAGAGAGAGAGAATAAACTTTATTGGGTTCCAGCATGCGGGATTCCCTCCGGCCGCGCAGGGCGTGGGGTTCACCCTATCTCACGTTACACTAGAAGTCCTAATGTCACGCGGGCCTAGACCTCAAGGCCTTCGTGCCCCGGCGCCGCTCGGGTTACTGAGGGTGTCCCCCTTTCGCCTTTGCAGCGCCAGTGCGACCTCGAGCTGCCGGACGGCCCTTCGCTGGTCTTCTGGGTCCGTAGACCCCACACGCTGTTCTACTTGCGGCGGTAACACCGGACCGTCCGCGCTGTCTGCGTCACATCCCCAGAGTATGTGAGCCAGGGTGGCTCTCGCGCTCGCGCACACACTGCACATTTCACTCACGTAGAGTTCGGGGCACACGTGTCGCGCTAGCGATGGGGTCAGCACAGTCTCGGTTTGGAGCTGGCGCAACCTCACCGCCTCCCACCGGGTAAGATCCCTGTGCGGAGGCGGGAAGCCACGCCGTTGCTCCCTGTACCACGCGAGGATGTCGCCGTAATCGAGCAGCTGCTCCTCGCCTTCTTCTTCGGTCGCCGTCGCGTCTTCGGAGGCGGGCGCGGCCGCGGTCCGGCACGTGGCGAGACCACGGGCCGCGGCATCCGCCTCCTCGTTGCGGTTCGGAGATCCTGGTATCAGGTCCCTACCCATGTGAGCCTCGTCGCACGGCGAGGCTAGAGGTGGGAGGCGAACGACTCGAAGAGAGGGAGCTAGGAAGCGTCGGAACCCCACAAGGGTCCGGGATATCCCCGCTTCTATTCAACATCGTGATGATCGCCGTCGCCAAGAGCCTTGACGCGCTTGGACCGAAGATCCGGTACTGCATCTATGCCGATGACGTCACGATATGGGCGACGGGCGGCAGTGACGGCGACATCGAGGCCGGACTGCAGGCAGCGATCGACGCCGTGGAGACCACGCTGAGAGACACGGGGCTGAAGTGCTCACCACAGAAGTCCCAGTTATTGGTGCTCCCACCACCGGGAAGATGGAGAAAGCGGGCCGCGGAAGAAGCGGAACGCAACATCGTCGTCCGAGCCAGCGACGGCACGCCGGTCCCGCACGTCCAGAGCCTCCGAGTACTAGGCATGTACGTGGACGCCCACCGCACGAACGGGACGGCAGCCAACCACATAGTAACGAAGATCGGGATAGCGACGAGACTCGTCAAGAGGGTCACGTCGAGGTCCCGAGGAATCCGAGAAGCGAGCCTCCTGCGACTGCTGCAGGCCTTTGCAGTTAGCCACGCAGCATACGCGGGGGCCTTTCACAAGTGGACGGAAGCGGAGAGGAAGCGAATCGACGCGGCCATCCGCAAGGCGTATGCGGGTGCCATGGGCCTGCTCAACGGCACCAAGACGACGGCCTTGCTATCTCTGGGAGCGCACAACACGCTCTCGGAGATCGGCGAGGCCCAACGTACTGCTCAATTGACGCGCCTGGGCGGCACCGCGGTCGGCAGGCGGCTGCTGGAACGAGTGGGCCTGTCCTCCCCCGAGGAACAGGACCACGAAACGTCTCCACTCACGGAGTCAACCATGCGAAGACTGGTGGTGTATCCGCTGCCAAAGAACATGGGTCCCGGCGAAAGCGAGGGACGACGAGCGGCGCGAGCCAGGGCGCTGCTGCTACAACATCAGAACGACGAGGGCGCCGTCTACGTGGACGTGGCCAAAGTCAAGAACAAGGACGCCTACGTGGCGGCGGCGGTCGCCGCAACGACGGGCAAGATCGTCACGTCATGCAGCGTGCGTACGCGGAGCGCGAGCCAGGCCGAGGATATGGCGATAGCCTTGGCGGCGCGCTCCCCGGGCGTGCGGACAATACTCAGTGACAGCAAGACGGCCATCCGTAGCTTCTCGCGCGGAGCCGTGTGCGGGGTGGCTGCTAGGGCGTTGGCAAGCGACGAGTCCAAGTCGAGGCTGACGCTAAAATGGTTCCCGGCTCACATGGGTAGGGACCTGATACCAGTGGAGCTGGAGCCGGCAACCTTCTCATGGCCGCTGGCATGCTCTACTAGGGCTGCATGGTGCCGGCAACCATCCAATGCCTTGGTGCTCAAATTATCACGGAGTGCGCCTTTTACGACTACCAGAGGTCCTACTTGCTCCCTCCACTAAAACAGGTGCACTTATTGATGAACATCTAAGTATAACTATAGCAAGACTTGTAGACATATTAGGCAGCGTGAGCACAAATGCTTATACTTCTCTTGCATTACAAGTGTATCTCTTTTAACATATATTGCCAGAGATTTACACAAAAAGCTAAGCATTTGATTTTTTCTCTATATCTTTGTCAATGTTATCTAAATTCAGAACATGAAATACACTACATGTGCAAAACTAGCCCATCTGATTTTATGGTTGCAGGGAGAAAGAAAAGCCTAATATTTTTGCATGCTAATATTCAAATGTAGAAACCAGTCATCTAGAAAAATCAGTTTTAAAAACAGCTTTAGCATACTGCCTTGTTTATCTCACTGTGTAATATGACTACTCATGATAGAACTGAGTTTGAGTTGATGAAGTTGCACAGTGGTAAAAATGTAGCAGTGATAGAATACTTCTGGGCATGTCTGCATGAAACACCATTGCCATTATGCCAGGCCCCGGAAACTCGGCGCTAGTTTTAGTTTCGAAGAAAATGCACGATCGTAGTGGTTGCTGGGCATCTTAAGATCCGGTTGAACGAAGTGAGGTTGATGTGAATGTTCGCACTTATTGGCCATCACAAGTATTTGCACAAAAATTCTACGCCCAGTAAAGAATTACTCTTTTGTTTAGCTTGTTACGATGAAATGTCTTTATTTACAAGAGATGATGAATGCGAGAGTCCGGAGATCTTGCAGATCACCACTTGTACTGACCTCGTTCTCTTCTTTTACCGCGCGTCCCCTCAGTATCGTAGTGATTCCCCTTTGCAGACGATGCCCACCGGGCGAGTTAGGCTTCTTTGCGATGATGATAGCGTTTTAAACGGGCAACAAGAACGACGTTGGTCTTGCTTGAGCGGCGGCCAGTTGACAACAGCTAAGATATCACGTACGTGACATCGCCGAGACGTTCCAGGACAACAGACGGACCAGTGTAGTTGACCATAAACTTTTGGCAGAGGCCGTGCTTGCGAAGCGGCGTCCAAAGCCACACCAAATCCCCTTTCTCAAACAATACGTGCCGGATACTTCTGTCATGGCAGTCCTTAGAGCGTTTCTGGGAGACGGAAGTTCGAAGACAGGCGATGCGCCGGGCCTCTTCGGCGCTGCAAATGGTTTCGGCGAGAGTATGTTGATCAGTCTTGAAAAAAAAGGAAAACTGGGTCAAGAGCTTTGTGGGGTTGGCGTACGTAGAGCAAATAAAATGGACTGTATCTCGTTGTTTCGTGCTGTGCAGTGTTGTAGGCGAAAGTTATCAATGGCAAGATGGCGTCCCATGTTTTCTGTCTGGAGTCAACATAAATGGAAATAATGTTGAAGGGAGTCCTATTAGTTCGTTCCGTCAAACCATTAGCCTGCGGGTGATACGAGGTAGTGGGGCGAAAATGGCACGAAGCACGACGAAGGACGTCCTCAACTGCATCGGCAACAAATAGCCACCCGCGACCACTGATGATGACACGGGGAGATCCATGGCCCAATATACCGTGCGACAGCATGAACTGTGGAACTTGAGTGGCGGTTGCCCCAAGAATTGCCGCAGTTTGGGCGTAGCGTTTGAGGTGGCCGACGCCCACAATAATCCATTGGTTGCCGTTTGTGTATTGCGGAAAAGGGCCAAGCAGATCAACACCGACGGCGTCAAACGATGAGCTCTGGGATGCTATGGGATTAAGTAGTCCGGCTGGCGCAGTTGTAGGACGCTTGTAGCGTTGGCATTGCTCACAGCTCGCAACGTATGCAGTCTTCACCTGACCGCCCCCCTCTCCCCTCAGTCAGTCACCGATCTACATCTCCCCGACCTCGCTCTCTGTCACCTAGGCGCCGTCGACCCTACCCTTCAGATGCAGAAAACAAGATGGCGCACTTACCGAGGCACGAACTGCGTCGTCGTCGAAAGAATCAAGTCCTCGCATTTTTCCGACAAACCTCGTCGACGTTTTTGTGGAAGGTTACCGTACCCTAGTGCTTGTGGACATTGGTGTTGCCGTTTCGGTAATCGATTTAAAACTTTGCCGCATGCTTCGGAACGTTACCACGACGCCAAAGGGATTGTCCCTACGTACTGGCAGTGCTCACCATATTCAACCATCAGCTGCCTGTACCGCCCATGTTCTCATCTAAGATGCTTTGTATGTATACCATTGAATTTCTTGTCATACACGCGTGTTCTCATAATGTGATCCTTGGCTGGGATTTTTTGTTTCGTAATGATGCGGTTATCGACTGTGCTCGTGCTGAAGTGGCCTTCTCTGCGTTGTGTGCCGCGTCTCCGGACCTTGCGTCGAACAAGCTGTTTGTCACCGACGACATTGACATACCACTGACTAGCACAGCCTTTGTTCCCGTGCCTTGTGCCGATGTTCCTAAGCCTGCAGTGTTGTTTACGCCTTCCTAATTATTCCAAAGTCGCAAGAGCCTCGCGTTGCCGTTTGCTGTCCGAGATATTTCGGCGGGTACTGCCGATTTGTTTGTCACAATCCCTTGCTGTCTCCCACAACCTTGCATTGTGGAGAATGTATTGGAACATTTCAAGACAGAAGTTTCCTCTCACTCCGGCCTTGCTGGTGAAAGTGATTTGCCGCTTAATGCACTGACGCCATCTGCCCGTTCATCTGTTCACGAAAATATTAATTTGTTTGGCCCCTCAATTGATGGCGAACTAGAACAATCACACCTGCAGAAGCTTCTGGAACTTCTTCACCAGTTTCACGGCTCGTTCGATTGCCAGCAGACTTCCTTAGGCCGAACGCACGCCGTTGTGCATCACATTAACACCAGCTCACAAGCGCCTCTGCGACAGCGTCCCTACCATGTATCTTCTGTTGAGCGTCGTGTGATCACCGAGCAAGTGCCCAACATGCTTCACCGTGGCGTCATTCGGCCATCCAGCAGTCCCTGGTTTTCGCATGTGGTGCTGTGAAGAAAAAAGACGGCCTGGTTCGCTTCTGCGTCGATTATCGCCGTTTAAACAAAGTTACGCTTAAAGACATATACCCTTCGCCGCGCGTCGATGACGCCCTGGACTGCTTGCAGGGCGCTGAATTCCTGTCATCACAAGACCTACGGTACGGTTATTGGCAGGTCCCCATGGCACCACCAGATTGCCCAAAAACCGCTTTTGTGTCGCCTGATGAGCTATACGAATTCAAAGTAATGCCCTTCGGCCTTTGTAAGGCGCCAGCAACATTCGAAAGGATGATGGATAGCGTCTTGCGTGGGCTAAAATGAAACACATGGCTATGTTACTTGGTTGATGTCGTTGCTTTCTCCCCTGATTTCGACAGCCACCTCCGTCATCTCAGCGAAGTCCTGAGCTGCCTCACGAGCGCAGGCCTTCAACTCAACATCAAGAAGTGCCACTTTCGAGCTCGGAAGCTCACAATACTTGACCACGTTGTCTCAAAACAAGGAGTCCTCCAGGACCAAGAGAAGCTTCGTGCTGTGGCTTAGTTCCCGAAACCAACGACCGTGAAAGCGCTTCGCAGCTTCGTCGAACTGTGCTCATATTTTCGCCGCTTTGTGAAAAACTTTGCTTCGATAATCGCACCACCGACACAGCTGATCACTGGCGAGGGACACACCTCTGGTTGGTTGTCAGCATGCGATGATGCTTTTGCAACATCATGCCATCTCCTAACTTCACCACCTATTTTACACCAATTCGACCCTACTGCTCCAACACAGGTGAACACGGATGCCAGTTTCATAGGACTTGGCGCTGTCCTTGCCCAACGCAAGCCTCGCTTCTCGGACTAAGTAGTTGCGTATGCCAGTCGCACCCTAACCAAGGCAGAGCACAAATACTCGATTCCCGAAAAGGAATGTGTGGCCATTCTTTGGGCATTACGAAAATTTCGTCCTTACGTATAAGAACGTCCATTCGGTGTCGTTACAGATCATCATTCATTCTGTTGGCTCACTTCATTGAAGGATCCTTCGGGCCGGCTTGGACGTTGGGCGCTGCGTTTACAGGACTTTGATATTTACGTCATTCACCACTCAGGCCGCAAGCAAACCGACCCAGACGCTCTTTCTCGTTCGCCCCTTCCTTCAGCCGTTGCACCCGTTTTCTTTGCCGAAGCTACTATCGACAGCATCTCATAGCGCTGACATGCCTGCGGAATAACGCAAGGACCCTTGGATAGCCTCGCTCATCGACGTTCTCTCTTCGCCCTCGGTGACAGTATGGCAGCGTCTACCTCGTGCACTACGTGAGCAAGTTCCCCATTATGCGATACTGGATGCCAGGTTGTACCGTCGCAATTATCAGTCGGAGAGTAGGAAATGGCTTCTTATTATGCCTCGCCATTTGCGCTCCAACATGTGCGCGCATTTACACCCAGACCCTCAAAATGCCCACGCGGGCGTTATGAAAACATACGACCGGCTTCGCCAGCGATTTTTCTGGCGTGGGATGTACTCGTACGTTCTCAATTAAATACGTTCCTGCACTGAGTGTTAGCGATAACAAACAACTCTTCGTGTCTCTGTCGAATTACAACCATTGCCGTAAGGGGGCGGGGTGGCGCGTCGACCAGGAGACGGTAAACGGAACCGTTGTGTTGCGCGTTGCGTAAGGCTTCGCACGGAAGAAGTCGAGTCGTTGCGGAAATTCCGGTGGAAATTGCGTCCCACATAGGTGTCACTGTGGGTGGTTTGCTGTAAGCCTTTCCTAACGTACGCGTCCCGCATCGAGCGCATACCGCCACGCCAGCGGTTTTGTCGAGAAGCTGATTGTCCCTCGTAGTAGCGCTGCTGGAAGCGACGCCTCTGACCACAGAATCAAGTCACATGTCCACGGAAACCGCAGTTATAGTGCACAGGGGCCTTACGCGCGTCGCCAAACGTACCACGAGGCGCCATGTACCCATTATCGTCCCACAAAGACACCATCGTAGGTGGTTGGCGGGAAGCCTTCTGGAAACCGCGGCGAGGACGTAGGTTGTCGGTTGGAAGCTCGGGTGCTCTTGATTGGGGCACATCATATCGCGTGGCATCAACGGTAGCTTACATTGCGTCGTATGGCGGGGAGGCGTTGCTAGCATGTGCCCTCAGTGGTTTGACAGCATCACGTCATCCAAGTTTTTCGCGTACGAATTGCCTGATCATTGAGGCAAGATCACAGGTTGATGTTGGAGGGACGTCAACACTTGCAACGGTGATGACGTTGGTAAGTCTACTGAATTTTGGAGTGATGCGCCTAGCCTTCAGTGTCTCAAACGTGCGGCATTGTTCGATTACGACCACTAGAGACGCCAAGGTGTCCTTGCCGATGAGGAAATCGTAGACATCCTCAGCAGCCACTTTGAGGAGATACCCAACCTTGTCATCTTCTTTTATGCGTGGGTCGACATACTTGCACAACTTCAGAATCCCTTCAATGTAAATTGTGCATGTTTCACCTGGGACTTGAGCACGCTGCATCAAAGTTTGCTCAGCATGCTTCTTCATCAATGGTTCCCCGAAGCAGCTCGCTATTTGTTTCTCAAACGCTTCCCTGGTCTTTATTGTTTCTTCGGGATTTTAAAACCACACTAATGTCGTGCCTTGAAGAAACAATCTGACGTTGGACAACCGGGAGGCCGCATCCCAACAATTGTATTTACTCACACGGCTGAAGTGTTTCAGCCATTCGTTGACATCTCCTCCGATCCTCCCAGAGAAGCTTCGTGGTATCATGTGTCGGGGCCACGTAGCGATAGACGAAGAGTGGTTGGTGTCGCCGTCAGCAATCGGATCCTTAGGGAGTGGTGGTTGACCGGACAGTCGGTGGCGTCGGCGTAGTTCTTGAGGTAGTGCTTCCGTGATTGTTCGCTTGGGATTGCTTCGCTGTACCCCGCACCTTCCACCAATCTTGTTACGGTGAGATGCCTTTATTTACCAGAGGTGGAATTCGAGAGTCCAGACATCTGGCAGATCACCGCTCGTGCCAACCTCGTTCTCTTCTTCTACCACGCGCCCCCCGGTATTGTAGCAATAAGTTTTTTTTATTCCTTATTGTCTGAATTTTATATCAGCTGAGGCGCGGAGAGTGATTGACTTGCGTTCGTAGCTTTTGCCTGCGCTCCTTCTTACCTCTCGCTCAGCGATATTTGAAGCTGAATCTCGCTCAGTTATTTCAGTCGGTATCCGTGTAAACTACAAGCAAGACAAAGACGGCATGTTGTGGTGGGCAGAGAATGAACCACAGTGAGCTACGCCGAACAAGTAAACCATGCATTTGTCGAAGGTGGCTTAATCGGGCAGCACAAGTTTTTCATGGCGTTTAGTTGTGCTCCCAGATATTTCTAGTTCTACGAAGGTTCTTCAGCGTTTCTTAAAAATAATGGGTGAGCACGAGAACTTGGGGCATTTATTAGAGCAGGTATTGATTTTGCATGAGTGCATATGAGTAAACCCAGTTTTCCGCAAACCTGACTGAACTGAGAGAAGTGCTGTGTCATTTGACTAATTGGTGAAAATGGCAGCCAAGCTCCTGTCGAGAAAATGGGTTTATTGAAAGGATTTATTTTATTTTGCTTGGCTACATAGTTTTAGCTTCTTTTACTTTTGACAACTAGTTCAAATGATGTCAAATAGTTATAAAATAATTATAGACCACTTCCTGCTTATGAAGTTCTTGTAGCCGTGCTTTCAAATTTTGTGAGTTCTTAATTCTAATAAAATCACTCGAATACACGGGAAGAACTAAATGCTTCTAAATAATATTACAGAGAATGTCGATGGAGGCGACGTTTCAACAAGTAAACTTTTCTTCGTCAAGGCAGCACTGTTGCTCTCATGAGGACAAGTGAACTTGCCAAAACGCTGTTTCCAGCGACGTTCTTTCTCGAAGAACTTGTGATCGCTTCAAGCCTCTTCGTGCCTCTGAGCTTCACTCTCGTTTGGTGCTCAATTTTTATGTGCGTCGTCATAACAAACGGGCTTGAGTCAAATACGTGTCCTATACGCGATGGTTTATACTTTTAACATTGGTTCAGATATTGGGCTCAACGTTTGCTCAATATGTCCTTATGTCAGTTGTAAATTGAAGCTGCATTTATAGATTGACACTTTCACACTACGTGTATGTACCTGGTTTTTTCTGCAAAACATGCAATAAAAAGCATTTCATTCGTGTCGATTGAGTTTCATCTTTCTGTGAAATCAGTCAGCTTAACTTTAGCCTCTTCAGAAACACGAACAAAACTTTAAAAAAGTTCAGAAAGCTTTATGGCCGCTAGCCCAAGCGGCCAGCAGACCTGCAAGAAGTCACGAACGCATTCTGCTTGCTTGCGCAGTGGGAAAGGATGGCTTCCGCAGCAAGCCTCCTCCTCTCAATTTCTTTTCTTTCCCTTGATTTGGGCACCTCACCAGTGACGTCATGAAATAAATTTTCTGTTCCTGATTTATTTCTAGTAGGATGCCAGGCAACCGTCAGTGGCGAAAGTGGCGCTTCCACCGCCGAGAGCGAATACATGGAAGGTACAGGGAATTTCCGCCCCATGATTATACAGTGAAATACTGTAAGAACCTATGCATTGTGCCACCTGTCTTTCCAGCTCTTCCTCAAAAAAACAAGCAGTCATGGTGGTGGCACTTGGTGACTTGCTAATTCACCTGGCAGGTGATGGAAAATTATACTCTCCTGTCCACAGCGCCAAGTATCTCACATGCAGTGGGCTTGCCATGCAGGATAACTGCATTTTACACACTGAGCTAGTGCAAGTCGGAGAGGTAAACTTGCAGTGCTTCTAGTATAGTATTCAAGTGATAACAAAAGCCCTCTTGCTACACTTTTGTTCACAGTCACCCAAAGTCCCCTATAATGTCTCCATGGATTAGCAAAGACTTTCTAAATGCCAGGCTGTTGTGGAGAATCTAGGCATATACATACGCTCGTTGACAACAAGTAACATATGTTTGTGTGAAAGTTGCAAGTGAGTCTAAGAAACATCAAGTTAATAAATGCGTATCTTCATGTGAAATCCTTAAATTACTGTTTCAAGAAGGAATGTTAAATGCAATGGGAATGGGAGTTTTATCACTCTCGTAGAAACCCCTGTGTGTGTCCATGACAGCAGGTTCAAGGGACTTATTAGGTACAATATTTGCCAGATTGACATCCTAGTGTGAAGCTATATTGCTGCAAGCACAAGCCAAACATGCCACACTGGTATGATGTTTGGCACGTTGGTAAAATAAGCATGTGCACTGTTTATAAAGTTAATGTGGCACATGTGCGGTCATTCGGCCCATTCTGATAAATTACCTAAGAAGGTTGATATTTACACATGAGTAACATCTTAAAAACTGCCTTTTTAACTTGCAATCATCGTAGGCGCACTTACAAGTTTCCTCTTGCGTGCATGATCTATTTACAATATTGAAGACAACCAGCAATAACATACTAGCTTATAAGAAATCCTGGCACTAGTGTAAATTTGGAGAAACTTGTACCGAACATTTGCTGAAACAATTGTATTTCATTGTTCGTATTTGTAGCAAAAAACCAAACAGGCGCAGAAAAATACTTATATACAGTACGAGCACTAGTCCTACGTATGTGTTCCTTATGTCTGCATCTGCTTTTTTTTCAACGAATATGAACACAAGGAACTTAAACCAACTGTCCCCCATCACGGATTTGGCTGCTCAAACATGTTTTGACATTATAAGCAAGCACGTCCCCAAATACTTTTAGTAGAGAGATGCCTCTAAGAAACTTTTCTATTCACTCTAACCAACGTTCACTCTAACCAACGTAGCTGATAGCAAAATTTCTGTTATCTGAGCTCTGTTAAGCAATCACATTGAAAGCAAGTCCCTGTACTGTACATGAAAATCCGATAGCTGGTGGTGTAGTTTAAATAGGTTAAATGATCGGGCATGTAATCTGAGGGTTGTAGGTTTGGTTACTGCAGGTACAAAGTTGTCTTTTTGTCTTAGTTTTTTTTCACACTTATGTCACAGTTACTACTACAGTGCCGATGAATGAGCACAATTAACATACTATATACCTTCCTTGGTTTCTGTATCAGCTAGTTTGTATTAATTTCATATAAGGAGGCTTGAAGGTGACCCTTTACTTTCTGTAATGTCATCACTGCAGAGAAGCGTTAAGCTGGTGCTGCTAGTAATAACTGTTCGAAAAAGGGGTGCGCATATGGTAAGGAGTGTTGGCTGTTATTGCTTCTAACAAACTGTGACACTTCAGATGACAACCAATGGTAAAGTAGTAGTTAAAAGACAAAAAACTTTCTGAACAAGCGTGCAATAAAAAAAATGGCAGATCCGACGTACCTGTGAATCAACGTTGTGCGAAGCACGCGGCAAGAAGGTGACCGAGTTGCAATTTTTTCACTGAGAGACACGTCCTGAATTGACGCTAAATATACGCACATATGTTGCACGCACAGACATATCTTGCAGAGTTGCATATGTTTATATAACCAGTTGTTTGCACTTGCGCAACGAAGCCAACGCGAACATGCGTATTAGCAACACCAGAAGCTAATATGAAGCGCTGATTCTCGCGAGGATGCTGGCCCTGGACACTGCTACATAAATCAACTTACACGCATGGAAACTTACCACCACTGATGTTACGTGACGTGACGGCTGTATCGAAGTAGTATATATGTAATGTTGATATAATTATGTAGGCAGCACAGCAACCTCTATTGATGTCTAACGAAGATTAGCGTCTATTTGAAAAGTAGTTCGTGATCTGGCGTAGCCCTGTGGTAAAATGTTTCATTGCCACGCAGACCTTGGATTCGATTCCAGCTGAGACCTTGACACTTATTTTCTGCATTCGTCTGGTCAACTCTACCGGCGTCGGGTATTTCTTACCGCTCCCGCGCTAAAATTTCCCCGGTGTGTTCTCTTCCTTCGATAATACGTCTCAATCACCTGTGGCACATACCCGCATACCCCTGGCCCATACCCGCCCAAGGGTATGTGCCACTGTCGGGTGGGAAATGTTAGATGACGTACGTGACGGTATTGTGGCATTATTGACGTTTTGACCAGTGCGTCGTTTTTGTCAAGCCATCTCACCCTTCCATGCTAATTTTGGTTCACGCCAAGTTCAGGGGGTGACTACGAGAGCACCCAAACGTCAGCGGCTAGATAGATAGATACGCTCAAAGGTGTTGAAGTTCGCTAAGAAATGCTTCGAATTTATTATGCTAAAAGCAGAGCCTGAAGGTAAATATAAGGTTGTAACCATGCCACAGCTTGCGTGCTTCTCATGTTAGTGGTCATCACCAGCTGCACCAGATAATTTTTTTTATTGTCATGCGAGCCCCCCCCCCCCTCCCACCAAAAAAAAAACATGTGGATTTATATCATTCATAAGGTAGATTGACCGACCGTCAAATAAATACGGTAATTTTGTCTTGTAATGTGTCGTGGCATGATAGTGAATTTGTCTCTCTTCACAATGCAGGATATGTTAGGAGCTGTTGAAACATGCCATGGACCTTCGCGAACTCTCAGCATATAAGGAGAGCTTTACAACAATGAGTCAGCAAAGCCATGACATATATCACTCACCTATGACCGGCCATCTAAGGAAGAGCTTATTGCTAATAGGCGCACAGGCTTTACAACATCATGAACCTCGAATCAGTAACATGCATTTATTTATTCTGATGATGTTTGTTTGGGTTAAATGCCCCAAAATTGCGACGCAATAATAATGAGGTATGCTACAATGAAGGGTGCCAAGAATTTCGGTCACATGATGCTCTTCAACTTGCACCTAAATCTAAGAACAAGGCCTCCACGATTTTCGCCTCCACTGAAATATGCAGCCGCCATGGCCGAGATTTCATACAGCGTCCTTCGGGTTCTTAATTCAGTACCACGACAACTAGACCACCATGGCGGGTAGTGACCAATACTTAGCACAGCATCAAAATATTACCGACAAACTGGCATCAAATATATTTTCACGTGTGTGTGCTCTTGCTGGCAGAACGCAGACAGCTACTGTATGAATCGAGCGAGAGCTACACTGGATGGAAGCAACGTCCAAAGCTCAGTGAAACAAAGAGAATGGACCCGTAGAGACGACACAGCTGAAGACTTATCACCCTGGTGAATGGGGCAACGTCAAAAGGAGGGTAAAGCGGAGAAAATAAAGCCATAGCGATGACGGCGCTGAAGTCTTCTTACACAAGTGCGATGGGACATCCTTCTTGGCAGTTGGGCAATCATGTAACAATGACTGATTTGTGGAAAGTACTGTCAAATGTTATTTTAACGTGTGTGTTATATGGCTAGCAGCATACAAAGAGCCACTGGCCGAATCGAGCGAGAGAGCCACATTTGACTGAAGAAACGGCCTTCCTGGAAGTCGGGCAACGACGTGAAGCGCCGAGAAATGTTATTTTACATGTGTGCTACGGCTAGCCGCACACAAAGAGCCACTGAGTGAATCGAGTGAGAGAGCTACATCTTATTTTCGCGTCTGTGTGCTACGGGAGGCAGCCCAAGAAGAGCTAGATCTAATGGAGAAGGTATCACAAGTTTGACAGAATGACTAGATGGGAGTAATTGAGAAATGCCTCTCGTTTCTTGTTTGAGTGAGTCTTCTGTTTGGCAGTTGCTTCTGTATGGCAATCGTGAACCTACGTTTTAACTGTTCACCAACGAAATAGTCTGCAAATATCATCATTAGCGATGCGATAAGCTAGGCCTACATATTATTCTCTAAAAAATCACGCACGAAGGACAACTATCTTGGAGCGGAAGATTGCATAAGAACTCTATTGGAAAAACAAACCTCTGCGAAACAGGTAAACCTAAAAGGACATGAATGCGGAAATCATTCATGCGCGGATATCATTGATGCGTGGTCGAAAGCACGGGCAGCTTGCAGTTTAATTTAAGGTTAAGGTATAAAAGCTTTCACGCGCCCACAGAAGTATATCCGAAGCCCACGTAGTCGGCTGACGGGAACTGCTTCCGAATGGCGGTGACTACGCACGCAAGTAACACAACTGTGTGGCGTCGCCTAAGCCTTAGCTATAATTTATCGCGTGAAGTGGTTCGCTAGAAAGCGATATTTCCTTGAAGAAGGCATAAGATCGCGTTGCTGGAACTGCAACTTCAAAATGTTTTTTTGTTTGTTTGAAACGCTAATACCTGTGCACTTCTCCTTCAACCACGACGCCGTTCTCCAGCACACAGCAGCTCAGAGTTCCGGCACAGTCTTAGGAACTTTTCGTGCCGATTTATGCAGCAGTCCAGATTTTCGCGAACAGCTTGCGCTATGTCGCGACAGCAGACTTGTTCAAGGGCTGTTGGCATTGCTGCTAACGCTCGCAGTCACACCTGCATTCACAAAAATTGGCCTATGTTGTTATTGTAATCGTGGACACCGCACAGACACAGCGAAATGAAAGACAAAAACGAAATTGTTTCTACGCTTGTGATTATTCAGCACAACGTACAGGTTACACACATGACACAGCAAACGCGGACGCGAGTACGAACAAGTATCGACCAAAAATGGCTACCTAAATTATTTACACTTACCCGTGACCTTTATGACATCGTCGTCGAAGTCCGGTGAGTCAGGTGGTGGCGGATCACTGCTGTCATCCTCGGCACGAAGCGCAGAATCGCGAAACGGTGTGTCGCTCTATGGTTCGAAAACCATTTCATCGCTCATTCGGCGCAAACGCTCGTCAAGTCTGGGGTCCGTGGTGAGCAGTGGTCCAAAGCACCGTGAAACAAAACACAGGCTGCTCGCGTTGAGCGCACAAACAGACGATCACCCAGCTGGCCCAGCTGTGGTGTAGCGCCTGATTGCTGGTGGCTCTGCTTTGGCTTTGACTTACCGGAAGTAGGCGACACAACGTCACGCATGCGTTCTCCTACGTTACGTCGTGACGCAGGCCCCGTAAAGGCGGAGTTTAGCCCCGAGTGCTCGAAGGAAAAGTTGAGGGTGAAAGAGGGAGCAGAAGAGGAGGGTACCTGTCCAGTGTGCCGTGCTCCCGACCGGGTTGCAGAAATTAGGTGCGTTTTCTCATCTCCTAACCACTACCACCACCATCACCAGCACTGGTAGCTTCGTTAATAATGAATGTTTTGACTGAAATCTGGTGGCAATGATTCGCTCCAGTAGTGGAGTAATGAAAAACGGAATGTGAAAAAAACCGTTTCAGGGACCATTTCAAAAACGACGGACGTGCTACGCATGCTTTTGTCGGCTTAACTTTCACGTGGATTTTCGCTTGTTTCTGGGAACATTGATTTCGTTTCCATGACCAGGGCTTGAAAATCTTGTATCAGTATAAATAAATAAAAAGAAACACGTAACTTCGTCTAACTTCTTGTTTTTCATATCCACAAACTATAGAGGTTTGAGCTATTTAAAATGAAGGCCACTCGTTGAGAGATATTGCATCTTGCAATCAATATTAGTCTAAACAGTCTTTTTCAATAATTCGAACAGTCTCTACTCATTTTGTGTTGAATTGTACGCTTTCTGACACTGTAAGTCTCTCATTCTGGCATTGTGCTTTGATATATTTGCGTGTTTGTGAGCAGCTTGGCCTCATTAAACATCTATACACACAAATATACGCAATGTATTTAGGGGAGCTCTAAGATGGTTCACGGGTGAGTGTGAAAATGGAGAGCCACATGGCTTAACAATGAGGTCCCAAACAAGACTATTATTGCAATATCATCAGTCGTACTTTACCGAACGCAATGAAAAATTTTTTTGCGCACGTGGTGTCGCTGGAGCTAACCTTCTTTAGCGAGCGCGCTGGTTTTCTTCGAGCTTGCACATGCATCAGTTATAACAGTCAAGAGAATACTTGTTGGAACGTTGGCTGCAGAGGCAACCGGTGTGCGAAGATTCTTTCACCTCGTCAAGCATGCGTTTTACCTTTCCTGGTTTCTGAAAAGCGACTACATGCAGTAGCAATTAAGCATGTCTGTTAATAACCGTAAGTTTCCAGCTCACGCAGTCACTGAAACGTGGTTGACAATGTTCATTTATTACAAGTTTGGCAGGCGTAGCACATCTGCAGCTTTATTTTGAGAAGCTGAACGCGCAGCTCTAGAGAGAGTTAAAGAAGCTTATGAGAAGTTCGTATGAATACAGCAGATCAACGCTGCTCTTTAGTGACAGGAATAAACCGTCAAGGGTCGCAAGCCTTACTACGAACAGGTCAGTTGGTGAATTGCAGTAAGTTACTTCGAACAAAGCTTTCTTCGAACGCCAGCTAAGAGACAACACATAGACGACAAAATAGATTACACGCTGTTCCCCTGCCGCAGAGAGCTGAGCTGGCGCCACGACATGCATATCCGATTTGCCTCGTCTCAAGGGGTGGCCATAGGCCTGAAGGCAGGCTGCTGATAATCTTGTTGCGACACCCATAAAACAAAGAACTTTCTTGCAATTTTTCTTGTGCGTGTCGCCGTGCACAAAAGCCTGGTGCGACGGGCTTTTGTGCACGGCGACACGCACAAGAAAAATTGTGTGCCACCTAAAATTGTGTGCCACCTAAAACAGAAGTAAATTGATAAATCCAGAATACCATTCATTTCGCCTTGAGCCCATGGGCGGTGGCAAAGCCGCTGAACATTCAAACCGCACGTATCAGGACTTCCGCACATTCTTTTTTTTGTCAAAAATGGAGGCTGCCAGGTAGGTCATATTTAATTTAGGGACACGAGGTCGGCGCTATGTACCCCTCTCATTTTTTTGTCATTAGGAGGTAGCACTTACTCATTGCATAAAAACATATTCACATGATGAATAAAAAATGACTTTCCAAATTTTCTGCTCTTTTAACTGATAAGGTATAATAACATCTGGATAACATTACAACTGTATCTTTTCCTACGACCTAAGTCATGGATTATTCGACATTTATAAAATGTATAACATAATAATTGCGAAGTGCATCACTTCAATTCTGCTTCAGTAGCTTTATGTATGTATACCTTTGGCAAGAAGACCAATGAGCTGGTTATCTTGGAATGCATAAGACATAATGGTACTCAAATAATAAATAAAGTGATTTAGAGAAAATCGAACTTAAAAAGTTTGAAAACGTCTGAAGTTGTTGAGACTTTGTCACAGACACTAATCAATTATTTTTATTCAGTAGCTGCAGTCTGTGTAATAATTACCAAAGTCGCTTTTTCAGTTCGAATGCCTCGTAATGCTTGTCGTACTTCTGAGAAATGTCATGCAGCTATATCAAAAATGTGTCCTCGATTGTGGTGAACGTTTTCCAGCAAGTGAATCGTAGTTTGGCAAGGCTTCGATCCTAACTTTTTCAGAATTTTGTCACGTGTGTTGCAACCACCAATAAAAGAAACAAAATTATACAAGTGTAAAATTTTTAAGATTTAAACCTAAACAGAACAGCAGACTCTGCGATTACATTTCGCTTAGCCCAACACTTGAACCAGGACGTTCTGACGCACTATTCGGTCTAATTGGATCACAAATGGTAGTCACGTTTATTATAGTGTATTGCCACCATCATTCTAGAATTCGGGCTACACAGAAACTCATTTCTAGTCTACACGTTTGGCCTAAGCTAAACGCCCAAGTTCAAGACATGGTGCGCTGCTGTATGCCATGTCCACGCTTAAAGATCCAGCGTCATCCCGTCCCTCCTGCAAAGTCATTCCTTCCACAGGACGCGCATATTGACACCGTACACTTGGCCCTGGCGCTGCCGCGGTGGTCTAGTGGCTAAGGTTGCTTTCACTCGGCTGCTTTCACGCAGGTCGCGGGATCAAATCTCTGCTGCGGCGGCTACATTTTCGATGAAGGCGAAATTGATGTATACCCGTGTGCTCAAATTTGGGTGCACGTTAAAGAACCCCAGGTGGTCGAAATTTTCGGAGCCCTCCACTACGGCGTCTCTCATATTCTTATGGTGGTTCTGGGACGTTAAACCCAGCATATTGATCAATTATTCACTTCGACCTGGTGGGCCCTGTCCCATCTTCCAAAGGCTACAGCTACATACCAACACTCATCAACCACTAGACATGATGGCAGAAGCTACACCCATCGTCGACATATCAGTGCCTAGAGCTGCAGAGGCTTTCATGTAGATATGGATAGCAAGGTTCAGCTGCCCATCTGCTATGGTCGCCGATCATGGCCAGCAGTTTGATTCGGCGCTCTTCAACGAACTCCTCAAGCTTCTCGAAACGACACGCCTGTGCACGATCACTTACCACCCACAGACAAACGGGCTGATCGAGCGTTCTCACAGGCATCTCAAGTCCTGCCTCATGGCACATGAATCACCAGACAAGTGGGTCGCCCAGCTACCACTAGTTGGCAATGGAGCTGCCACTGCTGCTTGGCGTTGGAGCCGCCATCAAAAGTGGCCTGGGCTGCTCATGCGCCGAGTTGGTCTACAGCAGTTTGCAAAGCCTACCTCTCGACTTTTTCGATCCCGCAGCCAAAGCACCTGTGCCACCACCCGGAGGCTACGTTTCTGAATTGCAAAACATTTTGCAGCTGATATGATCCTGGCAAGCTTCATCTGATTACCCTGAAGCCCGCTTGTGTACGACAATAGTGAGCCAGCGCTTACTTCTTCACCTGCTGCACATATCTCAGAGTAGCCCGCCGGAGACTTACAGCTTCCCTATGGCCCATCCACGTTGACAACCTGGACTTTTCAAACGAACACCTTACGGATTGTCGTTCATGTACACAGTGTCTGTCGCTCTCTTGCTTTTCTATATAGCTTAAAATCGCGCAAAGCCTTCTAAGGGGAGCCCTGTAGGGCTATCATCATCATTATTTCTTGACCAGCACGCCGCGTGTCTCACGTAGCGCATGCTAGCTCGAGCTGCGCCAGCAAAAGAACGGATTGACGCACCTGGCGTGCCGGACGCTGGCAGCCGCCGCCACTCGGTTTCGACCCGAGGGTAATGAAGTGGCGAGATTTGGCACAGCCCCGTCGTCCACCTTCACGACACCGTCTCACGTGTCTCGTTTCCTCGCTGCAACAACAGCGTACCTATTGTCGCTATGCACGTCACTCGCCTCAAAGGACGCTGAAAAAAGCTGAGATGTTCAGCAATGATGAGCTAGCTGGTTCATTGTTCATTGCCTCAGGACGTGACTGGAATTTCTTTGCAGTAACGAGAGAATAGTGAGGGGTTATCGTGAAGTTTAAATACCTTTTTAGCCCCAGCATCTAAGCTTATCGACAATAGCAACAAACACAAATACATGAATGGAGCTCTGCGAAGAAAAAGATGAGATATTAGGAGGACAACGTGCATGAAAGCCCATAACGTTACGTCTTTATTGATGAAGATGTTGAATCGGATGAGGAAGCAGATTCTTTCACTTCATTACTATATAAAATAAAAAAAAGATTTGAGAGAACTCCTGTGGTATTCTGATCAATTCAAAAAAGTAAAACCTTATGAAAATATACCGAAGTGTAGCCTCTTCTCATATTTTTCTGTGAGCAAAAGAGAAAGCACGTTTTTTCCAAGTAAACGAAGATGGCGGTCTTTCAGTCAAAGAGCTCTTTTGCTTCAGCCAAAAAGCTTTTTTGTAATGTGGGCTGGTGGACAGTTTGCAGGTGAAGCCATCCATTCTAGAAGGATACATATGAAACGTAAAAAAACATAAAATAGACGTGTGTTTCTAGGTAAAAGATGAAAACAGCGTGAACTAGGAAAGACGAACAAAGAGATAACTGTGGGAGTGAACACTGACTAACAACTGACTAACAACTGAATGTTTTATTCCTGACCCGAACTTTTTTTCTTTATATTTTATTGAAAGAATGAAGCAGTAAATTGTTAGTAAGCGTTCGTCCTATCCCACCGTAGCGGACTAGTAGCTAAGGCACTCGGCTGCTGACCCGCAGGTCGCGTGATCGAATCTCGGCTGCGGTGGCTGCATTTTCAATGGAGGCAGACATGTTGTATGCCCTTTTGCTGAGATTTGGGAGCACGTTAAAGAACCCCAGGTGGTCTAAATTTTCGGAGCTCTCCACTATGGCGTCTCTCATAACCATATGGTAGTTTTGGGACGTTAAACCTCACATATCAATCAATCACGCGCTCGTCCTGTCTGTTTTGAATGCGAAGAATTTGTTGCTGAACTTCGGCGACATTGAGCGTATCTATCTATCTATCTATCTATCTATCTATCTATCTATCTATCTATCTATCTATCTATCTATCTATCTATCTATCTATCTATCTATCTATCTATCTATCTATCTATCTATCTATCTATCTATCTATCTATCTATCTATCTATCTATCTATCTATCTATCTATCTATCTATCTATCTATCTATCTGTCTGTCTGTCTGTCTGTCTGTCTGTCTATCTATCTATCTATCTATCTATCTATCTAACTATCTATCTATCTATCTATCTATCTATCTATCTATCTATCTATCTAGCCGCTTATGTGTAGGAGCTTTTGAGGTTACCCCCTTGACTGGGCGTGAACTAAAATTAGCATGGGAGAGTAAGATAGTTTGACGAATATGACGCGCTGGTCAAGACATGAACAATGTGACAATCCTGTCGCGTTCGTAGTGAAACCCTGCCCGCCAGACAGTGGCACATACGCGTGAGCGGGCATGTGCCACTGGTCTGCGGGTATGTGCCACAGGTGATTGACACTTAGTGTCTACTCAAGAACGACAACAACGCACGGGGGCAATTTTAACACGTGAGTGCTAAGAAATACCCGACATCGGTAGCATCGACCCGACGACTACAAGTAATAACTGTTAAGGGTTTCAGCTAAAATCAACCTCAAGAATTCTGCGAGGCAATGACGCATTTTACCACAGAGGTCTCGGAACTACATTTAAAATAGTGGCTTCTCTTTTTTACAAACGATTTTCCTTCGTTCGTTTCGTCTAGTTTGCGCTGTTATTACCTTCAATCAATCAATCAATCAATCAATTTTATTTGGCATTCATTACAGCAAGATAATGAACACGAGGACAAGAACAAAAAGCTGCTATACAGCAGCTTGACAAAGGTCCTTGCCCCAATTCTCGACAGCCAAGAACAACCTACCATGCATTTAAACATCTCTAATTTCACATTTCTATTAAACATTTTCGGTTATCACATCTAGCAGAGTAGTTAACAAAAAAATAAAGACACACATCGAAATGAATACATGACAATTACAAAGTAATTACAAAAAACAAATTACAAAAAAAAAAAAAAGAAAAAAAATCATGAAACAGTGCATAACGCAAGCGGAAATAATGTAGAATAATGGAATGCACAGGTTATTTCGCACAAATGAGATGTACCAAATTTGTATGCGCAATAAAGACCATTATGCATCATGTATGTAAACATCTTAACAAACTGAGAAGCTTGTATAACAGGCAAATTTTTTGATAAAAATAACTTAACGTAACGCGCACTACTACTTTGAAGATAAGTGCTCACCCACATACCGTTTTATTGCACTTCTTGAAGATCTTTGTATGCAAATGCCATTTCTTTCAAATTCGTTGAGCAAGCGTGGCACAAGGTATGACAGACTGCTCACCCCATATTTCGTTCGCGAAAAAGGTATGAGCCATCTGTCTCTCTCCCTTATGTTATATGAGATAGCTTTAGGTATAGTCAGCTTGCATAATAACAAAAAACTAAGGTTGTTGCATCGGAAGTATTTTTGGCATTTTAAAGCGAGGTTAACGTTATAGAAATTTTCGAGGGGGCAGATCTTAAGGGTGGAAAATAGTTCTCCAGTATTGGCATCATACTGAACATTTGCTATGTGACGAACTGCTCTTTTCTGAAGCACACTCAACCTATGTAAATTGGCTTTTGTAGTGTCACCCCATACTAACTGACAATACGTTAAGTGAGGGGAAAATAGGGCGTTATAAATCATGCGTTTAACGCTCCGCGGTAAAGTATAGCGCAGTCTACAGAGCACCCCACATGTTTTACCATGTTTGAGCAGCTAGCCCAGCGAAATAGGCTTATGTGCCTTTATAATGCACAGAACAACTAACTAGCTGGAGAGACATCCGCTTGACGCGAGGCCCGTTATATGCGCCAAGAGGTTAGCACTATAGAATCGCGCCCACTGAAAAGTGTGGTTCTACAATTCCGATATGACAGAACACGTTAGAGAAAGTATATATTGGATTTACCAGCCAACAAGTTGAGGAATATCTGGGCCCCGCAAGAAGCTGCTACGACAGCCGTGGGTTTGGACATTTAGCGAAACACTGCCGAGGAACTATAGGCGCTGCAATATATGCAAAGATGACCATAATCGCAAGGATTGCAAATTACTAACACAGCCTATATACGTCAATTGCAATGGTACCCATGCTGCTTTGTTTTCAGGGTACCCGCAGAACAAAGCAGCTTTTCTTTAACACCCTGGCATCATCTATGGTCGCATGCAACAAAGTGATGCACCCTAGATACAGTGCACTACTAAAGAGGGCAGTAGGCTAATGCTCCGGCGAAGGCTATGTGTTGGGGTGGCCCTGCAAACGTTGCCAGTTTGTGCGTCTCTCTTCACCAGGGTGGCGTCGCTGGCATCGTCATCAATAGAAGTTGCGAGGAGCGTTGCAGCTGACAGCGCCGGACAGTCTGGATCAGGAAACATGATTATTTCAATTATTTAGACAGTCACTTGTTTGCTTTTCTTTTGGTACTTACAAATGGGCGGTCATACGTGGGGCAGAATGGCCGATACATTATTCTGCGCTTAGGAGAGCACAGAAATTCGCTCAAAAATCCAAACGCTTTGCTTCTGCCGATACACAAATTTTGTCAAAACACACATCCCAGATAACCAGGCAAGTGATAGCAGCTTTTCATGTTAAGCAAATGGATGAAGTATGCGTCAGTGAGGCATCGATAGATCTCACGAAGACAAAGTCGGCATATCGGCTCAGCACATGTGCCGTCAAATGATACGCTATGTAACACTTTCTATTTCTTTCTAACACTTCTGCGCAATGATAGGCTCCCTTTTTATGATTTTATTCACGTTCTTTTGTTCTTCAAATAAAACTTCCATTTGCGAGACAGCGCTCGTCTATTGCTGTGGACGTTGTGGCTCCGAGTTTGTTTGTGGCAGCATTTAGCGGGGCTCAGCACGTAGGAAATTAACATGCTTGTTAGAGCCTGAGCCATACCGCAGCATCGGTGAAACCACTGCCTCGCGCCTTGGTGCCAAACAGGCTACGTGCTCACGAAGAGTGGGCCGAAGCTCTCGTTCTTTAGCGTTTCAAAGGATCGGAATGGGTGTGAAGAATAGGAAAAAAAGCCTGCACAGAGGGGAGAAGCTGCCGGGAGGCCTCAGTGCAGTGTGCGAGCTCCGTTTCGAGTCGCGCCATGTGGTCAGAGACTATGTGCTCATTATCAATGGAAAAGTGCAGATACCTCGTGGGAGGCCCATTCTATGCGCTGATGCGGTGCCGACGATTCTTCTCAATCTGCCGACCTACCTTAGTATAGAGCCGATACCAGCCAGGACCCTTCGTAAAGGGAAAAAGTCTGAAACTTCAGACCAGCGCCCTCATTCTGTCCCTCTGACAATGCGATATGTGGACCGTTTTCACGCTTCGACGGCGCTGTTGTTGCCGACTGTGAATGATGCCCACAAACGTCTCCATCGTCACCATCTAATGATGTAAATGTGACTTATTTCGACTCAGCAGTGCAGTCACCGTACTGGAGCAAGCACAGTTTTCCTGTCCTTGCCGGGTCGTATACTACATGGCCGTGTTGACCACGAATGCCCAAGTGCTCTGGGAGAAAGCGGTATTCTGGTAAAATGTCTAGGAGGTGCTATATTAGGGCAAATGCGCTGTGGCAGAAGATATGTAGTGCTCGTCGAAATATGCAAATAACTCAAGTGCGCCAACTTTGAACGCATTACCTGCCTCAGACTAAAAATTGCTAGGCCTGCGCGAAAGGCGCAGCACAGTTACAGCGAATTCTTTAGAATAGTGGCCTTTCAGAACCTTTTCTAAACGCTCCTTAGGCAACCTTTGCAAGCACACTTTCTTGATACCCACTAGGGCATTAATATTTTTTGGGGGGTTGTAGGGTGGCATTCACTATACTATTTTTTGTCATTATTCTGAGAAGCCTGGCATCCACTTAACACTTGCAAGGAATTTCGTGCCAATTGTTAATGCTGCGGCTGACGACATTCACGAATTATGGCTGAAGTGGTTATGCGCCACAGTTAATAGGGGGGGGAACAACAACAAGCTTTTGTAATGACTTGTAGCATTGAACAGACCACTCGTTACGCTATTCGAATTGTGTGATGAATGGTTGTTCTTTCACTGTTTTAAAACGCTCTATAAGTCCCATTAACGCAATTGCTTTCGCAAAATCAAGCCTGCCAGAGGTTATTAGGTTGGTCTACAAGCCACAAGCACCGGCACAGCTCTTGAAAATGTGAGAGCTACGCCGATGTTTGTGACTTGTTGGCAAACGGGCCTTAGGCAAGCTTGATGTCGGTAAAGCGACCACGTTATTACCACTTATAAAGCGTTTTAAACAGCGCTTTATGAGTCGTAATCAAACCACCAAAACGAATTTCCTATTACAGCTCATCGTGTTAGGTTCCTACCGTTAAAGATGACCCTTACCAATAATGTTTCATATGACTTAATCATGTCACTGGGCGTTTATTTATTATGAAGGAGCCGTATAATTGATAGACATGCTGAGCCACCTCGCTCGACATAGTCGGTTTTCCGAGAATAGGCAGCCAATATTCGTGGTGTTGTGAAGATTTTTGACCCTGTACCGGAGTGGCTTAGACTTCTGGACATGTGTGTTTTTTTACCGGGTTTCTGAAGGTTCCTTGGACTGTATGAAATTGTCTCTTATGCATATGTGCACGTGAGCACAAATTTGACACAATTGATTTTATAGCTATATATCACATCAATTGATTTCAATATTTCCATGCCTTAAAGAAAAGAACATGAAAAGCAGCGGCTTAGCTTAGTGGTAGAATACTGGGCGGACACCCATAGGACCCTGGCTCGATCTCCATTGTGTCATTGGTGCTGGGTTGTTTTTTCTATACTTCTGCGCGATGTGGTAATGGACACCGTCGGTGGCGGCGGTGGTGGTGCCGGCGGCGAACAACTGCGCGTAATCGGAGTTGTGATCTCATCACAGCTTTCGCTGTAAAAGGGAAAAAGGTGTAGGTTGCGTTGGCTGCCATCGCAGTGATATTCGGCTAACTATCGCAGAAAAGGTGAAAAATGTGAACTTAGACCAACATAAGCTTGAAATAAGGTCACGGGGTAGTCGACTTTGGTTTATCCAGCTAACTTGGCCAGACTGCATGGCTCCGTGGTTATTACCAGTGGCTGCTCTTCCTAAATTTCAAAGTGGCTAAGAACAATTCTTAGGAAGGGCTTGAATTCACCCATCTGACTCAACCGGCTATTACCACTGGCTAAAAAGTTAATTGTGTTCATTTATGTAATTACAGCCAGAAATATGTTCATACCCATAAGAACGTGCCTTCTGCCACAGGAAGGCAACGCCGCAAGTATCACGCAGATACCTCTTTTCTGTTTTTCTAAAGAATATTGGACATATTTCTTGAAACACCTTGTATATATTTATTAAAAATTCAACACAAGCTAGGCGCTAAATGTGTTCGACCCGATGCACTTCAAAAATGAAATATAATTTTAAGGGCGCACGGTGCCTTCGGACTGCTTTATACGTTACCTGACAATTTTGTACACACAGAATTATTTTGAATTCGACACGTGAAGCTTTTTTTATTCGACCTTACGCATAGAGCGCGTACAAAGAGCTTGCGCAAGGGTGTGTTTTAACTCAGTATTTCTTTTCGGAAATAAATGGTTTTGAGCCACAAACATGCCGTTTAAAAAAGCACGAATGCCAAAAATATGTGCAAAGGGACGTCTTTCCCGAATGGAAAGGAAAACAAGAGAAAATGACACTTTAGTTTGCGACCAGGTGCATGTTTCCTTCACCCAGAAGTGGGTGACTGCCTGAATCCAGGTGGCCATGACTAGCCGCCGATGCCCGAACCCTTCATGTCAGCCAGAGGTGGTATTCAGGTTATACCAACGCCAGCAAAGTCTCCCGCTGGTCTTTTGGAGTTGCTTGTTCACTCTGTTCATTCATCGGCAGGATAATCGAACTGTTTCGACAGCCGCGTACCATGCGGGGCAGGACCTTCGCACAGCTTAATAAAGGCGAAGCATTTCTCAGCGAACATCGGTGACTTTTAGCGCATCTACCTAACTATTTATCTAGCCACTTACGTATGGATGCTCTCGTGGTCACTCCTTTACCTTGGCGTGAACCAAAATTAGCCTTGGAGGGCAGAATGAATTGACAAATATGGCGCGCTGGTAAGGACATGACTAATGTCGCCATTCAATCGCGTACGTCGTGAAACACTTCTCGCCAGACAATGGCACATACCCCCAGCAGGTATGTGCTGCTAGTATGCGGGTACGTGTCACAGGTGATTGACGCTTAGTATCTACCCAGGAACGACTAGAACACACATGGGTAGTTTTAATGCGGGATTGGTGAGATATACCCGACATCGGTAGCGTTTATACGACGAATGCAAAGAATAAATGTCAACGTCCCAGCTGGAATCGAACTCAAGCAATCTGAGTCGCAATGGCCCATTTCACCACAGAGGTACGTCAAGTCTCGGAACTACTTTTCAAATAGACGCAAATCTTTGTTAGATATCAATAGTGGTTGCTGTGCTGCCTACCTAATTATAAAACATTAAATATGTACTACTTCAATACAGCCGTTACATCGGGTAACGTCAGTGGTGGTAAGTTTCCATGCGCTGAAGTTGATTTATGTAGCAGTGTCCGGGGTGAGCATCCTCGCGAGCATCAGCGCTTCATATCAGCTTCTGGTATTGCTAATACGCATGTCCCAGTCGGCATTGTTGCGCAAGTGCAAACGACTCTTCTGTAACTTCTAATCTGGAAAAAGAACATCTAGAACTCTTCCATATATGTCTGGGCGTGCAACACTTGTACACATATTTAACGTCATTTCATGACGTGTCGCTCAGTGAAAAAATTGCAACACGGTCACCTTCCATCCACATGTCTCGCGTCATGTCGGTTCTTAGGTACGTGGGATATGCCAAATTTTTATTTATTCATTTATTTAATTTTTAGGTACCATCAGGGCTTACGAGAAGCAGTGTAGAGGGGCGAACCTGAAGTAAATGAAAACACTATAAGGAATACACATTTAAAAAAAAAGTAGTGAAAAAAACAATGTACATGGTAAGAAAAAATATAACACTATGAAATAGAGCACGGAAGGTAACAAACACGATAAATTTGTACATCAACTAGAGAAAATATGACGCAAAAATAGACTGTTATGAATCAAATACAGTGAATGGCAATTCATAATTAATCAAAGCAATTAAGAGATGGCCTTCCATGCGTAAACAAACATGAAAAAAAAGATACAGGGAAAAAATGGCAGCATATCCACGGAGTGAATGAGGGAGAGTAGGGCGAAGCATTCGTCCGTCCATGCGTCCGTCTGTGTGACCGCCCATGCGTCTGTTTGTGCGCCCGTCCCTGCGTTCTTTCGTGCATCCGCCCCTGCGTCCGTTCATGCGTCCATCCATGCATCTGTTTGTGTGTCCGTTCGTTCATCTATTCAACACTCCAAGTCCCACCATCTCGCATCTTTGTATCATATATTCCCCATATAGAAGCACCGCCATCCAGCGTACATTCCAAGGACTAAACGAGAGGTGGCACACGCACACTTTCTTACGGCCTGCGCTTTGGGTACACTTCCCACCATTAAAAACCTCGAGTTCATGGTATATTCTAGTTCACTGTATTCATGGCACTGCGACCAAACGCTCGCTAAACCTTTCGAAAACCAAGGAGGTTACGCCCAGCGAGTAAAACGTGGCAACCTTTCCCTGTCAGATAGGGCTCAATTTACATAACAATGGCTGCTAATGAGAAATGAGAGACAGGAGAATTCGGCTTTTACTTTCTTAAGGCTTGCGCTTCGTATCTACTTCTCATTTTTAACCACCTTGAGTTCATTCATGGTATATACAAGTTCATTGTATTCATGGCACTGCGGCTCAACGCTCGTAAACCTTTCTAAAGCTAAGGAGGTTACACCCAGCGAGTATAATGTAGCATTCCTTTCTTGTCCGATAGTGCTCAATGTACATGCCAATGGCTGCTAATGGGGATCGCAGCGTGCGTGTTGACTAAAAGCCGAATGCTCATGTCTCTCATTCCCAATTAGCAGCCATTGGCATGTACATTGATCACTATTTTTTATTGTTAAACAACGCACAGAAGAAATTTCTTACTGGCACCACCTTGGAGGTCAAGTGTTAAACCTATTTCGGGTATGTGCCATTGGTGGTTACATACGAGGGACGTCCAAGCCACGCCATAAGGAGCTTCGCCCCTAAAAAGTGTAAAAGCAAATCCATCGATTTACAAAAAAACAATGCATACTACCAAGAAGAGAAAACGAAATGTTGAGAAGAAAAATGTCTGCACAGAAATAGGTCGTAAACAAACAATAAATCATAAATCCAGTTGCGAGTGGGATGCACCATTATAATGTGTTAGTGCATTGCGGAAACGTTCAGTAAATCTGAACGCAGACCAGTGATTCGACTCGTGACATGTTTCTGGCAAGAATGAATATGAGTAGGTGACTTTACGCTGGAAAAGTATACGTGAACTTTGAAAGGATGATTTACAGGTGAGGAGATATAATATGCAGGTGCGATATATCGGTATTTAACCTCTTTGTTGTGAGAATACATCTTATGAAGAAAGTAAAGATTAGATAACTTGCTACAGGAAGAAAGAACAGGAATGCCAAGTGTTTGTTTAGTATTAGTGACGCTAGCAGTTCGGTGGTGATTGTGAAGGATGAAACATGCCGCTTCATTTTGTACGTTTTCAATTACGTTTGTAAGACTAGCATGACGAGAATCTCATATTGAGCATGCATATTCAAGATTTTATCTAACGTAAGAAATGTAGAGGTCTTGTTTTAGTTTTGAGGGAGCTGAAGAAAAGTTTCATTAAAAATAAAACCGAGAATATGGTTATTTTTGACGTAATGTATTGAATGTGTTTTTTCATGAAACATTGTTAGATGTACACCAAGATCAATATAGGACATCAATTCATCAAGCGAAGTATTAATAAGTGAATGGGTAGGGCATGCTGAATTATTACAAAAAGTGATCATTGTCATGAATTCAGACGTGCTCATTACCCAGAGCTTGCATCTTGTTGAAATGTTATTAGGTTCACTTTGGGGTGTTAAAGAATCATTAGGGCTTTTAATGTTGCGATTTAAGACACAATAGTTGGTGCATAGACAAAGAGAGCTTGTGATATGGCTACGAATACCATTGATGGATATTGAAAAAAGGTAATGGTGTTACAATAGAGCCCCGAGGCACGCCTGACCCAACTGACACTTCGGGAGTGTTGTTATCATTAATGTTGACATATAGTGTTCAGTTACATAGAAATTCTCCAATTACAATAAAGAATAGGCGATCAATTTTTAACTGTGGTGAATAACAACAGTAAGTGGTGATGACTCGGTCAAATTCTTTGCGAAGTCTAAAAGTATTCAGTATACTGTAGCACCGACGTCTATAAATACGTGAAGATTTTCGCAGTGTTACTATATGCTCGGCGAAAACGTTGCTTGGCATTAGAGCGCAGGCTACCGAGTTAAATCACGGGCATCCTATTGCCAGCGAATGTAGGCCCACAACAGCGCCCTTATTTTCACCGTGAAATATAGAAGCTCCCTATTATTTTTCTAAATGAAGCTGTTTGAGACAGTACTTAGAAGTAGTTATTGCTGGGCTAGTTAGTTCTTCATATAAAAGAAAACTTCTAGACGCCAAAGAAAGAACGACGACGCTCTTTCTCCGTGTTTATTTCTTCTTGTGGTATTTTAGGTGTCTTGAAGTATTGATTGATAGGTGGGGTTTAACGTTCCAAAACCACCATATGATTATGAAAGACACCGTAGTGGAGGAATCCAGGAATTTCGACTACTTGGGGTTCTTTACAGTGCACCCAAATCTGAGCACACGGGCCTACAACATTTCCGCCTCCATCAGAAATTAAGCCGCCGCAGCTGTAATTCGATTCCGTGACCTGCGGGTCAGCAGCCGAGTACTTTAGCCACTAGACCACCGCGGCGGGGCGTCTAGAAGTTTTGACGCTCTTTCTCTGTGTGTCTTCCTTCTTGTGGTGTTTCAGGCGTTTAGAAGTTTCCCTCAGTTTAGACAGGACGCAGCTCCCCCCATTATTATAGTAGTATTCACTTTAAATTTTTCGTGGTGACTTCGCGTTTTTAAACGCAGGAAAATACTCCGCCTTTTTACGTGCACCTCAAACGCTAACCGGCGGGTGCGTCTATATGAAACTAAGGTCCCTGGATGAAACAAGTTTCAAGGTGGCGGCACTTATTGTTCTCGAGCCATCCTCCTCACTCTCTGGCTTACCCTTCCGTTTCTCTGAAATCCCCGTCGGTAACTGATGCATTCCTTGCACGTGAACTTTGAAGTGGCTAGTGGTGTTATTATTATGCAAAAGAGTCAAAACGAGTACGCATGTGCATATGACTGCAGCCAGATTGTCGCCGTGACCAAACACGAAATCGTAGCCAGGACATAAACTGAAAAGGAGGAACGCTTCAGTTGGCGCCAAGTAAGCGTAGTTTGTTTTGCGGTGCTCATTCAATGCATTATATGAGTTTTTAAACAATGCTCGGTTGCTGTAAAACAACGGAAAACAGTTCCGCTCTCTTCAACTTACCTTGTGCAACGAAAAACAACGGAAAACGGAAAACGGACTACGGGACGCACCGACTGAGAGCCAAACAGTCTGACCGTTTCCATGAGGAAAACCGTGGGAAAACCTCTGGTGGCCAAGCCATATGACAACACCCCAACAGGTTGTCACTCTCGCTAGTTGAGGGCCCTCTCCTAATTAAAAAGGGGTGGGGTCAATATATTTTTTGGGGCGGAGTTTCCATCAATTAAACGCGCATGCTTGGACCCATGTAGAGGTCTCTTGTCCTCAAGGAAGAGAGCGAGGAAACACGAGGGGGATTTAAGCACAGAATTTTGCCCTGCTAGGCAGACTAGTCGCTGACGAACATGGTGTAGAAACAGATCAACAAGTATCTCTTCTAGAAGTTTTTAGTGTGGCTCTTTATCGGCTGGCCACCTAAACTTAGCCGTTCGTCTAGTTGTGACGTGATGTTAACGTCTGCAACATAGACATCGGGACTTCGCCTCGAGTTAGCTCAACCTGCCCGAAGTCACCTGCAAGCACTAGCCTCCCGAAGCCACCAGCGTTGTAACACCGCCGACATCGCAGTCATGCTAGAACTCTCTTCGACTTCTCGCATCCGATCGTCGGGGACGCAACGCTGCCGGTCATCACACGTATGCCTTCACCTGTTTATATCTTCGAACTTTCTCCTCCGTAGTTCTATTGTTGTTAGTTTGTGTAGTTTGCAATAGTTCTCTCTCGTAAGCTGATTTATTGTTTCTTTATATGTATTTTTTGTTGTATCAAGTGTTGATGTATTTTGTTAGTTGTATTGAAGTGTTGTACTGGATCCCGCGTACTGCAATATCACTAGAGTAAAGTTTGTTTTGTATTCTCACGTCTCTGATCTCTTCACTGTCTCTGCTTGCGTACGGAACGAACTAACCTGCTGTCATTCCCGTCGCCGACTTCGCGCTGGCGACGCTAGAGTGGCAGCTTGTAACAAAACTGGCGTCCACGACAGGACGTTCCGTACAAGAATAAGACAGTGAGGGGTGAACGAGAACCGTGCGGACAGCGTGGTGATAGAGCCGCACAGTTGAAGCGGTTGCATCCTGCATATGATTGCGCTGTTTTTATAGTGGCATTATAGTGACAGTTGCAGTATGGAGTGTATGAATTTTGACAAGTGGATCGCGCACGGTAAACAGTTAGGCCTCGAGGGCGCCGAACTGAGACAATGGGTTAAGGAGCAGCAGGAACAGGCGCAGGCGTTAGCCAGAGAAGAGTGGGCACTGGTCCGGGAAGGAAAGGAGAGAGGGCGCGAAGAAAGGGAGAAAGAACGAGACGCGGCAAGGGAAGCGGCTAGGGAAGCCGGAGAACGGGAAGTGCAGTTACTGCAATTAAAGATTCGCCTCAGTGAGAGTAGCAGTGTGAGCCGATTCAGCAGTGAGCCTGGCGATGCCGGGGAGGAGCCGAGTTGGAGAATACTTGCAGGTAGACTGCTCGTCACCTTTGACGAAGGAAGGGACGACTTAGATGCGTTTATACGCCGGTTCTAAAGCATCGCTAGAGGGCAGAGGTGGCATGAAAGCCAATTGGCGACGGCGCTTTTGACATGTCTTACAGGAGAGGCGCTAAGTGTTTATGGCAGGCTACCACCTACAGATGCAGCGGACTACACCAAAGTTAAAACCGCCCTCCTGAAGCACTTTCGCTTCACGGCGGATGGGTTAAGAGACAAGTTTAATGAGGAGAGGCCAGTGGCGGTGAAACAGCAACACAGTACGCGGCTTGCTTAAGACATTACTTCGAGAGATGGGTTTAGCTGTCCAAAACTGAGACAGAATTCGAGTCCCTCCGCGCATTGTTGATTAGAGAGAGGTTTTCGCATGGATGTGGTTTGAACCTGGCAATATATTTGAAAGAAAGGAGGGCGGAATCCCTGGGAGATTTGCTTGAGCTGGCAGACCAGTTTTTGGAAGCTCAAGGTGGAGCAAGGCTAGCGAAAACAAAGAAAGATAGTCCCATAACGGACGAGAAGGGGAAATACGAGAAAGGAGGCAACAGCCACGCACCACTACCACTGTGCTATATTTGCAATCGTGGGAATCACCCACCGCACTTGTGTCGCAACAGAACTGCCGCTAATGTAGCCATCGTCTGCTTCAAGTGTGGGAAAAAGGACGTAGGGCAAACGACTGCCAGTCAGGAGCAAATAACTCACTCCAGGCGTCCTGCCTCTACGCACCAAGAGAAACGCGTGAGGATCCCATATGCGACGGGTATATCGAGCTTAGGAATGGCGAAAAAGTCCCCGTCGTCAAGGCCGTAAGGGTGACACCACCGAAAATTCTGGCCGAGAACCTACCAGTGGCCACAGGGACCTTCCGAGGCACAGACATATCAGTGTTGCGGGATACGGGGTGCAACACAGTGATCGTGCGGAGGAAGTTGGTGAAGGAAGGCGAGTTAACAGGTACAAGCAGACTCGTCTACTTGGTTGACGGAACAGCGAAGATGCTGCCCGAAGCACAGACTGAGGTTGACACTCCCTTCTTTACTCGCAATCTGACAGCACTATGCCTGCAAGATCCACTGTATGACCTCGTTTTGGGCAATATCGATGGCGTAAGACCTCCTAATGATCCCAGAAAGGAGACCGAAAAACCTGTTTCGACAAAGGAGTTAAGGGAAGAGCCTGTAGCAGCAGCTATCACCCGTTTCCAAGCACATGCACAGCCGGAAAATTTTGCCAAGCTTCGTACGCCTGGGACCACGGCGAGATTGCCGGGAGATAACTATAGCTATGAGCAGAGGGGAAATGCAACACTCATACAGTGTTTTGAGAAGATCGGCCGGAAGCAAACATGCCGAAATGAGAAGGGAAGCGTCGAGTATAAACAAGAACAGGGACTGCTGTACCGACAGTTAACAGAGGCCAACGAACGGCTTGTACGTCAATTAGTCATTCCGCACTGCCCCCGAGAAGCTGTGCTTACAACAGCACACGATGGTGTAATGGCAGGACACTTGGGCACGCAGAAAACCAAGGACCGGATCTCGGAGGAGTTCTTTTGGCCAAGCATCACAGCTGACGTAAAAAGGTTCGTCGCCTTATGTGACATTTGTCAGCGCACCGTACCAAAGGGCCGTGTACCACATGTTCCACTGGGGAGGGCACCCATAAACGACACCCCGTTCAAGCGAGTGGCGATCGTTATAGTTGGACTGATTCACACGTTCTCAAAGCATGGGAACCGATACATTTTGACTTTGATGGATTATGCCACCCGGTATCCAGACGCAGTGGCGCTCCCGAGTATCGAAACTGAGCGAGTGGCCGAAGCCCTGGTCGAGATGTTTTCCCGATTTGGCGTCCTCCGCGAGGTACTGAGCGACCGTGGCACGAATTTCACATCGGACCTGATGAAGGAACTAGCGCGGCTCCTTTCCGTGCGCCAGCTCCATACCACCCCACATCACCCCATGGCGAATGGCTTGGTGGAAAAATTCAACGGCACCTTAAAATTAATGTTGAAGCGCATGTGCGCCGAAAAACCGAGAGATTGGGACCGCTACCTGGAACCTCTTCTCTTTGCCTATAGGGAGGTTCCGCAGGCCAAAATGGGGTTTTCACCCTTTGAGCTTCTCTACGGCCGCCATGTGAGAAACCCTTGGCGATACTGAAGAAGCTGTGGACGTACGCCGACTTGACTGAAGAAGCTAAGGCGACGTACCAGCATGTCTTCGACCTTCGGAACCGTTCGGAGGAAACGTGCCACCTGGCACACGAGGAGTTGGAAAAAGCCGGAGCACGGCACACGAGGCTGTACAATCTAAAGGCGAAGGAGCGGAGTTTCAACCCCAGAGACAAGGTACTGATTTTGCTTCCCACCGACACGAACAAGCTGCTGCTGCTATGGAAGGGCCCTTTTGAAGTTCGGGAAAAGAAAGCTGAAGCTAACTACGTCGTAGACACGGCTGGTGGCAGAAAAATCTTCCACGCCAACTTACTGAAAAGATACTAGAAGGACAGCCCCTCCACCAAGGTGTGCAACGTGACGTTTGGTGTTGTGGAATCGAGCGAGGACGAGAATATTTCAACCCCTGACTGGCTGAAAGTAGTAGGGGAAGAAGACGTGAAGCTCTCCGACAAACTGGACGCTCAGCAGATCGGACAGCTGCAAAGAATTGTCAGGAAACACGCTCGTATTTTCTCGGATGTCCCGGGCAAAACTGACTGGGTCCACTGCAACCTCGAACTCACCACGAGTAAACCCGTCCACGTGAAACAATACCCTCTTCCCTTTGCAACACGGGAAGATGTAGAGAAAGAGGTGCGGGAGATGGAGGCGCTCGGCATCAATGAGAAATCAGAGTCACCTTATGATTCGCCTGTCATTTTTGTAAAAAAAACCCGACGGTACAAATCGACTGTGTATCGATTTTCGAAGCCTGAACAACGTTCTGGTGGCCGACTCCGAACCTATGACAAGAACTGACGCGGTGTTTGCTACAGTGGGAAAGAAGAAGTATTTCTCGAAGCTCGACTTCGTGAAGGACCATTGGCAGATCCCGCTGTCCGAAGAGTCCAATGCGAAGATGGCCTTCTCGACGACATCGGGACTATATCAGTTCCGCTTCATGCCATTCGGCATCAAGACGGCGCCTGCTGTATTTGCTAATTTGATGCGGAAAGTTGCGAAAGGTATACCCGATGTGGACTATTACTACGATGATGTACTGGTATCCACTGAGACATGGGAAGAGAACCTGAGGTCTCTGGGACTGCTTTTTGAGCGCATACAGAGGGCCGGGCTTACAGTGTGCCCCAGTAAATGCGAACTTGGTGTGACAGAAATTGACTTCTTGGGACACCGAGTTGGCAGAGGCAGATTGCAACCGCTGGGGAAAACACTCGACATGATCGAAGCTGCACCACGTTCTTCAACCAAGCGACAAGTGCGCGCCTTCCTCGGTTTGACTGAGCACTATCGAGAATTTATCCCGAATTACGCAGAAGTCAGCGCCCCCCTTACAGATTTAACCCGGAAGCGCGAAGCTAACTCTATGAAATGAACAGCAACCCACGAGGAAGCTTTTCGAAGTCTCAAACAACATGTCTCTACGGAGCCGATACTACGGCTACCAAATTTGCACCAACTATTCGTACTTCGAATGGACGCGTCGGACAAAGTCTCGGAGCAGTGCTCATGCAGGCCCACGAAGGCAAGCTCCACCCCACGGCTTATGCCAGCCGAAAGCTGCTTCCACGGGAGGCTTCCTATAGTACCATCGAACGCTAATGTCTCGTGTTGGTATGGGCAATTCAGAAATTCTCCCTGTACTTATATGGAGTACATTTTTGTGTCCAGACAGACCACCAGCCTCTGAGTTATATCAAACAGGCAAAACAACCGAACGCTCGAGTACTTCGATGGAGTTTACTACTCCAAGAGTACCAGTTCACCTTTATGCATATTAAGGGTAGCGAAAACGTGGGAGCCGATTACTTGAGCCGGATATAGTTCTTGAGGTCTATGAGCCTGTTATTTTTTTCCTTTCATTGTTTGTTTTCTGTTTGTATGTGCATATTTCATTGTACAAGAAATGTATTTTGAGTTAATTTCTTTTTGGTTGGGGCATTGGTTGTTTTACATGTTGTAATGCACATTGAATGATTTCGCTACAGTAGAGGAGCACACCTGTTCAGTTTTGTTTCGTAGTATACATTCGTGCAGTGTATTCTGTATTGATGGCTGCGGTACACGGCTATTTCTTTTTCTTGTTTGTATGGCGCATTGATGTTGTTGCGTGTAACTGAAGCTGGTACTCTAACCATTGTTTTTCCCTTTTGTTGTTACTTTGATGCACTCTACCTATTTATGTTGTGTATGAGAGGGACAGTCTTCATGTCTCCCTTGTTGTTGGTGTTTTGTTGCTTGTTGTCGGAAAATTCCCCTCCGTGTGAGCAAATGTTATGAATAACATTCTGAAAGTGGGGTGCAATGTCACGGACGGCCATTTTTGGCGACCCCGCGTCACGGCAATTAACGGGCGCCGTACTCCCCCACGGACCGTGGGAACGGCGGGCGCATGAAAGAGAGCCGAGAAGTGCAGACTGGGGTGCTCTTCTTCGAACTTCGCCGCCGATGTTTGATCCTTTTTAACTGCGGCGGCGTCTGCAGGGTCGTGGAAAGCCGCGATGTACCCCGAACAAGGATTAGACTAGGGGACGCACCGGCTGAGAGCCAAACAGTCTGACCGTTCCCCCGGGGAAAACCGTGGGAAAACCTCTGGTGGCCAAGCCGTATGACAACACCCCAACAGGTTGACACTCTCGCTAGTTAATGAATAGGGAATGAATTTCCCCTCGTTAATGAATAGGGGAAACAAGTGTACACATAAGGGCTCGTTTTTCGTGTTTTACACAATATTATTGAGATCTAACAGACAATAATGCCAAGGAAGGTATAGGGGAAGTTATTAGGCCAATTGTAATGTAAATGAGAAGAAATAAAAGTGGGCGAAAAGATAACTTGCCTTGAGCAGGATCCCAACTTGCGACCTTCGAATAACGCGTTCGATGCTCTACCACCATATATATATATATATATATATATATATATATATATATATATATATATATATATATATATATATATACATACATATATTGTGGGCATTTGTTACATCGTCATCATTCCTGCATGATCACAATCACCATAACCAGCTTGTCGTTTTGTCCTCATTGCCACTCTGGCTCATCATCATCGTCATCGTCTGTGTACTGGCTGTGCCCGTTCGTTTTGCGAGGTCTTTCCTCAAATAAACGCTGACGCAGCCAAGACTACCAAGACTTCATACGTCGCAGCCAAGACTACCAGCCAAGACTACAAAGACTTCATACGTGGTGGAGGTGGATTTTTGGTCCTCTGATCTCCCGCAGCCCGCTATACCCCCTGGAGCTCCGTTCAGGCCGCCGCTTGCGCCCACAGTCAGGCAGCATGCCCCAGACCGAGCCTGCCGGCACTGATGTCATCAACCACGCACCGCCGCAATCTGCCCCTCTTGCTTACATACACGGACATCAGCGGGAACCCCCGCTCTTCGCTGTTCTTCGGGGAGAAGACGTAGAAGACTGGCTTGATGACTACGACCACGTAAGTGCCGCTAATAGGTGGGACGAGGCCGCCAAACTGCGTTACTTGCCTTTTTATCTGATCAGAGTCGCGAAGACATGGTATTTTAACCACGTCGTTGACTTACCCGACTGGGCTACCTTCAAGCAGCAGCTGGGACACGTCTTTGGCACACCCGACATTCGATCCGCCGTCGCGAAAAGGACACTCGATACTCAATGAACACATCCCGGTGAATCGTACACTTCATACATCGAGGATGTCCTCGCACTCTGCCGGCGTGTCAATCAATCCATGCCGGAATCGGACAAAGTGCGCCATATATTTGGGCCTGTTGCCTTTAATGCCCTCGCTGTGCAAAGCCCAGCTATCATCGGTGATGTCGTGACGACGTGCCAGCGCCTTGTTGCGCTGGACTCCGTTCGCCTTCAGCCAGATATTGGCGACCCCCACTCCACATCAGATGCCCATCTGCGTGACCTCATCCGGGACATTATACGCGAAGAATTGCGCTCCATGGGCTTCACACCTCCTATACTGCGACCTACACAGCCTTCGGGAATGCCCTTACGAGACATCATCAGAGAGGAACTTACATCCCCGACTGGCTCTGCGCCCGTACAGCCACCTGCTTCTCACCCTATAACCACGTACCCTCAAGTTGCTGCCGTGCCTCCCAGCGACGCCCACGCGACGTTGCCGCGCCCATCCTACGCGTCAGTTGCTGCCGCTCACCCGGTGAACTATCATTCCGTGGCCCCTGACCCGTCGGCCCACCTGACCGCGCTATCTCTAGGTGCCCCGAATGCCTTCTATTCCCCACCGTGGCACTCGTCTCGCCCTTTATGCTACTACTGTGGCTATCGCGGCCACATATCTCGTTTCTGCCGAAAGCGCCAGCAAGATGAGCGTCGGAACGACGTGCGTGAACGGGATTTGTACACCGCGGCGTCTTATCAAGGTCGGCGTTATTCGTCTCCCCCGCACCGGTCTCCATCTCCTCCTGCATCGACTGCACCACGAAACAGCCAAAACACGAGACGCCGCTCGCCTTCGCCCTTCCGCCGTTCCGCTTCTCCACTTCGGCCCGCCTCATTCGCCTCTGATATTTATTCGGAAAAATAAGTGATGCAGCTTGTGGAGGAAAAAACTGCATTCGGAATTAGAACTAAAATTCCTCCATCAGGCCCGTGTAACATGGTTTCTATGGAAGTGGAAGAAGTGCGAGTCGATGCTTTGGTGGATACAGGTGCGACATTGTCTGTGATACGTGCTGAGTTGTGTGAACATTTAAGGAAAGTAATGACACCTTACGATGACCCCACGTTAGTTGCTGCCCAGGGAAACGTCATTCGCCCTTCCGTGTTTTGTACTGTGCGTGGTTTCATCGACGGCATCCACCATCATGTCCAGTTTGCTGTCCTGTCCCGCTGCTCTCACCAACTAATTTTAAGGTGGGATTTTCTATCATCTGCTTCCGCGGCGATTTGTAGTGGACAACGCGTCGTTCACCTCGCTGACACCGACTACATGCTTGACGACGACAATCAGAAGCCACTTCGTCTGGTCGCTGCAAAAGACATCGAACAGCCGCCACTACAAGAGCAAGTTGTCAGCATTACGTCCAACGGCATCTATTACGGGGATGCATTGGTCTCACCATCACCACTTTGCGTTCGCAAAGGTATAGTTCTTCCGTCCGGTGTCGTTCGTTTTTGCAATGGCTCGGCACTTGTCACCGCTGTCAACTCTACACCGGAGAAGATCTTACTGCCTCCGGGCACTACTGTGGCCCGTGTTGCTGACTTCGAGCCTGTATTTGTCACGGCACTTCAGGCCATCGCATCCAAAGAACCTTGCCTCGGTGTGCATGTTTCTTCCTCCGCCTTTACCACCGCTATCAGCAGTGAATTGACATATTCACAGAGGCAGCAGCTGCTCGCATTGTTACAGAAACATGCAAATTCTTTCGATATTTGCTCGTCTAAGCTTGGCCGCACTAATACTACAGCACATCGAATTCAAACTGTTGGGACATCTATCGTACACCGCCGACCCTGCCGGATGTCTCTAACTGAAAGAAAAATTATAGAAGAAAACGTTGCGGACATGCTCAAACGGGAGGTCATCCGTCCGTCATCTAGCCCTTGGTCGTCTCCTATTGTTTTGGTCCATAAAAAGGATGGCTCTGTGCGGTTTTTCGTGGACTACCGGACGCTCAATAAGATCACACGCAAGGATGTGTACTTTATGCCATGCATTGATGACGCTCTTGATTCCTTACAAGGCGCGGAATTCTTTTCAAGCATCGACTTGCGTTCTGGGTACTGGCAGATCCCCATGCATGAAGACGATAAGGATAAAACGGCATTCGCAACCCCCGACGAGCTATATGAATTCAACGTGATGCCTTTCGGGCTCTGCAACGCACCCGCGACTTTTGAGCGCATGATAGATACCATGCTGCTTGGCCTGAAATGGTAAAGTTGCCTTTGCTACCTGGATGACATTATTATCTTTTCGTCAACGTTTTCTGAGCACCTAGAACGATTGGATCATGTTTCGAAGTGTCTTGCCGGCGCCGAGCTTCAAATAAACACCAAGAAATGCTCTTTCGCTAGCAAACCCATCAAGGTCTTAGGACACGTCGTTAGCAAAGATGGCATCCGGCCTGACCCTGACAAGATTTCTGCAGTCCTTCTCTTTCCGCGTCCCGAAAAGCCGAAGGAGCTTCGCAGTTTCCTTGGCCTCGCCTCCTATTTTCGCCGGTTTATCCAGAACTTCGCTTCTATTGCTGCTCCATTACACCAACTACTTGCTTCCAACGTGCCCTTTCTGTGCTCTCAAGAATGTCAAACGGCAATCGACCTGTTGAAGCGGGCACTAACGTCTGAACCTCTGCTCTGCCACTTTGACGAAGCCGCACCATACCGAAGCCACCATACCGAAGCCACACCATCCTCCATACCGACACTAGCGGCCTTGGTATAGGAGCCATTCTTCTACAACGCGACAAGTCTTCCCTAGAGAACGTTGTTGCATATGCCAGTCGCGTACTCACCCCTGCCGAAAAGAACTACACTATAACTGAGCAAGAGAGTTTGGCTGTGGTTTGGTCGGTCCAGAAGTTCCGTCTCTATCTTCACGGCCGTCACTACACAATCGTTACGGACCACCATGCCTTTGCTGGCCTTCTACACTGAAGAACTTGTCCGGACGCTTAGGTTGGTGGATACTACGCTTGCGGGAGTACGACTTTGACATAACTTACAAGTCAGACAGAAAACATCAAGACGCCGACGCTTTATCTCGTTGCCAGCTTCCAACTACTCATATCAGCGTTGGTGAGAACTCAACCGCCACATCTACCAAAGTTCATACGCTCGCATCAATAAGGCGACCCTCTTCGGACGACGAGCCAACATTTATTTCCCACCAGCCGTCCGATTCATACTGCAGACGCATAATGGACCACCTTTCGGGAGTTTCCCATCCACCCAACGCGTGACTCCGTCGTCCACTCCTGCGCTTTAAGCTGGACAATGGGGTTCTCTACCGCCACGTCTATCACCCTGACGGTCAGCGCGGGTTCTTGTACTGCCACGCTCTCTTCAACTTCAGGTGCTTGAAGCCTTCCACGACCACTTGACTGCTGGTCATCTTGGTTAAAAAAAAAACTCTTGACTGCCTTCAAAATCGTTATTACTAGCCTGGTCTTCTTTCTAGTGTAGCGCAGTACGTCGGCTCCTGCTACCCATGCCAGCGTCGTAAACTCTCCACGTCTGCACCTGCTGGACCTCTAAAGCCACTTCCGTGCCCTTCAATGCGGTTCGAGGTCATAGGCGCTGACCTTTACGGGCCTCTCCCCGTCACATCTGCTGGCAAACGATGGATAGTGACCGCTCGCTAAACCGTTGACCACCTTACACGTTACGCTCAGACTTCCTCTATTATTACAGACTCAGCTGTGGAAATTGCAGACTTTATTCTTCACGCAATAATACTGCGTCATGGGGATCCTCGTGGACTGCTTAGTGACCGCGGAAAAGTGTTCCTGTCGCAAATGGTAAATGAAGTACTGCGCGCTTCTGGAACTACTCACAAGACAGCTTCAAGCTACCACCCTCACAAAATGGTCTCACAGAAAGATTTCACCGATTCCTTGCTCACACGATAGCCGTTTGCGTCCAACCCGACCACAAAACTGGGATACTCTTTTACCATTCCTGAAATTCGCTTACAACACCACCGTTCAGCGAAAACCTTGCAACTCGTGTACGGACGCACCCCTACTACCTTTCTCGACGTCTCCTTGTTTAACAACCATGGGAATTCATGTCAGTCTTCTAGCGAAGAATGCATTTCCCGCCTGGCCCAGTCTCGCCATCAGGCTCGCATCAATACTGAAGCGAGACAACGCGAGCGGAAGATCATCTATTATGAATCCCACCGCGTTTTGTCGTTCCAACCTGGCGACGAGGGGCTGCTTTTGATACCTATTCGAACTTCTGGTGTTTGTGACAAATTCCAACCACGCTTCATCGAGCCATACATTGTTTTAGAACAGACTTCACCAGTTAATTATCGTGTCAGACCACTCGTTGCCCCAGCAGACCACGGCTACCGCAGCACAGAGGTTGTCCACATTTGTCGCATGAAACCTTTCACGCGACGTTCCCCGTCACTTTGACTTACGGCGGCCAGGGTGTCCGCTTCCAAGTGGGGGGAATTAGCGTGGGCATCTGTTACTTACATCGTCATCATTCCTGCATGATCACAATCACCAACATCAGTCTCTTTGTCCTCATTGCCACTCTGGGTCATCGTCATCGTCATCATCTTGTACTGGCTCTGCCCGTTCGTTTTGCGAGGTCTTTCCTCAAATAAACGCTGAATATATATATATATATATATATATATATATATATATATATATATACATATTTATGTGTGTGTGTGTGTGTGTGTGTGTGTGTGTGGCACGAAAAACTATTTAGAAATCCGGAGAACTGACAACCCTATAGAGGGACACCGCGGGCTGCTGCTGGGAGCATTAGACCTAGCCTAACGGCCGCGTCACAAGCTCTCTGGGCAGCTCAAAGTTGATGATGATATTACAAACACTTCTGTGACCAGCTCTATTTCTGCTCTGTGAGGTCCTTACCATATTGCAAAAACCAGCACTAGTCGGTACCCGCGTCCAGCGCCATGCCTGATTATGGACCCAGTATGGCACTGGTACCAGCCCCTCCCAGCGCTGGTACTGGGACGCTGGAGCAGCAGCGTCCCAGTACTCGGCGCAAAATGGCTTCACATTGTTAAAACGGGGGTTCTCATTTGCCATAAATAAATATATATATAAATATAGTAGCGCTCAATCAAAATAAATATAAAAAATTGAAACGTAATAAAGTTCACTCCCCCTGATGGGATTTGAACTCACCACTTTCCGATCTCGAATCGTGTACACTAACCTTTAGGCTACATCATAACTAGGTTGTTTAGTTGTAAATTGACTATCTATTCAAAAAAAGCACTGATCGACTTCTTGTTTACAAGATCGATGGACAAGATTGACGTGACATCCTTTTCCAAATAACCATTGCGTCGTGATTCGACAGCGGCGAATGGCTTTCGGGCGCCGAATGATGTGCGGGTATTAGCAAGAACGCAAAGCTTTTTGAAGCATCCGCATTTTAACTCTGATAAATCTCAAATTAACTGGCGGAGCTTCCACAGATTTTCGGCTGTTGCTGCCGAGAATTTTTTTTCTTTGATAGTCGTTTCTCGCACTTGCTACTGGTATACATGTACAGATGATTTAAAATGACTTTTTCGGTAGATATGCACGCACATGAGTGAATATTGAGTACTTTTTCTCGCCAGCGACAATGTAGCAGTACACATCCGGCGTGCCAGATTACATATTTGCATGCTGTTATATCGATACCTGCAACTAAAATACCGCCGAAAAATTACTAATGAAATCCACTGAAACAGTATGCCAGTGTGTTAGTACACTAACACGTACCAAATTACCCACTAAAGAAATGGCAGCATATCCACGGAGTGAATGATGAAGAGTGGAGCGAAGCATTCGCCCGTCCATTCGTTCTTGCTTTCGTCCGTCTATGCGTCCGTCTGTGTGACCGTCAATGCGTCCATCCACCCGTCCGTGCGTGCGTCTGTTCATATTTCCGTCCCTGCGTTCGTCCATGCATCCGCCCCTGCGTCCGTTCATGCGTCCATCCATGCATCTGTCTGTGACCGTTTGTCCATCTATTCAACACTCCAAGTACCACCATCTCGCATCTTTTCATCATATATTCCCCATATAGAAGTACCGCCATCTAGCGGACATTCCAAGGACTGAACGAGAGTTGGCACACGCACACTTTCTTACGGCTTGCGCTTCGGGTCTAGTTCCCACCTTTAACCACCTCGAGTTCATGGTATATACTAGTTCACTGTATTCATGGCACTGCGCCCCAACGCTCGCTAAACCTTTCTGAAACTAAGGAGGTTACACCCAGCGAGTATAACGAAGCAACCCTTTCTTCTCAGATAGTGCTCAATGTACATGCCAATGGCTGCTAATAGGGATCGCAGCGTGCGCGTTAACTAAAAGCCGAATCCTCCTGTCTACAATTCCCCCTTAGCAGCCATTGGCATGTATGTACATTGAGCACTATCTTTTACTCTTCAACGCAAAGAATAAATTTTTCACCGGCACTACCTTGGAGGTCGAAATGGTATACTTGTTACACACTACAACGGCTACGAGGGATGAACGGATGCCGCTATAAGGAGCTTCGCCCCTGAAGTGTGGCAGCTTGGGCTAGTTGGTATGGCATGACGATAATTATAGCGTTAGAACGAAACGATAACGCAGAGACAAGGAGGACACGAAAGACACGAGCGCTCGTGTCTTTCGTGTCCTTCTTGTCTCTGTGTTGTCGTTTTGTTCTCGCGCTATAACTATCGTTCGCCCCTAAACTTGCGTGTTCTCCTCGAGGACCAGGAAGAGCAGCGACAACTCGTCGCGAGGGTCAAGAGGGCAGTTGAAACCACTGTAAACCTCACTGAAAACCAAATTACACCTTTACAGGTGTAATATAGTGTCTATAACTCACACCCCTACACCCCACGAAATGGTTGTAACAAGCAGGTTTATACACCTATACAATGGGTGGATTTTCTAATCTACACCCCAGGGTTCGAACATTTTTCTGGGGTATAAAAGCAAATGTACACCCAAGTGGCCTTAAGGAAGTGGGGATGTGAAAGCGAATGTACACTTAAATAATCTTAACGGCGTAAAAGAGTAACCTTGCTATGACAACCTAATACCCATACACAACAAAAGTAGTATAGAGTGTAATTCGCCCAAACAGCAGAAAGGGTGTGGGTGTGTTCATGCAGAACTACGGCCCAACATTCATGCGAAAAATACCATAATTTGAGTGTTACCCCTTTTCAGTAGGACCCCGTGGATGCACGTGAAAGCTTAACCTTTAGCTAGACCTTTCATGCACAGATGTCTTATTGTAGTGGCTCCTGCCACAGTGCGGTAATCCTGGCACTAGCACTGCTTTTATGGTGCATATATGAAGCACGGCATATAAGGTTCTCAGATATAACATGTAATCCTAGCTGAATGCGAAGACATCACTAAAAATGACCTGTGACATATACGACAACGTTCGCAACGTCATCCCATAGTGCAAAATGAAATAAAGCTTTATTTTATTAAACACAGAGCAAATACATGCATCAGAAACAAATTGTAGCTTAATCAAAAACCTTTTTCAAGTGTGCATACAAGATTGCCATTTACTACGAAAGAAGACCGAAAATCAGACCTCAATGGTATGGAACGGAGCTCTAACGACCAAGGCATGCATATCACAGTACAACAGAAGGGCCTTTATTTGCGCCTAAAAATGAAGAACTAATTTTAACATGCTTCGATTCAACTCAAAAGTACAGTGCAGTGAAGCATACAAGCAACAGGACGAGCGCAATGCAGCATGCCTTATTTCTCCAATATACTGAAACAATATATCAAAGCACACTGCAATTGCCAAAGTTTGCATTTGTGGCATGCCTTATGTATATTATTTAGGGCTAGCGGCATTTTAATGAATGTAAGGACAAACAGTCTTAAAATGGCATTTGAATTTCACAAAAACTTTGTGTGTTCAGACATTCAGAATACTGGAGAAACAATAATACAAGAGTGAATACAATAGGCCCAATTGCTATGACTTAACAGCGTCAATACATACAAATCATGCAAAGAGCTGATGTAAAGATGTAAAATATTAAACGCATCACATATTAGCATGTCACCCTGAAACAATGCAACATCAAAGACTATAAAATAGACACACAAATTGGGGTGAAAGAGTAACCACTTACAGCTAGCAGAGGTGTAAAAGCCAAGATAAGATCTGGAGTAATAATTTCGAGCATCATAACTTGATTTTCCAGGAAGCACATTTAAATTTGGAGCAGGTTTCTGGAAAAACAAACGCAGCAATTTTCAGCCTGAAATTCTAAATTTACAGTATTGATTTATATGTAGGGTGTAACGCCCCAAAATAACCACATGATTGTGTGAACGCCGTAAAGAAGGGCTTCGGAAATTTCATCCACCTGGGGATCTTAAATGTGCACCCAAATCAGAGCACACGGGCCAACCATATTTCTGCCTCTATCAGAAATGCAGCCGCCCCAGCCCGGATTCAGTCCCGCGACCAGCGGGTCAGCAGTCGAGTACCTTAGCCACTAGACTACCGCGGTGGCGCTTTAAATTTACAGTAGCACTACAAGTTAGACTGAATCACAAAAAAGAAAAAAAATATATGTAAAAATTATTCAAGATCCGCTAATTCATTCAAAATACACGAGAGCGCAGCTATGTTAATAAGCGGCCTCTTGAACTGTCCCACAGTGCAAACAATGCTAAAACTCACAATAGCATTTGCCGAGCTTGTCAAACTGTTTGACAGGCGAGACAGAAATTCGAGAGATTCGTAAAAAAGGATTTGAAGGTGGTGGCGAAAAGTAAAAGAAAAAGTGGCGTACGATTATCTTTATCGTTTCCTAAGGCAGCGAAAACCTCTGAAAGACGCCCAGCACTCATACGTTATTGTATGGCATCTGCATGCGTGAATAATAAAGGGCAAAAATATTTTTTGTCCTGTGACAGCAAATATTAGTAGCCACTTCCAATAATAAAGCACGTTTCTGCAGAGCAAGAGTGTACTGTGGCAAAAGCGACTTAAAAAGCGTTATGCACCTGTGAGAAAGGGGTGCGAAACAATGTTTAAACCACTCTACTTTTTTCTTTTCTTTCACCATGAGGTTACTGTATAGTCGATTTAAAATTATAATTACGTTTGGCGCATCTTTGTTAGATTAGATTATGATAACCCCGCCGCGGTGGTCTAGTTGCTAAGGTACTCGTCTGCATTTTTGATGGAGGCGAAAATGCTGTAGGCTTGTTTGCTCCGACTTGGGTGCACAAGAACCACAGGTGGTCGAAATTTCCGGAGCCGTCCACTAAGGCTTCTCATAATCAAAGGGTGGTTTTAAGAAGTTAAACTGCCCACATCAATCAATTGGATGGTGATGCACAAAGTTACGGTGATTACTGAATCTTATATTTCTTGATAAAATTAAAAATACTGAAAATATATTTACACTGTTGGACATTTTATACCGATTTCATGCGAACATTAGAAATTGTATACAATTGACCCAATTGGCGGAGCTGTTGTGCTCTTGAACAAGCAAATAGGAATACAAAAATAGCATGTAGTATTATGCTACGGACATTAAACATGTGCTCTGAATTGATATGAATGCCTGAATTGAATAGTCGAGTTGGCGACAAAATCACGACCACACAAACGAAGAAAACACATGGACAGAACGAGTGCTCACTAGCAGATGTTTGTACCAGCTGTTTAGCCCCACCACTACTTCGAGATAGGTAATAGTGCACTTGAAGTTGTAAAAGACTATGTCTACTTAGGGCAGGTAATAACCACAGAGCCGAACCACGAGATTGAAATAACTAGAAGAATAAGAATGGGGTGGAGCACACTCGGCAAGCACTCTCAAATTATGACAGGTAGATTGCCACTATCCCTCAAGAGGAAGGTTTATAAGAGCTGTATCTTGCCGGTACTTAGCTACGGAGCAAAAACCTGGAGACTTACAAAGAGGGTTCAGCTTAAATTGAGGACGACGCAGCGAGCAATGGAAAGAAAAATGGTAGGTGTAACCTTAAGAGACAAGAAGAGAGCAGAGTGGATTAGGGGACAAACGGGGGTTAAGGATATCATAGTTGAAATAAAGAAGAGGAAATGGACATGGGTCGGGCATGTAGCGCGTAGACAGGATAACCGCTGGTCATTAACGGTAACTAAGTGGATTCCCAGAGAAGGAAAGCGGGTTAAGGGGAGACAGAAGGTTAGGTGGGCAGATGAGATCAAGAAGTTTGCGGGTATAAATTGGCAGCAGCAAGCACAGGACCGGGTTAACTGGCGGAACATGGGAGAGGCCTTTGTCCTGCAGTGGACGTAGTCAGGCTGATGATGATGATGATGACACATCACAGATGTACAATTTACTGTGTGAAACTGGTGTAAAGCATCGAGCAAGTTTCAATCTGAAAGGATCAACATTACTTATAAAATGTCAACTGCTGCCGGAAAGACAGCGCTGTGTATTTGAGGAAGCTCCCTCTGAATTTCTTCTCCAGTTACATAAATTTGATATACTAGATAATTTTATAATATGTCTTTCACAGGTTTCTTATTGGTCAACAAAATGATTACTTTTGGCCACGAGTACAACTGACTACTCTGAAAAATCTATAAGACGTGCAAATCTTATTCTTCGGGTGCATGCATGAGCAGCTTATTCGTAGTTGAATTTTTTTAATTCATAAAAATAGCCACGCAACAGATGATGTATCACAAGTAAGTTAAATAAATGCCCATGAATCTCTGAACGGCTGGACTATCAATATGTATATATTTCTTAAAATGTACGACTTATAGCAGAAGTAGCTAACACGATTATAGGCATGGAGGGCTTATTAGTTGGATAAGTGTGTTTACATCCGTAAGGATGAAACCTGCACAGACAAAATGCTTGAAACAGACAAGAGCTGTTAGGTATGCCTACTTTTATTTACAGCCACCTGTATCGCCATCCTCATTTTGTTTTTCGTGAGCGTGTTCTTTAGTGGCTAACTATGCCTACACCATTATCATCTGTGCTGTATCAGTGTAACTGAAAGATTTGTGTGGGTGTGTGTTGGTACATTTTGGCTAAGCTTTTATATGTAACCACAGCCCTGAAACCCTACACCAAAATATATAGAAATATTCTATTCTACAATATTCTATGTGCCGCACTACAACGGTGCAAAAATGCAAAAATATGTGTGCAATTGAGTATGGCTGGTCAAGCCTTTGATAAAGCAGATCAATATTTCTATATCCTGATTATATACAATATACTAGTATAAATATAAACAATTCTATCAAGGCACAAAAAAGCGCAAATCGCTGACCAAACAAGGTACATATAAATTGTTTGGTTAGCTACACAATTTTTAACAAAACACATGTCACGCCGCTGCAAAGCGCAGGCATCAAAGGGGTACTGATACAAATTTTAGGTATTTTTGAATTGTTGCTTTAAATATCGTATTTATTCGAATTAAAAACGCACCTCTATTTTCAGTCATTGAAATCTGGATTTTTTTTTCTCCCGCGTAACAAACGCGCCCCATTTGTCCATTGCTGTCCTGCTAACTGACAACTGGCGCCTCCTTTACCGTTGGTCTGTTTCATTTTTTATTATCATTATTATGCAATTTCTTTCGCCCACCTCGGCTCGCTCACCCCGCCCCCCCTTTTTTTTCCCCGCTGCCGCATGCCGCAAGGTCTATCGACGCGCGGTACATCCCCCCCCCGTTTTTTTAATCATGCGCCACAGTGAGGTTCACGAACGCTGCGACTGTTGAGACATTGCAGCTCATAAGCACAGAGCGAGCGAAGGTCACGAAGCTACCGGTGCCAAGAGACGGTCGCTTCTTGCAAATACGAGTATCGCGGGAAAATCGGGAGTTGGCCGGCAGGCATGCACTTCTGCACTTCGTTGTTCGCATGCACGAAAGCTTACCTTTTCAGCAATAGCACGAAATTCAAAAGCGTTCTCCATGTAGCTCCCAGCGTACACCCCGTTGAATGCTTGATAGGAAACGCTCTGCTTGCGGCGTGCCCAAGCTTCAACGAAAGCCGTTGACAGAGGACACACACTCCGCCGTACCGAAGTTGTTCTGTACATTCCGACGCGCTACAAATTGCAGTGATACGTACTGTATCTACTGTGAGGGCGAGTCAAACCGTGCAAGCCATGTAAGTACGTATCCTGGACAAAGCAAGTGAATAGTAAAATAACACACCACCATCAGCCTGCAGCTAACACGCACACGACATGTTACCACCCACGGAGGAAGGAAAGGTAAGGAGTGGTCATGCCCAACCGGCGCAGGGCATAAAAAATGTGGCGGAAATTACGTCACGCGCGGCCATATTCACTGGGCCCAATGGCGGCGTTTTGTTATTGTTGATGTAGTGCGGTGCGGCACCATTCAGGCGGTCCAGCGGTGGTGCGCGCGTTTTCATGGGCCTCGCACCTAACCATGGCGTACTGCAGGTGTTCGACAGCATCCATTCTTTGTGCCGCATTGTTAGCTACGCGATTTTTCTCCTGTGGTGGTTTCAACCAGGTGTCTGAACTAGAAACCACGGAATGAGCGCGCGTATACGTACTCCGAATTTGCAGCGTCCGTCAAAATTACGCTGAAAAGCCATAATAGAAGATAACGACTGTGCTCAAGGATTCGTTCAATGAATGCCTAGCAGGTTAGTGACAGTTATGCGGTGTTGCTTCAAACGACAACGGACGATGCATTTGCGGTCCACAGGCCCTTATTAAGACAGTAATCTAATCTTGCTTTTCATGTCCCTATACAGTTACCGGTTGGCGCTGAGCTGTGCTCCATATAAGGAAGACAGAAACAAGCGCCTTCTTTTTAGTTTCCTCTAATGAGTAGCTAATTATCCCGGAGACATCTTCCCTCGCATTTGGCTGGCTTTCCCTGCCGTCCTTGGCAGTTGTGTTGACGCGTGAAGCTTGCCGCAGACCTTTTCTCACGCATTCCTTCGGCTAACTTTCCGTTAGCCGAAAGAATGCGTGAGAAATCACACTGGAGACGTGTTCCCATGCACTTTCGGGTGATCTTCGCTGCTTTCGTCTTTTCGGCCTTTGGGATATCCGTAGGAACCAGCGCGCGTCGGACAAAAGAGGGGCAAAAACAAAGAAGCTGGTGCAAACTCAACGGGCTGCCACGCACCCAAGTTCTACGGACACCAACTTTACTGGCATAATTACGGACCTCCAGGTTCATTGCAGAGAAGACTTTTTTCTTTTTTTTATCGTTGTGTCCAGCCCACAGCCTGACCGAAAATTTTATAAAGCCTAATGAGAAGAGCAAAACGGGGAAAAAGTGATCTGAAAGAAGCTGTACAAATATCGGTGCCTGGTTCGTCATGCGGCAATGTCCAAAATATCACCTTTATTTTCACAAAGAACACATCAAATAAAAAGAAAGCTTAACGTGCTACTTGCCGTGTTTATGGTAAACGCCGGCAGTGCAAGAGTACAACAGCCATACGCCGAGATTTCATGAACCATATCGCGGCAAGACAGCGTGTTGAAATCCGTTCCGTTGGTTTCGGATAGCACCCATGCACGCGGCGTGCAGGCCACGGGCTTTATGAGACAGAGAGGGAGTCGCGACTTCTGCTTCGCATTCATATGTAAACAAGACAGGAAAATTTTCTCAGTCAATAGGGCCGACTTCCGGCTTCATCGCGGCTTCACAACGAGGGACGTCAGGGCCTCTCCTTACCTTTCCTTCCTCCGTGTTACCACCCAATTCAATGTCTGCCTGTTGACGATGGCGATGCGCAGTTGCCCCGAGACCTCAAAACCTAAACCAAAATTTATGGCAGCCCCGTTTTATAATATAATTTCGAAGGTATGTCAAGCATCCAAGATATAGTGTAATATTTTAAGCTTGACAACATATTTATTTGCTAGAAGAGTTTCAAAGTCTTTTTTTTGCCACTGACGTGTGCAGGCGGCAACTGCGTAGCCTTCATAATGCACATTTTTTTCCCGAGTAATGCATTATTGCGGCATTGTTTCGACATTTTGGAGTCAAAAGTTGTTACTTGTGCAACATAGATATAAATAAATAGTTAGGGAAGTGGGGCGGGGAGGTTCCATATTTGTCACCCCTTTTTGATGTTCATTTGAGGAGCTTTTTTTTCATAATGGGGCAAATCTAGAACGGAAACAAGCTCAAGAAACGCTGCCTTGGCATATAATGCTATCAACGTTCTTCTAGAACAGTAATATTTAAAAATTTCCCCCTTTTTCCTTCTTTCTATCCCATTGCACGCATAAATCCTGGCAACACCCCTGCTGTGCTATCAGCTTCTTTTAAATAACAACTTGTTATTCAGCAAGAACCCGAAGACTATGCTATTTCATCGACAAAGTATGAATGACGCTTGCTTTTAATTCAAGTCCTAAATTTTGTGTGAGCATATGAATGTGCGATTATAACTGTATTGTAAAACCATTGTAATAACTCTCAAATAAAATGTTGCCATTAGTCAACTACTCTTCATTTTTGTGGCACGGGTACAGTGCGCTAGTGTTGTCTGCGATCGTTCACATGTATATTCTACGACCCGCAAGCGTTCACTTCAAGGAAATAAAAAAAAGAGCAGTAAGTGCCCACAGAGTGGTGCGTCCCATGGGACGAGTTCACCCGTGCTTAGCGGATGTGGGCCAAGCTTGTCCTGTGGCGCGGCATGCATGCACAGCAGCTGCATCAGAGTAAGCTAAACCTGTTATTTGCAAACATGCCTATTTCCACGGCAATGCGAATGCTGCAAACATTCAATTTGAACTCATCCATCCTCATACATATAAATATAACTCACTGAATAAATCAGCGACTTGTCTATTGATGTGAAATACTTCTGTGTTGGGAAAAATGTGGACCCCCATTGTAAATAAACCAGGACCTCCGGTACGAAAAACTTAGTGTGATTTCGAATGAGAAAGCGCGCATGAAAGCCCGTGGAAAACCGTGTGATCATTTCATGTTATGTTTAAGTGCAACGTGATCTTTTTTGCCGATGTTTCTGTGAGAATTAGAGATGAATGAACATGAGCGGCAGCAAAATATTTTTTTAGTAAGAATCCCCAAAAGTCAACCCAAGAATTAAGTTAATGAACATGTGAGTAATCTTCTGAATTATGTGAATAGGTGGTGGCATAATAAATATATTACATATTACGATATATTTTGGTGAATGAAACGTGATATGAAAGCCAATGCCGAAACATACATCTTTTCACCAGAACTTTGGCATGCGGTTTGACTGCATCTGTTGAGATGTGATATGTATTGATGCTTTAAACTTCATACATATAAGATACACTCTAAAAAATATCGATTAAAAAGGGTGTCTTTTTGTCCCACAACAATAATCGTCATCAGACTTGCGTGGGCTTCCTTCTTTGAAAACTCGGCCCTGGCCACTCTCCTATCGAGAATGCAATGTAACCCTAATAATGGACATGTCGATCGTGACCGAAATATACCGGGCGTGGGGAGATGATGCAAGAATGGGACGCAATATAGATGACGACTATTGCTGTGGGACAAAATAAACCATTTTTTCTCGCTCTTCTTTTAGAGTGTGGGTGTAACATTCAAAGAAGCACCTTTGGGTGTAATTCAGCTGAAATTGACCACTGCTCAGCCTATACATGTCCGACAATACCCCATACCTTTCGCTGTTAAGGAAGCCATTGAGAAAGAGATCCAGGAAATGTTACGGCTGGGCATAATAGAGAAGTCTACATCTGCTTATCAAGCGCCGATTGTGGTTGTCAAGAAAAAGGATGGCACGATGCGCCTCTGCATTAATTTTCGTCAACTTAAAAATGTGGTCGTTCCGAATGCGGAACCAATTCCTCGCGCTGACTTAATGTTTGCACGACTTACTGGGCGTCAATACTTTTCGAAGTTTGACTTCACAAAAGTATATTGGCTGGTACCCATGGCCATTACGTCAAAAAAAGTTACAGTATCTTCCTGCGACTCGGGCCTATACCAATTTCGGGTTATGCCTTTTGACATAAAGGCTGCACCTGCCGTGTACAACCGATCGATGCGAGAAGTCGTCGGTGACATTCCCAATGTCTATTACTATTTTCATGACGTTTTTGTTGCGACCGCAACATGGGAGGAACACATGGTCACATTACGCCATGTATTTCAACGTGAGCGCGAGGCACGTTTAAATATCAGGCAGAAGAGGAGCGAGATAGGTTCCCCGACGACTAGCTTCCTTGGTCACGTTGTGGGGCAAGGGTTGCTACGACCCCAGAAGGACACAACAGACAAAATCGTGTCAGCGAAACGGCCGGAAAGTAAGAAAGAGCTTCGAGCTTCTGTCGGACTTACCAGATACTACCGAGAGTTCATGCCCAGCTATGCCGAGCTTTCACATCCACTTACCGAGCTCACGAAGAAAGGAAGTCTAATAAGCTGGACTGGCGCAACAAGCATCAGGATGCATTTCAAAAGCTCAAGGCAATGTTGTCAAGGCAACCCATACTGAAAGCACCCAACCTCGAATGGCCTTTCGTGTTGCGCACCGACGCGTCATCACGGAGTTTGGGAGCTATCCTCCTACAAGAACACAATGGTCTCTTGCATCCAGTATCCTACGCTAGTAGAAAGCTGCTACCTCCTGAAGCGGCATATTCTACAATTGAGAGAGAATGCCTCACCATCGTGTGGGGTGTCCAGAAATTTCATGTGTACCTCTATGGTAGGCCCTTCATTTTGCGATCGGATAACCAGCCACTGAAATACATAAACTCTGCCCGACAAATAAATACACGAGCGCTACGCTGGAGTCTACTCTTGATGGACTACGACTTTCACGTAGAATCCAGGGCTCAAGTAATGTCGGTGCCGACTATCTTAGCCGCACATCTCTTACTACTGACTAGGCTGTCCGATTACTCGTATAGACACACAAAGAACTCATGACGCGAGTATTACGTTGTCTACTCTATGAACAGGCCTACCCTTCTTTTCCCACCGTTTCGCTGTTCTTGAACTAGGGGGAAGATGTGGTGAAAAACGGTGCCCTGGAGTGTGTGCGTCATGCTTTGACGTACGAAATTGGTGTGCGGGGCCGATTTATTTGTGATTGGTGTGCGGCGCCCATTTAGTATTTCAGGGTGCGCGGGAATCATCATGATGGTGATAGCGGTGAAACTATGAGCTCGCCTATGCGCGTGCTCATGCGCGTACCTCGTAAAAGCTCCCGAGCCGCGGGGACAGCTCGGCTAACCTCAGAGAGCAGAGTGCAAGAACAAGTTCGGGCCACGCCCCGACTGTTCGTTCTGACCCTCGGTGTCCGGGCATCGTCTCGGTGTTGAAGTTCTCGGGTGCGTTCTGGACTGGGAATCGCCCCACCTTACCCCCGGGTTGGTCCGAAGCAACGTTCGTCAAGACCAGCTGCTGCTCTGGTCTCGGAATGAGACGCGGTCCCAGGTCTGTTCGCGGCAGTCGGCGGTACGCTGTTCTCGGTGTGTGTACAGGCAAGCCCAGGCGTTTACTACCGTACTGGGATGCCCCTGCTGGTTATCTTCTGGGCCGGGCCCCGCCTCGGTACGAACTCCGCAAGCACAAGGCACAACGCCTCCTGACTACGAGAGACCTCAAGCTCAAACGCAACGTTCACGCTCCAAGAGTGGAACGTGAGTGGACGAACAAGAACATTAGCTTCCCTTCCGCGTAGGACTGTGAACGCGTGTACATATGTGGGAGTTTAGGTAGTGTGTATCCCCTTGTCCGCCTTCGTGTATATAAAAGTCTATCGTTGTCCTCGAACGTCCTCTGTCCTCATCTGGCTAACCTGCGCCCACAGCTGCCCACACTGCCCATACCACCTGTCAAACAGTGTCCATGGTTGTTTTCCTTGTTACTAGCTATCTTGCTTCGTTAAGGGCCTGCGTGCCCTCCAAAAAAGCTACTGCGCGTCCTGAAAGTCGCCAACCATTTCATGGCATAGCCTTCCATTGAAGGGAATTCTGTCTCGATAAAAACCACTCCACCTATGCACCACTCTGTTTATTTTCATCACCTCCAAGCCTTTCTCTCAACTCATCTGCGATATCTGTTGGTTTGCGTTGACAACCGCTCTTTGCAGGTTGCTTTAACGCACCGGTGCCTCCAGTACCGTGCATATCCCTACCTGTACCTGAGGAGAAGTGTCGCACATGTCAACGACCCCTTTCGCCAGTGTGGTCACTAGTCCTGCCGTATGTTCATTTAAGATATTGCCACGTTCCATTTCCCAAGTTTTTGTTATCGTCCCAAAACACCACACGATTCTTAGCGCAAACCGCGCCTGCAGTTTTCTAGAAGGTTCCGGACCGTAATAGATCATTTCGATAAGATCACGCCCACTGTGCGAACGGTACAGATTGTTCTGGAAGCTACGTCACCGCCAGCGATAACGCTAGAACATTCGACGGCAAGAGTATAAACGCCGACGCGCTTCGCCGCTGGTCAGTTGTTGATCGAAAGCCGACGCTGCGTTCGCCGCTATCAGTCCGAGACTGCTATCTGTGCAAGACTGCTGCTGTACTTAGACTTTCTCTTTACCGGGCACAGGTTCGCCCAAATAAACAGTTAAATACCAACACGAAGTTTCCTGTCTTCGGCCACGTCACGACCCCGTGACATCTGGTGGAGGTGCTGCTTCGTTCATGTACCGGACGCCCCCGTCAAGCCGTGAACCCAGCCCCCGTCGCGGAGAAGACACCGACGCCAACCAAGGGCAGCGAACGAGCCGCCGACAGCAAGGTCTCCCACCGGAGTACGGCCTTCTACAAGACAAGCCGCGGAAGACCAAGACCATGACCTCGACTGCAGCGACAATGACAACCGGAGCGTCCCAGCCCGCGATCATCTTTCATCAACCCAGGGAACCACCAACGTTCCATGGCTCATCGTTTGAAGACCCGGAAACCTGGTTAGAAACATACGACCGTGTGGCCGCCCTCAACCACTGGGACAACGAAGAAAAGCTCCGTCGTGTGTACTTCTACCTGGAAGACACCGCAAGGACCTGGCTAGAGAATCGGGAGTCCACGCTCCGAACGTGGGATGTCTTCTGCGGCACATTTCTGCAAACGTTCGCGAGCGTCGCTCGCAAAGAGAGGGCCGCTGCTCTACTCGAGACCCGGGTTCAGCTACCAAATGAAAAGGTTGGAATTTTCACAGAGGAGATGACCCGCCTATTCCGTCACGCTGACCCAGACATGCCTGAGGAAAAGAAAGTTCATTTCCTCGTGCGAGGGGTCAAACAGGAGCTCTTCGCGGGACTTATGAGGAATCCACCGAACACCGTCCAAGAATTTGTATCCGAGGCGACCACCATCGAAAAAACGCTGGACATGCGCACCAGACAGTATAATCGTCGCCTGACTCCAGAATGCGCTGCTGCTCAAGCCAGTGACTCCGACGACCTGCGTGGAACGATCCGAGCGATCGTGCGGGAAGAGCTGCGCAAACTGTTGCCTTCGGCGCAGCCTCAAGTGGATTCGATCACAGACATTGTGCGAGAAGAAGTCCGGCAATCGCTTCGAATTCCCGAAACACCGCCGCCCGAGCCAGAAACTATGAGCTACGCCGCTGCAGTGCGCCACAACGCTCCTCCCCATTCACGCCAAAATGCCGCCCCATCGCACTTCCGTCGCCAGACGCCACCACCGACGTCCTACCGTTCGCCAGCGGGCCAGCGGGCCAGCGCAGTGCGCCGAGGAAAACCGACGTTTGGCGTGCACCTGACAACAGCCCACTCTGCTACCACTGCGGCGAGGCCGGGCACACATACCGCCGTTGCCAGTACCGACAGATGGGACTGCGTGGCTTCGCCGTCAATGCACCACGTCCGCAGCCAGAGGAACGGCCACGTGACATCGCCGACTATCTCACATGAACTCGGTAGGCACCTCGAAGTCCTTCCCGTTCACCGTCACCCAGCCGCCGCATGTCACCGCACCACCGGCAGTACTCTGGCCCAACGCGGGGCCAGTCACCTAGCTTGTATCCGGAAAACTAAGGGCAGCAACTGATGCAGATGCGGTTGCTGTGCGACGAACTACCGTAGATTCTCCGACGACGATGACGCCGCGACGGAGCTTTCCGAACACCACGCCAACCAGGCAAAGTCTTGACGACGAAACATCACTCACCGAAGGTGACCTGACGACGCAACATAGAAGCAGCGGAACAAGCCGACCAAGCCGTGACCCGACGCCACGGCCTAACTGCAACGCGAGACGGTGAACTAGCGACCTCTACGTTCTTATCGACGGCCACACTGTGACCGCTCTCGCCGATACTGGAGCCGACTATTCCGTCATTAGTGGGTCGTTCGCCGCGAAGTTGAAGAAAGTTAGGACAGCTTGGGAAGGCCCCAAAATCCGCACAGCCGGAGGTCAACTCGTAACGCCTGCAGGAATCTGCACAGCGAGAGTCACCATTAACGGCCGTATTTATCCTACAGACTTCGTAGTCCTACAGCGTTGCTCGAGAGATGTCATCCTTGGCATGGACTTCTTATGCCGCCATGGTGCTGTCATCAACCTAAAAACAAAGTCCATAACGTTATCCACAGAAGAAGCACTATCGCCGCGCACGCCGTCAGGACACCATGCCTTGAATGTGCTGGAAGAACAAATCACCATTCCGCCCCGCTCAAGCGTCATTATTTCAGTCGGCGCTCCTAAATCACCTGACTTGGAAGGCGTCGTTGAAGGCAGTCAGCATCTGTTGGTCACCCGGAATATTTGCGTCGCAAGAGGAATTGCAGAGCTGCGGGGAGGCAAAGCAACGGTGATGCTCACGAATTTCAGCAATGAGTACAAACATGTGAACAAAGGAACAACGGTCGCATACATCGAAGAAATTATCGAAGCCACCAGTGCTTTCGCCCTCGCCGATTCTGCGGAACCTGCTCAGAGGAACCAAGCCCCTCCCATAGCTTTCGACGTCAATCCCAGACTTCCGAACAATAAGCAAGAACAGCTCAAGGCTCTGCTCCTGCAATACGAAGATTGCTTTTCGTCGTCATCGAAAATTCGGCAGACCCCAATCACGAAACATCGCATCATAACCGAAGAAAATGCCAGACCACTCCGTCAGAGTCCGTACAGGGTTTCGACGCGAGAACGTGAGGCCATGAAGAGACAAGTTGATGAAATGCTGCGGGATGACATTATCCAGCCGTCCAAGAGTCCATGGGCATCCCCCGTGGTGTTAGTGAAGAAAAAGGATGGGACCCTACGTTTCTGCGTCGATTATCGCCGCCTGAACAAAATCACAAGAAAGGACGTGTATCCTCTCCCACGAATAGACGACGCACTTGATCGGCTCCATAACGCCAAGTACTTTTCGTCAATGGACCTCAAGACTGGCTATTGGCAAATCGAAGTCGACGAAAGAGACCGAGAGAAGACGGCGTTTATAACACCGGACGTCCTCTTCGAGTTTGAGGTGATGCCCTTTGGCCTTTGCTCAGCGCCTGCAACTTTTCAACGCATTATGGATACAGTACTGGCAGGATTGAAGTGGCAGACTTGCCTTGTGTACTTGGACGACGTCGTCGTGTTTTCCTCGAGTTTCGACGAGCATCTGCGGCGCCTTGAAGCTGTACTTCAAGCCATCAAGACTTCCGGACTCACACTGAAGCCAGAAAAGTGCAGATTTGCGTATGAGGAGCTCTTGTTTCTGGGGCACGTTATCAGCAAGTCTGGAGTTCGTCCTGATCCACGGAAAACAGCCGCCATCGCCGACTTCCCGCCGCCCACCGACAAGAAAGCCGTGCGCCGATTTCTGGGCCTGTGTGCCTATTATAGGCGGTTCGTGAAAATCTTCGCCCGCATCGCCGATCCTCTCACTAACCTTACCAAGGCCGACGTGGAGTTTAAGTGGGAAACGCCACAGGAACTCGCTTTCCAGGAGCTTAAACATCGCCTCCAGACGCCTCCGTTACTTGCCCATTTCGACGAATTCGCCGAGACAGAAATACATACTGACGCAAGCAGCGTAGGTCTTGGCGCCGTTCTTGTGCAGAGGGCTGACGGACTTGAAAGGGTTATTAGTTACGCCAGCCGATCGCTATCCAAAGCAGAAGCAAATTATTCCACAACAGAAAAGGAGTGCCTCGCCATCATCTGGGCTACGTCAAAATTTCGCCCCTACCTCTACGGCAGGCCCTTCAAAGTTGTGAGCGATCACCACGCATTGTGTTGGCTAGCCACCTTGAAGGACCCTTCAGGTCGCCTCGCACGATGGAGCCTGAGACTTCAAGAATATGACATTACTGTCATTTACAAGTCCGGCAAAAAACACTCCAACGCCGACTGTCTCTCTCGTGCGCCTGTAGACCAACCGCTACCCGACGACCCGGATGACGACTACTTCTTAGGAACGATAACTACCGACGACTTCGCTGAACGACAGAGGGCCGACCCGGAACTTAAGGCCCTAATAGAATACCTCGAAGGCCGGACCGCCGAAGTCCCGAAGGTATTCAAGCGCGCACTTGCGTCGTTCTTTCTACGAAACGGTCTTCTACAAAAGAAAAACTTTTCACCGCTTCGAGCTAAGTACCTCCTTGTGGTGCCTTCAGCTCTGCGACCAGAACTCCTGCAGGCCCTGCACGACGATCCGACGGCAGGGCACCTCGGTGTTTCTCGCACGCTCGCGAGGATACAAGAAAGGTACTACTGGCCACGTCTTACCACCGACGTCACTCGTTATGTGAGAACATGCCGGGACTGTCAGTGACGCAAGACACCGCCGACAAGGACAGCGGGACTTCTGCAGCCAATTGATCCACCTTGCCGACCTTTCCAGCAGATTGGTATGGACCTACTTGGGCCGTTCCCGACGTCGACTTTCGGAAACAAGTGGATCGTGGTAGCTACCGACTACCTCACCCGCTACGCCGAAACAAAAGCTCTGCCACAAGGCAGTGCATCCGAGGTAGCTAAGACCTTCGTCGAAAATATCGTCCTACGTCACGGCGCCCCGGAGGTCCTTATCACGGACAGAGGAACGGCATTCACTGCCGACTTAACTCAAGCGATCTTGGCATACAGCCAAACAAACCACCGCCGGACGACAGCGTACCACCCACAGACCAACGGCCTCACCGAGCGGCTTAACAAGACGATCGCCGACATGCTGTCAATGTACGTCGATGTCGAACACAAGACGTGGGACGCCATTCTTCCGTATGTGACCTTCGCATACAACACGGCGGTGCAGGAGACGACGCAGATATCTCCATACAAATTGGTCTACGGAAGGAGCCCGGCAACGACGCTCGATGCCATGTTACCCAACGTCACCGACGAAGAAAACCTCGATGTGAGCGAGTACCTTCAACGAGCCGAAGAAGCCCGAGAACTTGCGCGTCTCCGTATCAAGAATCAACAGACGACCGACAGCCACCGTTACAACCTTCGACGACGCTTTGTGGAATACCAGCCCGGTGAACGTGTTTGGGTGTGGACGCCGATACGCCGACGTGGACTAAGTGAAAAGCTTCTGCGACGGTACTTCGGACCGTACAAGGTGGTTCGACGTCTCGGCCCACTTGATTACGAGGTTGTCCCCGACGGCATCACGAACTCTCAACGACGCCGATCGCGACCTGAAGTCGTCCATGTCGCGCGCCTCAAGCCGTTTCATGCGCGTTAACAAACTGAACCAGTGTTTTTTTTGTATTATTGTTGTATCGGAATTTATTCATTGTACTTTCTTGCATTATTATTGAACTTTCATCTTTAGTTAAAGCATCGGTACGATGCCTTTTTTTCAGAGGGGGGCAATGCCACGTTACATTTCCCAAGTTTTTGTTATCATCCCAAAACACCACACGATTCTTAGCGCAAACCGCGCCTTCAGTTTTCTAGAAGGTTCCGGACCGTAATAGATCATTTCGATAAGATCACGCCCACTGTGCGAACGGTACAGATTGTTCTGGAAGCTACGTCACCGCCAGCGATAACGCTAGAACATTCGACGGCAAGAGTATAAACGCCGACGCGCTTCGCCGCTGGTCAGTTGTTGATCGAAGGCCGACGCTGCGTTCGCCGCTATCAGTCCGAGACTGCTATCTGTGCAAGACTGCTGCTGTACTTAGACTTTCTCTTTACCGGGCACAGGTTCGCCCAAATAAACAGTTAAATACCAACACGAAGTTTCCTGTCTTCGGCCACGTCACGACCCCGTGACAATATCATTAAAACCGCCTGTATTTGTCACGAGGTTTCATCCATCAGCTGTGTTTTTGAATTTGGCGCTCACTTGCCTCATGATTGCTTCCAGCTTTCATCCTGGGAACGTCCCTACTGCAACCCTCTTGTCATCTTTGACTCTCTGTTTGCTTGCGTGCATCGATTTAAATTTGAGTCCCCGGCGAATATCACATGCTGTGACTTTTCAGCGGGAGCGTCCTGCCCATGGGGGTTACTTGCACCTGGGACGCCGGCTGCTTTGTCCCCTCTTAGCCCCACCACTACTTTGCTGAAGTGGGGTTCTGCAACCATTGAAGGGGCTGAACCTTTTTTTCCAAACTTAGTTGCTCTTTCTTCTCCGCCGTTCTGGTTGCCGGTGCCCTACTGTTCTCTCCGCCGGCCGCGTCTTTGTTCACCTTCGCTACTGCCTCCTTGGCGGACCTCAGCCTTTTTTCCATAGCCCTCGTTTTCTTTTGCTCTGTCGCCAACGCAGTCTCCAGCTCGGTGATTCTCATCAGCAGTTCAGTCTTGGCTACCATCATTTTCTCCATTTTTACATCCACCTCACATTGCCTACACTTGGCGTAAGCTGCCTCTCCATTCGTGTTTGCACTTGGGTCTATTTTCAAACCCCCTCCACATCCTGAGCACTTTACAGCCGTTCAACCATGACGATAGTTATTGCGCGAGAACAAAACGACGACACAGAGACAAGAAGGACACGAAAGACACGAGCGCTAACTTCCAACTGAGTTTATTGCGCAGAGCACGAAAATATATAGAGGAGACAGTGACCATGGCACAAGAGCAGAACATGAGTAAGAAAACCAAAAACAAACAACACAAATACAAAGGCACTGAAAAACAGCAAAGAAAAATCTAGAAGAAACCGAACCAGAAAGGTAAAGCTACCTGCCCGCACCGAATCCTTCGAGGAACCTGCGTTCCTTCTCGGACTAAGCCACGGAGGGCTTGCTAATCCAAGGCACCTGTTCGCGTTACCTGCCCGCACCGAATCCTTCGAGGAACCTGCGCTCCTTCTCGGACAAGGCCACGGAGGGCTTGCTAACACAAGGCACCTGTTCGCGTGCCATTTGCGCAGCCTCGACAATGACCCGGGTGCCCACATCTCTGTGTTTGTACAACGTCGCTGTTTCCTCGAAGAGGGGAACACACTTGCACTCAGTGCAGTGCTGGGCAAGAAAACCATCTTTCCCGTTTTTAACATTGTTCGCGTGCTCTCTCAGTCGATCGTTCAGGCACCTTCCGGTCGTTCCGACATAACAAGCACCACATGAAAGGGGGGTCCTATAGACGACTTCCCGGGAGCAGGCCGCATACCTGTTTCGATGTTGAACTCTACAATCTGTTGATGATTTCGTTTTCAGGGGGTTGGTAGATTTGGTGAGGCTGATTAATTTGAACGGTGCTGAGAACATGACACGAACTCCTACACGTTTTCCGATTTTTTTGAGCCTATGTGATATCTGGTGTATGTATGGAATCACGGCTACCCTTTCACGTTCTGTATCTGTGTTGATCAGATTCTGTCGCGTTTTCTGCTCCGCCTTTTTAGTCCGCAGGATCGTCTCCGCAACAGACGCGATAAACGCCTCGGGGAAACCTGAAGCCTTAAGGCGGGAAACTTGAGCTTTAAAGCTCGCAGAGATATTGTGGGCGCAAGACCTATTTAAAGCATTCTCAAGGCAGCTTCGTGCTATGCCTCGCTTAACTATCTTACTGTGAGCAGAAGAAAAGAGAAGCAGAGGTTTCTGCGCACGTGGTTCATAACACCAACAGATGTGCTGTGAGCTAAAAACCAGATTTAAATCCAAAAAGCGTAATTTGTCATTATCGGGCATTTCATGTGTCACCACAAGAGGCTGCAAACAATTTTTGAACACGCCTATAGTTTGAGTGGCCAACGAGTGAAACATAGAAGACTCACAATTTAGAATAACCAAAAAATCATCCACGTATCTAAATATTTTGACGACATGCGAGCCTTCTAACTTTTCCTGTAGTTTTTTGCCCATTTTTGCCAATAGAAGATCGCTGAGTAGAGGTGCTATGCATGAACCAATTGAAACACCCTTTTTCTGCAGATAAATGCAATCATTCCATTGAACGAAAGTAGACGTAAGATACAGCAAAACCAGGTCAAGAAAATCCCGCGAACTAATGCCAGTTTTTAATTGGAAGTTCAATTCTCCGAAAGTTTCTATGTTATTCCTTATACATTCTAGTACCTCATTGTGAGGCAGCGAGTAGTATAGGTCCTTTATGTCAATTGAAAAACCGAAAAGATTAGATTGATTTGGTTGTTTGAAAAATTCTATTAGAGCCTGCGAGTCTTTGATCACAAATGGGTCGTCAATCTTTAGACACTTTAGATGGGTCTGAATAAACAAGCCGAGTTGCTTTTGCCACGTACCACTTTCTGTCACAATGACACGGAAGGGCATGTCAACCTTATGTGTTTTGGCAGAAAAAAACATGCTGAGCCCATTTTTGTCACTTTTGCTAATGTACTGTGCTAACTGTTTTAACTCTAGTTTACGACACATTTCCCTGGCCTGCGTTTTTACCCTATCTGTACGAATGTCGGTACAACATTTGAAAACCGATTCGATAGCTGTGACCGCCTTTTCTAGGTACAAGCAGTTAGGAAGAACGGCGAAACCACCCTCCTTATCTGACGGCACAACACAAAGTTCATTGTCTCTAAGAAACTTGGTCGTCTTCCGCACCGGAAGGCTCTTGCTGGTAGGCTTACCCCGTAGGAGCACGTCGACACCTTCTGATATGCACCTGTCTGAATCCTCAGGTGAAGCATGGCCAGCCACAGAGCGCACCATTGAAAGAAGCTCGGGTGCGGACCTCCCTCGGTCGACGGCGAACTTCGGACCTAGAGCGAGGGTGTTGTGGACGTAGTCTGGGAGGACGACGTCACTGCATGAGTGGACGACACCTGATTGCCGAGGCTTAGTTGGGCGCTGCGCACGAAGGCTGGCGAGCTCACGTGACCACAGGTGGTTTGCAGTGTACTCAATTCGGTCGCAGTACTCTCGCCATCTTCTTTTCTTCACTGTCGGTGTTAGATCTGTCAGTTGAAGCTGAACATGCAGGGCGTCCCGGTACATGCGCTCTTGTCGGTGCCATTCAGACCGAAGAATTTTGCACACCCGTATGCCATGGCCGATAGAGGGGTGGTAACCTCCAAACAGGGCTTTAACGTCCAAAGGGAGTTGCTTGGTGCGAATGCAAAAGGAAAAGGTGCGCGCACGGCAAATAGAGACTGCGATAAGGGTTACGAGGACTGAATGATGAAGAGAAACACACGAAAAAGAGCCCGAATAACTAGAAATGTAACTTAGAAGTGTGGCAGCTTGGGCTAGTTGGTATGGCATGACGATAGTTATTGCGCGAGAACAAAACGACGACACAGAGACAAGAAGGACACGAAAGACACGAGCGCAAACTTCCAACTGAGTTTATTGCGCAGAGCACGAAAATATATAGAGGAGACAGTGACCATGGCACAAGAGCAGAACATGAGTAAGAAAACCAAAAACAAACAACACAAATACAAAGGCACTGAAAAACAGCAAAGAAAAATCTAGAAGAAACCGAACCAGAAAGGTAAAGCTACCTGCCCGCACCGAATCCTTCGAGGAACCTGCGTTCCTTCTCGGACTAAGCCACGGAGGGCTTGCTAATCCAAGGCACCTGTTCGCGTTACCTGCCCGCACCGAATCCTTCGAGGAACCTGCGCTCCTTCTCGGACAAGGCCACGGAGGGCTTGCTAACACAAGGCACCTGTTCGCGTGCCATTTGCGCAGCCTCGACAATGACCCGGGTGCCCACATCTCTGTGTTTGTACAACGTCGCTGTTTCCTCGAAGAGGGGAACACACTTGCACTCAGTGCAGTGCTGGGCAAGAAAACCATCTTTCCCGTTTTTAACATTGTTCGCGTGCTCTCTCAGTCGATCGTTCAGGCACCTTCCGGTCGTTCCGACATAACAAGCACCACCTGAAAGGGGGGTCCTATAGACGACTTCCCGGGAGCAGGCCGCATACCTGTTTCGATGTTGAACTCTACAATCTGTTGATGATTTCGTTTTCAGGGGGTTGGTAGATTTGAAGAGGCTGATTAATTTGAACGGTGCTGAGAACATGACACGAACTCCAACACGTTTTCCGATTTTTTTGAGCCTATGTGATATCTGGTGTATGTATGGAATCACGGCTACCCTTTCAAGTTCTGTATCTGTGTTGATCAGATTCTGTCGCGTTTTCTGCGGAGACGATCCTGCGGACTAAAAAGGCGGAGCAGAAAACGCGACAGAATCTGATCAACACAGATACAGAACGTGAAAGGGTAGCCGTGATTCCATACATACACCAGATATCACATAGGCTCAAAAAAATCGGAAAACGTGTTGGAGTTCGTGTCATGTTCTCAGCACCGTTCAAATTAATCAGCCTCACCAAATCTACCAACCCCCTGAAAACGAAATCATCAACAGATTGTAGAGTTCAACATCGAAACAGGTATGCGGCCTGCTCCCGGGAAGTCGTCTATAGGACCCCCCTTTCATGTGGTGCTTGTTATGTCGGAACGACCGGAAGGTGCCTGAACGATCGACTGAGAGAGCACGCGAACAATGTTAAAAACGGGAAAGATAGTTTTCTTGCCCAGCACTGCACTGAGTGCAAGTGTGTTCCCCTCTTCGAGGAAACAGCGACGTTGTACAAACACAGAGATGTGGGCACCCGGGTCATTGTCGAGGCTGCGCAAATGGCACGCCAACAGGTGCCTTGTGTTAGCAAGCCCTCCGTGGCCTTGTCCGAGAAGGAGCGCAGGTTCCTCGAAGGATTCGGTGCGGGCAGGTAACGCGAACAGGTGCCTTGGATTAGCAAGCCCTCCGTGGCTTAGTCCGAGAAGGAACGCAGGTTCCTCGAAGGATTCGGTGCGGGCAGGTAGCTTTACCTTTCTGGTTCGGTTTCTTCTAGATTTTTCTTTGCTGTTTTTCAGTGCCTTTGTATTTGTGTCGTTTGTTTTTGGTTTTCTTACTCATGTTCTGCTCTTGTGCCATGGTCACTGTCTCCTCTATATATTTTCGTGCTGTGCGCAATAAACTCAGTTGGAAGTTTGCGCTCGTGTCTTTCGTGTCCTTCTTGTCTCTGTGTCGTCGTTTTGTTCTCGCGCAATAACTATCGTCATGCCATACCAACTAGCCCAAGCTACCACACTTCTACGTTCAACCATGTCTTTTTGACACCAATTGTCCTTATGAATTGTCTTACTGGATAATACAAAACACAAACCCTGCCCTTTGAGAAAAAGAAAGTCAAATCTCTTCCCTACTATGATCCGGTTTTGAGGATCATGACGCCACCCAGCGGCAGGTCCTGATTTGAGGAAGCTGACGCAAACAATGGCGGTTCTGATTGGACGTTGGTGACGAAATGCATAACCCGGGGCCTATAAAAAATTCAAGCGCCGCGTCGACGAGCAGCCTACGTAGGCGTCTGAGATAAGACATCTGCGCTCTTTGAATATCTCGCGCTGTCAGCTCCGTCGCAGACCTTTGCCGTGCCGAGTTTCATGACAGCGGCACCCTACAGAACCATGGCATCGGAGTTTTGTAACAATGAATATCAGTGGCGGAATCGGCCGGCGTTAGCGACATCAATGTAGTGAGTGTCTGATGTTTTCCTCTCAGTTCACCACACTACTCTAACACATGTTATGGCCGTTTAGAGAAGGCTGTGTGAACATGTGAAGTGAGCTTTGATCGTTTCAAGCCAAGTGAGAGCACTTTCAAACCAAAGTTAATGTGCAGAGTGCAAAGACAGCAGTGTTAAAAAGTGCTTGCACGTCTTGCTAGTTGACTTATAGTGGGTGCGGCAAGTATATTCTTAACAGGGGAAAACAGCAAGAGGCTAGTGTGAACGATGGAGAATCTTGAAGTGAGGGAACCCATCGAAACTTATGAAAAACTTGGCCTTATTTTGGGCCATGCGAAACGAAAGCAAGTGATCCTTGAGTTCATGAAGGATGCCGGAGGGACGGCTGAGGAAATCGATGAGGCCTGTGCGGATATCAAAGCCCGCCACGAGGAGGCTAAAAGGCCAGAAATTCGTGAACGCGGAGAAGCTGAAAGGCGAGAACGCCGTGATGAGGCCGAAAGACAGGAGCGCCTCGAGTTCAAACAAATTTATTTGTCAATCTTACAGTGTTCGCGAGCGGCTAGCATACCTTCTACGGCAGTTCAGGTCAGCGGTCTTGGAATTCAGGACCAACTGCCACCGTTCGTAGTCGGCGAGGACATATCGAAGTTCGAACGCGTCTGCGAGTGAAAATCCTTGGAGCGGTCTCGTTAGGTGCAGAACCTGTTAGCTCTCCTACGACGTAATAACATGCTTGTCGAGGGAAGCGTTAGAGAGCTATAACGAGATTAAGGAAGTGCTCTTGAGACTTTAAAAATTGTCGTGTGGGGCTTTCCGGCAAAGGTTTCGCAACGCAAAAAAAGGCAATGAGCTGAGACGTCCCCCGCTACGCCACCGATCGCCAATGAGAGGGAAGAACACTCAACCCTTTTTCTATCCGGTTCCCTCTTGGCTACGTGTCGCAATCACTTTCCACATACAGGGATTCGTGCTGGGGCCGGGAAGTAAGAGACGCTACGACCTGTTCCTGATTACTGATTCATTTAATTTAATCTTCACTGCAAACATTGTATACCCGCGTACATCAACCACCACACAAAATTATAACACATGATTTAGACACTCGCGACGTTCGACACAGGGCAGGCACATAAAAAAGTAACTTTAACACTAACAGGGAATGCATATAAAAAAACACACGACGACACAAATGAAAAAGTTATCATATAACAAAACCGCGCAATGTCTCGATTCGCCACCTCCCTTCCCGCAAAGCTACTCTAAATAAGGTGCATAAAGTCCGTCTCACGAAATGTCCATGTTGACGGGGGCCTCGGAGCTGGTTGTTCAAATCAGGGCCGAAGACTGGTTCTTTCCGTCGGGGTCTGATCTGTCTCCTTCCGTCGCCGTCTTCATCGTCTTCGTCATCGTCGTCTACGTCGTCCCTCTTAGTGGTTTCCATCTTAGCTTCTCTACCATTTCGAGCTCATCACATCATCTCTCTGACTCTCTTCACATCGTATCTCTCTGACTCTCTTCGCATCGTATCTCTCTGACTCTTCACATCGTATCTCGGGGCCCCAAGCTCGTCTCGTAGTCCTCTTTTTGTAGGACCCGACTCCGCCCTACCAGGGCACCAAAACCAGTCCGCCACTCCACGCGGCATATCTTTTCTTCTCCGTCCGAGTGTATCCTCTTCGGCGGCCGCCCCCGCGGCCTACACCAGTAGAAAACCCTCTCCCAAACAAAGCCGAGCAAGTAACGAGGTACAAACTCGAGCCTCAGGGAGAGTGAGGGGCGAGCCGTCCGATGACATTTTAATTACGGACGAACAATGGTCTCGATGTTTTCGGTACTTGGCGAGCCGATGTCCAGACTAAGTTTCAACGTTTCTATGCAGCTCTGTGTCTCCCACGAAATTCTCCGTAGCCGCCGCCTCTTCGTCGTTCACCGTCGCGGGCGGCCATCCGCGCAGAACGCAGTTAAGAGCCCTGGCGCCACGGATGTTGACGAAAGGCATAATGGTCCCGGCACAGGCACTTGCCGCAAAGGTCGCTTTCCCCGAACCAACAAAAGGTGTTCTGCTGCTCCCCCATGCCACAGATCTGAAGGGTGCGCGCCTATTATTGTACTCTGTCACATCGTCTGTAGACGACAAGGCGCCGCCCGGTCCTCGTGTCTGCGCGGGGGAGTCCGTGAGGATAATAGAAACAATCCTTCTGGTACTTAACTCCGGAATTCCCTTAATGCGTGGGTTTGAGAAACGAGCGCACACATCTCGAAAGGAGCGGGGTTCAGTCCGTGTTTGCGGGGACGTCACAATCCCTTCATCTTGCAGAAGAATTTTCCCAGCGGGGAAATTCAAACGCGAGAAATGCGGGCGCATAACGCCTTCGGGTTGCGCTGTGAAATTGAGACATTGCGGCAGTCTTAGGAATACGATATGCGAACACAGTACACTTGTGATTCAGCCGTGGCGGTGGCGCGTCGCTGAAAGGAACCAATCAGTGATTCTCGCTGAATCGTCACCCACCACGAAGCAGTTTGATTCCGTATTTCTACCGCGCACAACACACTTGAAACCTTCAGAATCACTGCAGAAACTCGTGGATGACGCGTGGACAAAACGCACACTGGTCACAGCTGCTCGTCGGATGGTTTGGCACGCAGCGTTCAGTCATGAATGCGGAAGGTTCACTACCTTGCGAGCACATCACACACTTCGCCGGCACTGTCCACTCTCGGCACGACCGAACAGATGATACACACATTTCAATACACTTCCATTTCACACATGCACAAAATCTTAAGACCTCGGACATTTCAAACCACAATCAACAAAATAAAACAAGTGTACAGGCCAAAGCAAAACAAAATAAAAGAAAACTGAAACTTCGACACATGGTTTCCACTCAAATAACAAGCACAATGACCGAACAAAATTTATAGAACAAAAAAATGACATACAACATTGCGGACTTTTCTGACCCTAGCCGATCCCCGAGCGCTCAGCGTCTACCCGTATGTAGACCTTTTCCCTTACTCCGAGTCCCGGATCATCGTTGAATGATCCGAACTTCCACCTACTCAACTCAGTCGCGGAGTGAGGCATGTGCGAAGCTATCTGATAAGACCACCGCTGCGCATGCCCGGGTTTGGTGCGGTGTACATCGAGTGTGCTGAAGTTCCTCTCTGGCCCCACAAAAACCACCCCGTTGCGATCTAGGCATTCCTCAATCTCATCTTCTTTCTCTAACATTGGGTCTACCACCGCGTCGACCAAGACTCCGACAACTGCATCCTCCGAAAACCCATTCTCATTCAACTCCATATCTGCTACTCCTAGTGGTAATGCCTCATCGTCTCGTGGGATCTTCGAGGTAGAAACCGCAGCTAAACCACCTGCACACGCTCCAGCGACCTCGACAACCTTTCTTTCACCCAGTGGCACCGGGGTGCCAGCTTTCTTCTCAAACACACACTCGCTCAATGGCGGAACGTCCTCCTCGATCACGGAAGTTACATTAACCAAATCCATACACGGTGAACCGTGACTCATCTTTAAGAAGCTTGTTTCCTCGCGGATATTTACGACTGCGATTGACCTTTGCGCGTCAACGTCATGAGGAGAAGTCGCGTCTAGGTTTCCAGATTCAAATTTTCCCGCCCTCTCCTTGCCTTTGTGAATGCGGCCGCCACCCGTCGAATTCCAATTTCGTCGCCGGTACCGGCGGCATTCTCGCCGAAAGTGACCAATTCTGCCACAGTTATAGCACCAGCCGGGATAAGGGAGTTGCTTCGGGAATTCTTGCCAATTTTGTGTCACCTTTTTGCGTCCTGCCAAGCTCTCCACAAGTTTTTCGAGGCGGTCAAGGCGGCTATGCATCTCATGAACATCCGTGTCTTCTTCTACGTATCGAATGGGTAACGAATGGCTGCTCGACACTTTCTCATTCTGTTCCTCCTTGACCGCTATGGCAATGGCCTCGTCAAACGTTTTTGGGTCTCGAGAGAGAACAAATCTGCGGATCGGATCCCTCAGGCCTAATAAAAATTGCGAGAGTAATTGTTCGTCTAGAATTTCGCGGCGCAGTGAAGCTTTCACCGAATCCTGACTATCGAAGCTCGCCAGGGTGGCGGTCCCGAGGATGCGCAAGCGACTTGCAAATGACCGCACCTCCTCCTCTGCCCCCTGCCTCGCGTTTAAAAACCGCTCCGTTTTAAAGATAAGTGGCTCCGTATCGAACCTCTTGAGGGCCAAGTATTTGAATTCAGAAAAATTGGAAGCCGCAGCGACGCCATCACCCCACCACGCAAAATCGTGCGCCGCGCCTACCATCTTGCATCTTGCTATGCAGATCAGCTCATTATCCCGCCATCCACCCAAGTGACCAACCTGTTCCAAAATTTTAAAGAAGACCCCAACATCCGGACCCGTATCACCTCCCGTAAACGACGGAACCATGTCCGCTAACATTAATGCACTCATATCTAGTGGGTCGCCTCTGTCGGTCATCTTGGTAGTCTGCTCGTTAATTTTGACACCTCTCCTTCCCTAGTACGAGGGTGAAATCTCGCACCGTTGCCCCAGCAGTAATCCCACCGCTGCCACCACTTGAGACGTCCCCCGCTACGCCACCGATCGCCAATGAGAGGGAAGAACACTCAACCCTTTTTCTATCCGGTTCCCTCTTGGCTACGTGTCTCAATCACTTTCCACATACAGGGATTCGTGCTGGGGCCGGGAAGTAAGAGACGCTACGACCTGTTCCTGATTACTGATTCATTTAATTTAATCTTCACTGCAAACATTGTATACCCGCGTACATCAACCACCACACAAAATTATAACACATGATTTAGACACTCGCGACGTTCGACACAGGGCAGGCACATAAAAAAGTAACTTTAACACTAACAGGGAATGCATATAAAAAACACACGACGACACAAATGAAAAAGTTATCAATTAACAAAACCGCGCAATGTCTCGATTCGCCACCTCCCTTCCCGCAAAGCTACTCTAAATAAGGTGCATAAAGTCCGTCTCACGAAATGTCCATGTTGACGGGGGCCTCGGAGCTGGTTGTTCAAATCAGGGCCGAAGACTGGTTCTTTCCGTCGGGGTCTGATCTGTCTCCTTCCGTCGCCGTCTTCATCGTCTTCGTCATCGTCGTCTACGTCGTCCCTCTTAGTGGTTTCCATCTTAGCTTCTCTACCATTTCGAGCTCATCACATCATCTCTCTGACTCTCTTCACATTGTATCTCTCTGACTCTCTTCGCATCGTATCTCCCTGACTCTTCACATCGTATCTCGGGGCCCCAAGCTCGTCTCGTAGTCCTCTTTTTGTAGGACCCGACTCCGCCCTACCGGGGCACCAAAACCAGTCCGCCACTCCACGCGGCATATCTTTTCTTCTCCGTCCGAGTGTATCCTCTTCGGCGGCCGCCCCCGCGGCCTACACCAGTAGAAAACCCTCTCCCAAACAAAGCCGAGCAAGTAACGAGGTACAAACTTGAGCCTCAGGGAGAGTGAGGGGCGAGCCGTCCGATGACATTTTAATTACGGGCGAACAATGGTCTCGATGTTTTCGGTACTTGGCGAGCCGATGTCCAGACTAAGTTTCAACGTTTCTATGCAGCTCTGTGTCTCCCACGAAATTCTCCGTAGCCGCCGCCTCTTCGTCGTTCACCGTCGCGGGCGGCCATCCGCGCAGAACGCAGTTAAGAGCCCTGGCGCCACGGATGTTGACGAAAGGCATAATGGTCCCGGCACAGGCACTTGCCGCAAAGGTCGCTTTCCCCGAACCAACAAAAGGTGTTCTGCTGCTCCCCCATGCCACAGATCTGAAGGGTGCGCGCCTATTATTGTACTCTGTCACATCGTCTGTAGACGACAAGGCGCCGCCCGGTCCTCGTGTCTGCGCGGGGGAGTCCGTGAGGATAATAGAAACAATCCTTCTGGTACTTAACTCCGGAATGCCCTTTATGCGTGGGTTTGAGAAACGAGCGCACACATCTCGAAAGGAGCGGGGTTCAGTCCGTGTTTGCGGGGACGTCACAGAGCTACACGTGGACTTCGCGTTTCGCCTTAAAGCCGATTTAACTGAAAGGCTGAAGGGTGTATGTGTTTATGACGGCCACGATAAAGTGGTAAAATGGATTGAATTGGAGCAATTCTACCGCTGCATCGAGAATGATGTCAAGCTTTGGCTGCAGAACAAACTGTAGGTGAAGGGCAAACGGAAGCAGATAAATAGAGTGATGTCTCTAAACGCACTGATACCACTTGGGCGTTTCATTCACGGAGGCTCCTAATCTACTACAGCTGCGAAAAGGAAGGGCACATTGCGGTAAACGGTAAAGAAAAGTTTGCTTTCGCAACAATCCGAGAATCGGAAAAGAACATGCAGTTGTTAGAGCAGCGTTTTCAGGTATTTAGTGTGAATGGGAAAACGTGTCTAGCACTTCGAGACTCAGCGGCAACCATGGACGTTGTACATTCTTTGTTGGAGAATGCGCATGGATCAGGCAAGTCGTCTAGGAGCAAAGTGCTTGCTTACCAATAGTTACGGTTGTCTTTGAAGGCCCGTTCGGTAAGCTTCGCAGTGAAGCAGCTGTGTCTGCTGCGCTTCCCGATCGTTTTTTTATCTTTCTTTTCCTAATAACTCTGAGCAGCTTCTAGTTCGTCTTCAACTTAGCCTACATGCTCTCACGCGATCGCAAGTGCGGAAGCTTTCGCAGGAACTTGATCTTGTTTAGTGTAGTGAAACACCACGTGCTAAAGAGGCTGATCTGCATGACCTTGGCGGTGATGTGATGGTGCCTCGGACAGGAATTTTTCCGGATGAGTCACTCGAGCCGCTCGTCACGGAAGCCATCTCTGTCGCCGGAGGAGACAACATGATGCCATTGGATGAGAGCGAGAGGGGTGCTACGCTGTCGCCTGTAGCGGAAAGTTGTAGTGAGCTGTGTATGGTAGATCAAAAAACGCTCATTCGAGATTAGCGTGGGGACTTCTCGAATAAAGCGCTATTGAAAAGCGTAAAGTTGGGAACAATGAAAAAAAATTTTTGTTTTTTGAGAAGGCAGGGCTCCTGTATCAGAGCTACTCAAATTTGCAAGGTCGCAAGTATGAGCAGCTCTTGGTGCCACAAAAGTATCGTCGGCCACTATTGAAAGTGGCGCATAAAAACGCGTGGGCAGGACATCTCGGCATAAAGAATGCCAAGGCTAGAAATTTCCTTGAATTTTATTGGCTGAATTGCTGGAAGTATATTGAAGAAATTGTACGCTCATGCAATACTTGTCGGAGAGCGGAAAATACACGGATAAGTGGAGCTTGAGTTAATTATCACAGAAGCTTTTCGGTGCCTAGAAGTACATGTCGTCGGGCCATTGCCAGAGTCAAGGCAAGGTTTTCGGTACGTCTTGACAGCCCTCTGTGGAACCACAAAATTTCCAGAAGCGATACCACTTAAGGAACTCAACTTTCTCATGTTGTGTATACTGTGCTCTCTATATTCGCACGCGTCAGATTTTTTTCGGAAATTCAATGCGACAACGGTAGTGTCTTCACCAGCTGCCTTACCTCTACCGTTTTAGATAAATGCGGAATAATAGTAGTGCATAGCTCGATTCATCACACACAATCCAATCCAAGCCACATGAAGACTGCACAAGTGTTGTCAAAAGAGTACTGTGACAAGTTGGCGAAAAAACGCACCTTTGTAGTGGTTAGTCAGGTAACGCTGCTGCGGCCGTCTAAAAGTAACAAGGTTTAGGTTCAATGAAAAGGACCTCCCAAAGTGTTATCGAAGCTATCTGATACCAATTATGAAGTGAAATGAGGAATGCAGCCGAACAAAGTTTACCATAGTAACTTGATGAAACCATACGTTCAACTTCAAGCTGTCGTAAATCTCCTTTTGAATGCTTCAGAGGAAGAAGGAGCAGAAATTTAGATTTCTAGCGATGTAATTAAAAGGGGATCCAATGTAATCTTGAAGCAGTTGAACCTGGAGCCTAGTCTAAGTGAAGTAAAGAAGAGGACTTGAGGAAGATTGTTTCCGAGTTTAAAGACATGTTTTCGGACCGTCCCAGAAACACGACAGTGATTGAAGATGACAATAAACCAACTTGTGAGGAGCGAATTCATAGCAAGCCACGTCGGTGTTCCCCTGTGCAAAAGAAGATCATGAAAAAGGAGATCGATAAATGCTGGAGTTAGGACTCATCGTACCGGGTGAGAGTGACTATACATCTCCTCTAATATTAGTTCAGGTGCAAGGAAAAGATTCAAGGCCATGCATCAATTATTGGCGTCTTAACGCCATTACTTGGGACGAATCTTACCCGATACCGAATCTAGAGGAGAGTTTAGAAACTGTGTCACAGTCTTGTTATATTTGCACGTTATACGCCGTGTGAGGGTATTGGCCAGTCCCCCTTACGGAGCGCACTAGCCGCTATGCCGCATTTGTTTCTCCATGTGGAGCATATCATCCACTTAAGCTGAGCTTTGGATTGGAAATTGCGCCCTTTTGTTTTTCAGGCTTAATGGACCACGTTCATAATGGCCTCTCTGAGTTCCCTCTGCTTTGTCTTGACGATGACGCCATCTTTTCAAACTGCGGGTAAGAACATGTTGAGCATTTACGAGTTGCGCTCAACATGTTGAAAGAAGCTGGTCTTACCGCAGAACTTGCTAAACGTCACCTAAAGTGCAGCTAGGTGTCTCTCCTGGGACACGTTGATGGGCGTTACTGGTGTAGACCTTCAGAAATCGAGGTAGCCGCCGTCGTGAACTATCCACGACCAACCACAAAATCTGAGATTAGGAAATTCTTGGGCCAAGCTGGTTACTATCAGCATTACCAGCAAAACTTCTCTAGCATTGCCAGCCCTCTAACTGATGCACTTCGAAAGTTCAGGCCGGTTAAAGTGGTATGGGACTCAGAAAAAGAGAATGTGTTTTGCAGGCTGAAACAGCCCTAAGCGAAAAGCCCCTTCGGGTGGCACCTAATTTCTCAAAAGGCTTTGTGATTCAAGGTGACGCGAGTGATTACGCTATGGGAGCTATATTGTGCAAGGAAGACAATTCTGGTAACGAAAGGCCCGTTATATATTTAGGTCGAAAATTGAGCTGCAGGAAAGAGGCATACAGTACCTCTGAAAAGAAATGCGCTTGCCTCGTGTGGACCATTCAAAAGCTAGCCTCTTATGTCTCCGGTACGAGGTTTGTGGTAGAAACAGACCAGTGTCCTCTAACCTGGCTAATAACACGTCGCCTAAAAGTGGCCGGTGGCTGAGGTGGTGCATGATACTCCAAGAGCACAACTTAGGTGTTCGCTACAAGAAGGGAAAGCTAAATACTAATGCAGACGCATAGAGCCGTGCGTTTTAGTTAGTACCTTCTCCACCTTTCGGTCTTTCGCTGGGGAGTCGGGGCAAACTTTTCTCCTCATCACGGCCTCAGCTAAGCGCTCTCGTCGAGAGTAACCTCAAGGGGCCAACTTTGCGCTGTATTATATTTCATTACGGCGTTGTACGTGTAAAAATTTGAGTTCTCATATTAAGAGTCTTGTGTCCCACATGTGCCTCTTGATGTAGAGGGAACCAAACTCCAATAGACTTGTAGCTAGGTATATGTTGTACCATATTTTGTGTGTTGTGCTGCCGGGTAACCGAGGGAACTTGCTTGTGTCGTGTGTTGTCTGTTGTCGAACCGTTTTTGACAAGTTACAGAACCGTCGACAAGTGATGAGACCAAAAATCTTCTGAAGAGACGAGCCATGCTAGTCGACAAGCTTTAGTGACAAGCCAGTGGAGCTGGGATCTGTCCTCATGAATGAAATGTGTTCACGGGCCTGAGACTGGAGCTACATCCTCCCCCATGAGCCTGGTGGCGAACCTGGAGGGACCTGGTGAACAAGCGCGCCCTACATCTGAGCCATGTGGAAGCAGCTCGTATTTCTGGCGCATTGTCTGGTGGCGGGGTGCTGTTACGCCTTAGAGTCCAGACCGAACGTCATTCCCTCTGCAAAGGCAACTTGCGTGAAAGCCAGCAACAAAGCCCACCTGACGCCATCGACTCAATGACGTCATCAAGTGGTGGTGCCGGTCTGGCTTACGCAACGCACGGCGAGCTCCCTCATCCCATGGGCCCGATAGCAGCCCGATGAAGCAATCGGTGCCATCCAGTCTGGCGAGTCTTACGCAATGCGTGGCAACATCACTTGTCTTTGGGTGCGACCCAGCGCAGCGCCTCCGGATTAGAGGATCATGAAGCCACGCAGCGGCGAGTCCCGAAGCCGACACCACCAGGCGTGGTTCTGATTAGACGTTATTGACGTAAGGCATAACCCAGGGCCTATAAAAAAGCCAAGCGGCGCGTCGACGAGCAGCTGACGTATGCGTCAGAGAGAAGACGTCTCGGCTCTTCGAGTCCTAAGCCGTCGGCAGCAGTGCCGAATGTGTAACGCCTCTGCTTCTACGCTGTACATAAACCTTGCCTTAACTCACCGTCGTCTTGTCCGCTCGCCTATCAGCTCTGCCCAGAAGCAGTCGCGAGCTGAGAAACACGCGCTACCAAACAGCTGATGGCCTTGCCGGCCTGTGACCTCGGAGCAATACGCAACAGTGTCGGCGGCAGTGTGAGTCGTAACAGCATACTCTTTATTAGGGACCTATAGGGGCTGTCTTGAAAGGCGCGCACAGCACCACTTGTGGTGCAGCGGGTGCACAACGTTAAGAACCTTAGTAGACAGCAGCGGTTTTTCGGTTTGGAAGCTATGCTGGAACAAGCGCCCGCGGCCGGCGCGTTAATTCGTGTTTCGAGTGGGAGTTAGAAATACCGTAGTGGGACATTCTTCGGCGATGCAACCATGGAATAAGTGGGAAAACTTGCACACGAGTGGCCATGCTTGCAACGTTAGTGAGTGTCGTGAGTACTGACGGCTAAATGCGTGACACTGGTATTCCTAATTCAAAATGCTTACTTCCTAAGCTGTCATTCTTTCACACAGAAATATCGATGGCTCCACGGTCACACGCCGTAGAAAATATGTTGATTGACTAGGTGGCATGTTGGCGTGTTGCGCCTTCGTGCCACGGCGATTTTCAGGCACCGAGTATGGCGAAGTGCTTTTTTAGGATTTGTCGCGGCTTCTTGTTTGCTCATCATGGTCATGCCTTTTACCTCGCTGCTCGCGCAGCTCATGCTAAGTCCTTGAGACGCGGGCGAGAAAGAGAACGCGTGACGGTTTCGGCCAGAGAGGACGGCACAGCGTTGTTTCGTGTTTTACTGCACCTTGTAGAGCTCAACGATGACGTCGTGGTCAGCTTCAGTGACTGGCACGTCTTTCTCATTCAACATAACCTCTTGCGTTGTTTTTGTTGCTTTCCAGAACAAACACTGACGCGTGCAACTCTGCTGTTCCAGCATTTGCAAAGCTTCGTTTTTTACTATGCTGTTTACATGCTATATATTTTTTATAACATGCAGATTGTTTACCAGTCAAAGATGAAGAATTCCGGAAGAGCCGCTTGGATGGATGGGATTCAATTTATGACGTCCGGTGGGTCTTTCCTTTGGGACTACCACACTGGGGTTAAGTCACAGGATCGTTCGCAATGCATTATTCTATTCACTACGCGAGACGAATTCAGACGTTATTCAAATGAAGCGTATTACATTTCTTTTGGTGAATTAGGCCCATTATAGTTATTTCGAAATTGATCGATTGCACAACATTTTGAGATTATACACAAATTCATATATATATATATATATATATATATATATATATATATATATATATATATATGAATTGGGGCATGACACCGCTTGCAGAATGGTGCACTCACCCTCCAAATTACTTCAGGCTGCCCTTCTGCTCCTGACTGCTACCATGCTGGCTGTGGACTCCCTGCGAGCCTGTACAGCACAGGCCGCAGAACAACTAGAATATTGGACGCAAGCCCCCACCCTAGCCTTTGTCAACGATCTCGCCTGGCAACTTTGGCTTCCTTTTGCCACAGTCACCGATGGCAACACAGGATAAAAGCAGCCGACGAGTTCCACCCCTTCGGGGCACAACACCACTCGCAGAATGGTACACTCACCTTCCACATTATTTCCGGTGAATTACTTCAGCGTAAACGCTGGCGTGAAAACGAGCCATCGTTGTTTAATTGCATTATCCTGCTCCGAAGTTGTGGTTGCTGTTTTAAACATGTTTCTGACGCTCAAACTTAGAGCAGCCCTGTGTTTTGTAAACATACGCCTAATTCTTTCAGGAGAATGAACTAAACCTAGGTCCCTCTAACAATGACGTACTAACAAAAGTTCTTGCTATGTTCAAAGGATAGAAGCAGGCCAAGAGAAAATACGCAACTACGTACGCGCCCTTAAGAACTGGCAGGCAACGGTGTACGTTGAGTTAAAACAGTTATTCACGATGAGTTCGGTTGTTGAATTCGAGGCAGTGGAAATGAAAAAACGGGTTCAGACAGTATGTGATCCAACTGCTGGTTCTTCAGATGCTTCGTACGAGCAAATCAGTAGAATTGAGCTTAGGTGTGACGATACCTAAAATCGACTGAGACGACCAAACCTGGTATTTTTTGGTGTCTTGGATGATGAACACGAAACTTTGTCATCAGCACAAAAAAAGGTCATTTATCTGTGCTCGCAGCTGGTTGGCATATCTCTCCTCCCAGCCCAAATCGAGCGCGCCCATAGACTTGGTCAGTACCGTACTGATATAAAATGATCTATTGTAGTGAAATTTGCATCATACAAAAACAAGCAGTATATTTTAGGATGAGGTAATAAACTGAAAGGCACACAGTTCGCAGCATGGGAAGATTTTTTGTTCAGCGCCCACACGATTAGCCAGACGTAAGCTTTTGGAATATGCAATGTCAAGAGATGTACCCTACAAGCTTAACATGGACAGACTGCGCATCGACAACGTTGTTTATTCTTACGATCCTACTGCTGACACAGTAAAATAGTCTTCTAGAAAGGTAACAGCCAGATCAAGACCACGCGTACCTGATAGCAACAATAAGCCAACTAGCGAAAGCGCATTCTCTTGCCGAAACGCAACTGAATTTGTTCGTACCTGGATAATAGCTCCTGCGACGCTCTTTTGCTCGCAGAAGCGTGGTTACATCTAGATATTTGTGATGCTGAAATTCTATGGCATTTTAGCCATTATATATATATATAAATATATATATATATATATATATATATATATATATATAGAAAAGACAGGACTGGTAAAAGAGGGGGAGGCATTTTGATCACCGTCAGTAAGCATGTTTGTTCTGTCTTTGTCGACAGTAGTAGCCCACTTGAGATTTTATGGATTGCAATCACGTCGCGCTCATCCAACACCATTTTCGGCATCGGTTATTTCCTACCCGATTCTTCCACGCAATTCACTCAAGGTCTACATGACAATGTTAGTGCTGTTAAGCTGAAATACCCAGATTCGGATATATATTTGTTCGGGAATTTCAACTTTCCCCACATAGACTGGACTAACTAACTTGACTTCACAAACAGGTGCTTCTAATGAAGTCCTCCAACTTGCACTTGATTTTATTTTTGTCCAGCTTGTAAACCAGCCTACCCGCGGTAACAACATCCAGGATCTCATTTTAACGTGCTCCCCGGAAAGAGTCGGACCTCTCTCTTGTTATGGTGGTTTCAGTGATCATGACCTCATACACGCAGATATTCAAAACCCACACTTTTCACGTTATTGTACGCCTAAATAATACTAAACTACAAGAAAACCGATAATGAAGCCATCAACGGAGGCACGCAACAATTTTGTGACGAATTCCTTCCTTCTTTTTCGCACCGATCGGTTCATCAAAAGTGCGCACTATTCAAAGGCAAATTACATTAACTCGTTCATGATCATATGCCACGAATTTCCATCCATGTTAACATATCGAAGCCATGGCTCACAAGTTACTACGTGCACTAAGAAATAAAAAGCAGAGTTGATATCGAATAGCTAAGATCTTGCGTTCACCAGTGTCAAAGCAAAGACGTTAAGCTTCTGAAAAAGAGTATTTGGATGCTGTATGCAGGACTAAATCCGAATTTTCATTGCATGACTTTCAATCATAGTTATCAATATTCCTGTGAAATTCTTAAAAACAATCTCGCCTTCTAAAAAGTCCCGTTACATCTGACTTTCCAACGATGACGGTAATGCCATTTCATGCCATAATTTTGCAACTATTTTAAATGACTACTTATGTTTACAGAAGGAAACTGTTTCAATGTACGTTCCTCTCCAGAGGTTAACTACAAGTACATGAGTCCTACAAATGTTACATTTGAGGGAATAGCTTCATTATTCAACGAATTAAAAATAATCACCTCATATGGGGCAGACGGCAATAACTCATAAATTACTTAAAATTACAATTACCTCGTCGAGTATACTTCTCGCTCAAATTTTTCAGCAGTCGTTAAGCACAGGTGAAATTCCGCACGATTAAAAAATGGGCAAAGTCGTTCCCGTTCACAAATCAGAAGAAAGAAAAAGTTTAGTAACTATCGACCAATATCACTAAATAGTCTCCCTAGTAAATCACTTGAACACATCGTTGTCTCAAATGTAACCAGTCATTTGGAGTCTAATAATTTCTTTTTTCATAACCTACCTGGGTTTAGAAAAGGTTATTCATTCAAAACGCAGCTTTTAGAATTTACAAATGACTTATTCCGACGCACTTATGATAATTATCAAATTGACTGCACATTCATACTTTTCAGAAGCATTTGATTGTGACGCCTACTGTCGCCTCATGGAAAAGATTTCATCACTAAATATGGACTCCTCAACTGTCTCTTGGCTTCGAAACTTTTTGTCATGTCATTCAGCAAACAATTCACGGTCATCGAAGGCACTTCATCTCCCATTACTGACGTTTCTTCTGGTGTTCCACAGGGGAGCGTCTCAGGCCCTCTATGATTTTTCATATTCATTAACGACCCGCCATTACAGATACCACCTAAAATCAGATCGTTCCCAGATGACTGTGTGCTACATCAAAAATTGATGCGGTCGGTGATTATAGTGCGCTACAACGTGACCTCGATCGAATAACACTTTGGTGCAATCAATGGCTTATGAGCTTACACTAACAAATGCAAAACCATGAAATTTGGGCGAAAGCTTTGAATTTCTAAGTTTATATATACTTTTAAGAATGATGCTCTTTTAACTACATCTTGCTACAAATATCTTGGTATTCATTTCACACCTAACCTATCGTGGTCAATGCTCATAGACAAAATAACTGCGAAAGCATTGCAACATTAGGCTATCTGAAGCGTAACTTAATCAGCACACCTGTGGCTACTCGCAAGCTCGCCTACCCAACTTTCATACGCCCTCAGCTCGAGCACGCCTCAGCCATCTGGTCTCCCCACAAGGACTACCTCATAAAATTCAATGAAGTTGTCCAAAATCGTGACGCTCGCTCCATTGCTCATAATACACTAGACTATCTAGTGTAACAAAAATTAGGCATTCACTTTCACTTCCACATCTTCAGACACATGGAACATTGCTCTAATATGCTTGCTACAGAAAACAATTTACAGTAACTGTCAAGCCACATTGCCTCTTCCAAAACCAAATTTCTTACAAGGAAATTTATTGTTTTACTGCAATACTACTAGTTGTCACGTTAACATTGCATACATATATGTAGCATTTTTGTGTAAGATAGATTTCTGCTCTGTCGTTCTTTTTCCCACATGTATAGATATATTGCACTTGCCTTAGCGTGTCTTGTTATGCTTTTATGCATGTCTATCATTGCCTTCTTTAATCATCTGTTTTCTTTTTTCACTGTATTGTTGAATTTGCCATAACTTGAGCAATTTTCTAGGTCTTGTTTATTACTAGTCTTATGCCCCCGCCCCCTCACACAATGTTCCGAAAATAGGAACCTGTGAGGTATTTGTATGAATAAATAGAACTAGGCACCACTGATTTCAAAGCCGATCCTTCATGGTGGCTTGCGCCAGCGTAATAATGGTCAACCACGTCTTAGGTAGATCCTACCGAGCGTGCATAGAACCGCTGGCCGGCTAGTTGTGTATACGGCAATACACTACGTAACTCAGTTCCTCTTTTAATTGATGGTCCAATCAGCCCAGCAAATCACTGATTGACTTCGCAATGCACTCCCCAAAACTAAGAAGGGTACACGGTGAGTTATATATTATTTAGATCCGTTGAAACATTTCATTAGCATAACTGCCTGCGTACGTCTCTTTTCTCACTAGCCCTATGGCCGCATCACGGTAGATCACTGCACCTGTAGAGGTGGTATCTCAGACCAAGCATGCAGTGGCAGAAAGTGCGACGACAGGCAACGGCAACTTATTATTTATTTAGCAATACTGCTAGCCCCAACATGGGGCCATAGCAGAGTGGGTATACATAGTACAACAAAATCGACAGTACAATACTGCATTCAACACAGAAAAAAGCACTTCAAACAACATTAAAAATGTTTCACGAAGAAAAAAAAAAACACTAGTCAGATATAAATTATTCAAATGCCTCGATACTGTCTGTTTCAATAATTTTGCTGTCAAGCTCATTCCATTCTTTCGCAGTGCGCGGAAAAAAGGAATACTTGAAAGTATTATTATTGGGCTGGAAAGGAACGACAGTGTGTTTATGACGTCTGGTAGAGTAACCGGAAGAGAACTTTAAGTATTCACCTGTGTTACTATTTATTCGACCATTAACTATCTTATAGAAGAACAACAAACGAGAAATTCTATTTCTTTCTGAAGTCCGTTTGAATCCCGCTTTGGCAACTAATTCAGAGACTAAGGTTGGGCCATATTTCTTGAAAATAAATCGGACAGCCTTGTTTTGGATTCTATCTAGTTTATGGATATTGACATTGGTGTAAGGATCCCAGATAATGTTTCCATAATCCAAAAATGGGTTGAATAAGAGATTTGTACGCCAGAATTTTAGTGTCGTATGATGAATAGCGAAGAGAACGTCTCAAAAAATGTAATTTCATCATTGCATTATTCGATATGTAGTAGATATGTCGATCCCAGTGGAGGTTGCTACATATATGCAAGCCTAGATACTTGTACTCTGTTACTCGATTTAGGATGTTTCCATCAGCTGTATAATTGTAAACAAGGGGACACTTCTTATTTGTTATCGACATGGCCACACTTTTTTGATAGTTTACACACATTTGCCAAGAATTACACCACTTCATGAGTTTCTCAATTTCTGTGTTAAGCTTAACTTGGTCTTCAACTGTGTGAATAAGTGAATGCAACGCACAATCATCTGCATATAATCGTATTTTAACCCTGCAATTATCAACAATATCATTTATGAACACCAAAAACAACAACGGGCCAAGCACGGAGCCCTGGGGAACCCCAGAGCCAACAGGTAACATGTTTGATGGAGTGTCTTTAAAAACAACGTATTGCTGCCGGGATGTTAGATACGATTTAATCCAGCTACACAGTTTCCTGTTTTTTAATAATGTGTTCAGTTTAATGAGCAATTTAGAATGGGAAATCTTGTCAAATGCTTTAGCAAAATCTAAAAAAATTACGTCTATCTGTTTTCTCTCATTAATAGCTGCAGCGAAGTCATGTGTCATTTCAACCAGTTGAGTTACAGTAGAAAAGCCGTGACGGAATCCATGTTGCATTGGTGTTAATATTGAGTAATTTTCCAAGAAAAGCGTAATATGTTTATGAATAAGATGCTCGAGAATTTTACAACACGTGCATGTTAAAGCTATAGGTCGATAGTTAGAAATGAGCTGCTTATCGCCATTTTTAAACAGTGGTTTTATCTTGGAAATTCTCCAGTCATCAGGCAAAGTACCCGTCGAAAGGGATGTACGGTAAATAATTAACAAAAATTTAGATGACCACTCAGCGTATCGTTTAAGGAATGCATTAGGTATATTATCGGGTCCATATGACTTTTTCACATCTAAATTAAGCAAGAGGTTAAATATTCCACTTTCTGCTATTTCCAAATCTTCAATCGGAGGTGATGTCTGGAATTTGTCAAATAAGGGTATGCTACCATTATCTTTGGAAAAAACGGATTCAAAGTGGGTGTTGAACGCATCAGAAATCTTAGCAGCATCGGATGTGAAATCATTGCCTATGTTAAATGTATTAGTACTTGAGGACTTCGGTGTGATGGTCCTCCAAAACTTAGCTGGTGCCTCCTTTACCAGCGTGCTCAAACGAATGTTATAGAAGTTGAAACGTTCCTGCTTCATCTTTTTCTTAAGTTCACGAGAGAGCATTGCCACTTCAGCGATACGTTTTTGACTACTGTTCTTCTTAATTGGTTTCCTGGCACGGTTTAGTTTTCTTTTAATGTGAATGCTATCACGCGTTATCCAAGGATTCGCAGAATTGATTTTTCGATACTTGACTGGTACAAAGAGCTGAATGCAGGCGTGAATTGTATTTTTAAATTTCAGCCATAATGAATTGACGTCATACTCTTCAGTGATCATACTACTGCAAAGTTCATCGTAGGCTATTTCCAGTCTGTCTAATATCGACGTATCATCAGCAGCTGAGAAGTCAGGAAAATGAGAAACGTTAAAGATGGGTTTCTGCAGTAATGAAGAGAACTCTATTAAAACACATTTATGGTCGGAAATTCCCTCAACTATTTCACATTTCGAATCACCACGAATACTTGAACTAACAAAAACAAGGTCAAGCACAGATTTACTAGTTCCGTGAACACGTGTGAAGTCTTTAACTAGTTGGGTTAAACCAAATTGAAATGCAATATCAATTAATGCTTCATTATTATTTGCGTCGCTTCTGTCAATCGAAAGAGTGTTCCAGTTAATGCCGGGGAGGTTAAAATCACCACACAAAATAAATTTATTGTTATCAGTTGTATTGCAATCAATGTACTTTCTAAGATTCTCTAATTCTTCTAAATCACTCGCTGGTGGTCGGTATACAATACCAACAATCACATTTTGGCCCTCATGAAACAGCTTACAGAAGAGTGCTTCAACGTCTACAGCATCAGACATTCTGGCCACGTTCAAATTTTTCTTGAAGAGAAGGGCAACTCCCCCACCACGAGAGTTGCGATCACGACGATAAACATAAAAATTTGGGGGAGTGAATTCGTTATCATAAACACCACTGTGCAGCCAGGTTTCAGTAAGCGCGATAACATCAGGCTCATGAATTGCCACCAAGTGTTCAAGATCAAGACCCTTATTCACTATGCTTCGACAGTTCAGATTAAGCAGCTTTAAGGAATTGCAACCGGTTGTTCGTCATGTATGATGGCGTTTAGGAACACGAACAATAGAACCACTGGTTTCGTCCCACATGTAAAGAACATCATTAATGGACACTTTGTCGAAGATAAGCCTCACTCGCTGTTTGTTTTTTCTATATTCTGCGGTGCAGTCCCACAATTTTGATCTAATATTTCTCACTTTCTGAGAAAAGTCTTCTGTGACATAGTAGTTTGATCCCTTGAGCTTAGCGCAGTTTTTTAAAATTGTAAGTTTTTCACAGAAGTCAAGTAATTTCACGATGACAGGCCGCGTTTTATCAGGCCGTTTACTACCAAGTCTGTGACATCTTTCTATTCCTGATATAGTAAGGCCGAGCTGGTCGAGCAAAAAAGTTTGAGTTACGCTCTCCCGTAATGATGCAGGAGTTTCGCTAGCAGGTTCTTCAAGACCGTGAATAATAATGTTGTTACGACGACTGCGTTTTTCTAGATCATCAATTGTATCCACCATAGCAACAACCATTTTTTGCAGATTGCTAACTTCGGATTCAACGGCTTCCAGTTTGCCTTGCGTCAAGGATAAATTGGCAAGAGCCGATTCCAACGAATCAAGCCTACCCTTACATTCGGTTAGTGTGTCAGATAATGTTTTCTGCGCAGCACTGAAGTCATTCATGCGCTGGATAATTTCTTTCTGTCCTGTTAGAACATTGAGTATCAGGTCTCGATCACTTAAACCGGAGAGCGATGCTTTGAACTCGGTTACCCCTTCATCACTATCAGAATCAGGCCCCGGATTTTGCTCGACATCCCCACATTGTACAATCAAGTCAACAAAAACGCACAAAATGGAACAAACATCATTTAGCACATGTGGGCAAGGTAGCAGCACTAAGCAAACATTATTACTACGAACACACTTGGCATTGGGCAGATAACTAACCTGCACAAGAAAGAAGACGTGCTCGTTCAGCATTGCTGTCAACGTGCTGCCACGTTGCCCACTGAAGTGCCAGAGGGACGTCGGCCGGTATAAGTAGCTGTCAAGTCGTGACGTCACTCCGAAGGAAACGCTGTAATCAGTAGCTTCCACACGCTCATACTGCATCGGCTCGATGAAATCGCAGATTGTCGAAACAGTGAATGCGTCGTTTTCCTCTCGAGCTGCGGCAGCTGGCGAATCCAACCGGATGGAAGCATTTTCCACGGCAAGCGCATGCTCACCAAAGGCGACAGTCAAAATCTGCACAAGAAAGAAGACGTGCTCGTTCAGCATTGCTGACAACGTGCTGCCACGTTGCCCACTGAAGTGCCAGAGGGACGTCGGCCGGTAAAAGTAGCTGTCAAGTCGTGACGTCACTCCGAAGGAAACGCTGTAATCAGTAGCTTCCACACGCTCATACTGCATCGGCTCGATGAAATCGCAGATTGTCGAAACAGTGAATGCGTCGTTTTCCTCTCGAGCTGCGGCAGCTGGCGAATCCAACCGGATGGAAGCATTTTCCACGGCAAGCGCATGCTCACCAAAGGCGACAGTCAAAATCTGCACAAGAAAGAAGACGTGCTCGTTCAGCATTGCTGTCAACGTGCTGCCACGTTGCCCACTCCTTGACAGTTTTGACAAAACTGACAAAACTTGACAGTTTTTACGTCGCACAGCCGGGATCCACCTATTTTGTTGCCAAAAAAGTATGGCATGAGTCGGGAAACTGAAAAATTGGGAGATTCTTAGGCTTCACCTTTAAGCGTTGAACGCTATTGCGAAATCCGCCCCTAGTGCACCCTTCAACTGATAAGTGCATACCTACTATTATGTTTTGTCCCACACACACACGCACGCACATACGAGCGCGCACAGTAGATTGTATTGGCGCGCGCGCGAATTGTACATACAGACTTTTGATCTAAACCAAGAATCGCATGGCTTCCAGGATACACGCCGTGCGCTCACCATCTCTGAGGCCTTAAGAGTCTCAAAATGCCTCACAGATGGCAACACATTATTCAGCGCTTCCCGTGTGCTTGATCAACGTCTCTGGAGAGACATGATATGTTTTCCACTAGATGGACATAGTCGTTTATTTAGAGCTGTTTGAAAGTTCCTGTGTGTTTAAGTGCCAATGGCTGCACTATCCCGGCCTTTCTTAGTATGAGCCTTAGTATGAGGCTTCCCAAACGCACCTACATATCACCGAATGGGCTTGTTTTCGTCGTCATCATCAGCCTGACTATATCCACCGCAGGACAAAGGCCTCTTCTAGGTTACGCCAGTTAAGTCGAACCCGTGCATGCTGCTGCCAATTCATACCAGCAAACTTCTTATTCTCATCTGCCCACCTAGTCTTCTGTCTCCCCCTAACCTGCTTGCCTTCTCTAGGAATATAGTTAGTTACCCTTAATGACCAGCGGTTATCCAGTCTACGTGCTACATGCACAGCTCATGTCCATTTCCTCTTCTTGATTTCAACTGTGATATCCTTAGCCCTCGTTTGTTCCCCAATCCCCTATGCTCTCTTCTTGTCTCTTAAGGTTACACCGACCGTTTTTCTTTATATTGCTCGCTGCGACATCCTCAATTTAAGATGAACCCTCTTTGTAAGTCTCCATGTTTCTGTTCCGTAGCTAAGTACCGGCAAGATACAGATGTTATATACCGTTCTCTTGAGGGACAGTGGCAATCTACCTGTCATAATTTGAGAGTGCTTGCCAAAAGAGCTTCTCCCCATTCTTATTGTTCTAGTTACTTCAGTCTCGTGGTTCGGCTCCACGGTTATTACCTGCCCTGAGTAGACATAGTCTTTTACAACTTGAAGTGCACTATTACTCTCGAAGCACTGGTCTTTTCCGAAATTGTTGTACAATACTTTCGTTTTCTGCAGAATAATTTTAAGACACACCTTTCTGCTCTCCTTGTCTAACTCCGCAATCATGAGTTGCAACTCGTCCCCTGAGTTACTCCGCAATGCAATGTCATCGGCGAAGCGCAGGTTACAAAGGTACTCTCGATTAACTAATATCCCTAACTGTTCCCATTCTAGGCTTCAGAAAACCTCCTGTAAGCACGCGGTAAGCAGCATTGGGGAGATTGTGTCCCCCTGCCGTACGCCCTTCTTGATTGGTATTCTGTTGCTTTCTTTATGAAGCACTATGGTAGCAGTTGATCTCCTGTAAATTTCTTCCAGGATGCTTATATATACTTCCTCGACGCCCTAGCTGATTCCGCAGTGTCTGCATGACGGGTGATATTTCTACTGAATCAAACACCTTCTCGTAATCTATGTAGGATTTGTATAGTGGTTGGTTATATTCTGACAATTTCTCTATTACCTGATTGATAGTATGAAAGTGGTAGATTGTTGAGTAGCCTGTTCGAAATCCTGCTTTTTCCTTTGGTTGATCGAATTCTAATGTTTTCGCAACTCTGTTACTAATTACCTTTGTAAATAGCTTGCATACTGTGGAGAGTAAGTAGATCGGCCTGTAATTCTTCAAGTACTCGCCATCTACTTTCATATGTATTAAGATGATGTTAGCATTCTTCCAAGTCTGGTACTCTTCCCATCAAGAAACACCTCGTAAACAAGGTGGCTAGTTTTTCTAACACAATCTTTCCTCCAATTTTCAGCAGATCTGATGTTACGTGATCCCCACCAGCAGCTTTGCCTCTTTGCATGCTCTCCAAGGCTTTTCTGACTTATTCTATCATTGCTGGTGCGGTGTCCTCTGGGTTGCTGCTAGTTCCTATAGTATTTCGGTCATGATTGTCCGGCCTAATGTACAGATCTCTGTAAAAATTCTCCGCTATTTTAACTATCCTCGCCATATAAGTAGTTATTTTGCCTTCTTTGTCCTTTAGTACATACATCCAATTTTTGCCTATCCCAACTTCCCTCTTCGCTGCTTGGACGGTTCCTCCGTTTTTCAGAGCGTGTTAAAACATTCTTACATCGGATACCTTACGCTTATAATCAATATCGAAAACTCTGCCAGTTCTATTTTATCTGTTGTACTCGAGAATTCCATGCTTTGACGCTTCTTAATGATATACTTCGTTTTCTGGGAAAGCTTGCCAGTGTCCTGTCTAACTACCATGCCTCAATCTTCCTCTTCACACTCCGTAATCAAACTCATGAGATTATCATTCATTGTATCTACGCTAAGGTTGGTTTCCTCAGTAAGAGCCGAGTACCTGTTCTGAAGCGAGACTCTGAATTCCTTACTTTCCCTCTCGGGCTAGTTCATTGATTGTATTCTTGCGTATCAGTTTTTGTCGTTCTTTCTTCAAGTCTAGGTGAATTGCAGATTGTACCATTCTGTGGTCACTGCATCGTACCTTGCCTATCACTCCCACATCCTGCACGATGCCTGGGTGTGCGCTCATTATAAAGTATATTTCGCTCCTATTTTCGCCATTAGGGCTCCTCCATGTCCACTTACGGTTTCCTCGTTTTTGGTAGAAGCGATTCAAAATCCGTAAATAATTGCTTTCTGTGAATTCTACTGTAAGCTCTCCTCTGGCTATTCTAGTACCAAAGCCTCCTACTGCCTGGTCTCCAGCCTGCTTCTTTCAAACCTTTGAATGGAAGTCTCTCATCAGCCACGCCGTGGTGGTCTAGTGGCTAAGGTACTCGGCTGCTGACCCGCAGGTCGCAGGTTCAAATCCCAGCTGCGGCGGCTGCATTTGCGATGGAGGCGGAAATATTGTAGACCCGTGTGCTCAGAATTGGGTGCACGTTAAGGAACCCCAGGTGGTGAAAATTTCCGGAGCCTTCCACTACGGCGTCTCTCATAATCACATGGTGGTTTTGGGCACAAAACACCGCATATCAATCAATCAAATCTCCCATCAGTATAGTATATTCTGTTTTTACCTTACTCATTGTCGATTCCAGGTTTTCATAGAAGCTTTCAACGGAAGCGTCATCAAATCTGGATATAGGCACGTAAACCTGTACCACCTTCATCTTGTACTTCTTATTGATTTCAATTATGATACCTACCACCCTTTAAATAATGCTATAGCATTCCTCTATGTTGCGAGCTATGTTTCTGTGGATGAGGAACGCCACTCTCAGCTCTGTTCTGTCAGCCAAGCCCCGATAACAAAAGACGTGCCCATTATATAGCACCGTAATGGCCTGATCTGTCCTCCTAACATCAGTGAGCCCTATTATATCCCATTTAACACCCTCAAGCTTCTCAAATAGTACAGCTAGACTTGCCTCACTACATGAGGTTCTGGCGGTAAACGTTGCCAAGGTCAGGTTCCACATCTGTAGAAAATTGTGTTAAAGTTGCCTTAAAACAATTTTTCAACCATGGAATGAATTCAGTTGAAGAGCTTAATGCCTCAAAAATTCAACGCCACAAAAATTTTAGCAATTCTTTCATTGCGAGTGGAGTTACAAAGGTTTGTCGCACTCTACATTTGCATTCTCTCTTCTCTCGTCCCAATGAAAGTGCTGGAAGCTAAGCAGGGAGGGGTGGCAGCGGCAAAGAAACTACGTCACCCGCGCCTAGTGACCTTGAGCACTTCTTTTTTTTCTTCGAATGCGCGGCTTTTCCACTGTGATCACGCGTGCACGCGTGGAAAAGTAGCAGCCTCCCGCGGCGATCTTTGTAACAAGCTTTTTTGCTTATGGGCGATTTTTCGCTTACAACCAACGGGGTCGACGCCGACAGCGGAATTTCTGCGACACGAGCTCTCTAACCCTATCGAGTTAAAACGTCATTCCCACCGGACACGACGTTTACCCTCTGGTACAATCGATTATGCAGCTGTTCATGATTGCAGTAAACTACGTGCTATCAAGCATTGCGGGAGCGTTTGGTAATTGTTTTCGGGCTCCTAATGCCTGTCTGTTCTGATGGCCATGTAGGGGTGCGTCAGACACCATGCACGAAGTGTATACTAGGGATGATTGGGTCAGCAGCCAGCTTGCAATAAGATCACGTGATAACGTGCTCTGTGACGCCAAACAGACAGACAAAAAGTGTTCTACACTCGCCATCACGGCTACAGGTGGCGCTGACTAACACTCTCACATTTAATGCATATAAATACCCCAGAAGAAGAATGAACCAATAGCAATCGTGGTAGCTCAGTTGGTCGACCTTCGGACGCATAATTTAAAGGTCGCATGTTGGTTGGTTGGTTGTTCCTGAGAGTTCTGGCGCAACCTACCACGGGGGATCGGCTATGAAACGGACGGTGCCTCATTTGGGAGGTGGAGCTGTTTCACCAGCCGGATTATTTAGATAACGGTGTTTAAACAAAGAACCGATTGGTAAACGATTGATTAGAAATGAAATTGATAGAGGTAATACAAAGAAGGAAGAAGTTAATATGGTTTGAAATAAAGTAAATTTATGCGCCAGCTGAACATTCTAATCGTTTTGTTGCGTTTAGAAAATCACATACGGCCTCGCAAACGTTCCTGTGGCTAAATCTTTTTTCAGTTGCTCCAAAGGAAAGGACCACCGGAAGGGATATACTTAGAGCCAACCTACGGAGAGGTTCTTCTAACAGTCTCTTCTTTTGATTTGTATATAACCTGCATGTTAAGAGGAATTGATGAAGGGATTCACTGTCATTGCAGTGGAGGCATAGTGGAGACTGTGCCAAACCAGACCTGTGTAGATAAAAGTTCAGGGGGGGGGACTAGACATCTTAGTCTCGTAACTGATATCTCCGCCGTTCTAGAGGAGCACCATTGATTTTTCCAAGGGTACTTAAGATGAAAAAAATCCGATGTTGCCAAGCGAAATTTTTTAAACTGATCTGACATGACAAATTTTTCAAAGCGTGCCACGGCGATAAATGCTGGAGTCGGAAATATAGAAATTATGGGGTAAATAAGTGAGGCCACTGAAACTGCATCTGCATATTAATTGAGGGTGAAACCTTTATGCCCTGGTATCACACCAAGCGAATGAGTCGTAAATGTCTTGGGGCAAGGTCTTAAAGTAATGTTAAAGCATTGGACATATTAGGCGCAGTTAATAAACTACATACAGAGAAGCAGTCTGAAAAATTAATAGCATCTGTTATTGATTGAGGTAATTTTCGTAACGCTAAGAATTTCCCCTAATAAATAGATGTGAAATCGGGTAAACGAATCGAAAAAGACGAATCCAACACTGAAGATGTAATTCCGGCTTCTGCCTTCTCTTCGCAAACTGAAGCATCAGTCCCTATTACAATCTTTATGTCTAATCTCACCAGGTGGTCTTTCAAAATGGCATTTAGATATCTACTGGGAAGAGTTTTGCAATGATTAGGAAAAATATTCCAAATTCAATTTTGATTGTTCGAGTGGGTGTTCCTAGTACCCGTACTTCAGTCAGGTTAAGTTGTAACGTTTCCAAGAGCTTCTGTACGACGATGACTTGTGGACACTTTAATCTAGACCACTGTTAGGTAAAAAAGGACGTCGGCTCTATAATGAAAACATATTGTGACCTCCTATGTGTAGATGTATATAAGTCTAGGAAGGAACGGACTGCTAATATTTGGAACCTAGCACGAAGAAAAAGTAGGCGCGCTTCCTTATATAAAATATTATTGCGACAAAGTTAGGAAGCCCAAGACATATACGGTATGCTTCGAGTTGTAGTAGTACCAGTGGTCTAATTTTGTAGGTGGATGCTCCAGAAAACAAGACACAGCCAAACTCCAATATTGGGCGAATATACATACAATATATGATTACTAGCACAGCACGACGTAAACCACAACGTTTATACGTTAAGCGCGCTGTACGTTGAGCGCGCTGGCTGCTCCTTTCCCCTCCTTTCCGAAGTGCAAGACTTTAAAGTACAACTGCATACTACGGAAAAAAACTATTCGTGGCCCAAGTAATAGAATAGCACAGTTGGAGGAGCACTACAAAACTCTTTCAACTGTGCGATCAGAACAAGTGACACTGCAGGCCAGTACGGCTGCCACCAGCCGTCACATTGAAACCCTAGAGGCTCGGTTTGAGGACGTTGAAAATCGTTCGCGACGCAACAACCTGCTATTCCACGGACTTCCATATACTAACCACTCTGAAACTTTCTTGGAATCGGAAGGATTAATTATGAACCTCTGCAGTGAGCACTTAAACAGAAAAATTAACCCGAAGGAAATTGATAGGGCGCATCGGCTCGGCCGCTACAAAGCTGGCCTGCAGCGTCCTATCGTAGTGAGATTTACATCTTTTAAAACTAAAAAAGCGATCTTGTCTAACGGCAAAAAACTGAAAGGTACAACCTATGCAATCAGGCAGGACTTCTCACGTTCGGTTCAAAATGCACAAAAACACCTAATAGCCTTCGCTAGAAACAAGTCAACTGCTTTTTCATGCCCTTATAAAACGTTGTTTCTTGGTTTAAAGAAGCATGCCTTCGATGAAGTATCGCAAAAAGTCAAAGAAATCCCATAGCAAACCAGGCAGCATCGCCAACTGCCACACCACCCCCATAATGATGCCCAAGCAAATATCACTACTTCTGTGGTCTACACTAACGTGTGCAGCTTCCTTTCAAAACGCCAGGAAATATGTAGTCTTGTCTCGTCATCTAGCGGCAATATAGTCGTACTCTCCGAAATGAGGCTTTCTGGTGACGTCACAGACGACTAAATCGTGGCCGATCTTCCGAACATCAACGTTTTTCGTAAAGATAGTAAGGGCGCCCGTGGGGGAGGTGTTCTGATCGCCACTAGTAAGCTACTTTCGTGCTCAGTCGTCGACATAGTGACTCACTTAGAAATCCTATGGCTTCTCACTCGTTCTACGCCACTAACATTGCTACTTGGAGTGTGCTATCGGCCCCCGCAAAGCAGCCCAGACTTCCCACAGAAATTTAACCACATATTGAATCATCTCAATTTGAAACACCCCAACGCGCGCGTCTTAATTTTCGGCGACTTTGATTATCCCGACATCGATTGGCAAAATCAGGCAGCTTTGTCAGGAACAAGCGCGAAAACAAAAGAATTCGTCAATGTCTGCCTAAACTTCAACCTCACACAGCTGGTGTTGGAGCCAACCCGTGTGACAAATAGATCAGCGAACATATTGGACCTCATATAACAACATACCCCGAAACGCTATCTTCGCTTACATATTTGCGCGATATCAGGGACCATAAGGTTATACACTGAGTCTTCAATTTCGGTCACTCGCCCAGCCAGATTCAATTAAAGACTATCAGTTTGTATGATAAAGGGAATTACAAGGCAATCAACAATAAACTTCAAGGCTTTTTACCAGACTTTGAAGCTCGCCTTTCAAGCAGAACAGTCGAAGACAACTGGACAATCTTCAAAAACAAAATAGGGGAGCTAGCAAAAAATTTCATACCTACAACTACATTTCGCACGTTTTCCCAGAAACCATGGTTTTCAAAAACCTTGAAAAGACTAGAAAATAAGAGAAAAACAATTATTTTGGGCTGCCAAGCTAAAACACAGTGCTCACAATTGGAAAAAATACTATGCAGCTGAGAAAGCATACCTGCTCACCTTACGCAGCGCCAAGCACTCGTTTTTTTCACACAAATTTACCCAAGATACTTACTAATAACCCCAGAAAACTTTGGAAAATAATTAATCCGCAGGAAACGCGCAGCATTACACTGAAAAGTGAAGTGGGCGACGATATTTTAATTTTGAGAGTGCTGAGCTATTCAATACTGCTTTTTCATATGTGTTTACCCACAAAACCCCTATACCATTCCCTGTGTTACCAATTTGTGTAACGTCTTCTACGTCGTGTATAACATTTTTGCCAGAGGGTATAATGTCTGTCATTGAAACATTGAAACTATCTTCTACAGCAGGTGTGGATGGAATCAATTCCGAAATTCTTAAAAACACTAAATGTATTTCTTCAGTGATTCTGTCGCTGATATTCCCACGTTCCATTTCCCAAGTTTTTGTTATCGTTCCGAAACACCACACGATTCTCGGCGCAGGAAAGCTTTCTTGTGGGTGAAGCTCCTGCAGTTCCATTGCCAGATTCGCAACTCGTCAATTGGCCTGGCCATCTTGAAGCAGCAGCAATACCTCCGTAGCCACGAAGCCAAACCTCACATCATGCTATTACAAGAGACTGTAGTACCAACCACCACGTTTTCCGGATACCAGTGGTTGCCCGGCCCCTCGGGAGGACGCGGTATCGCCACCTTGGTCGCTAACAAGATTACCTGCACAGCGCACAGTCTCAATGTGCCCGAAATTGAGCACGTTATGGTCGAAATCCTCCCTGGAAACATATCACAACAAAGCGTATACATGCTCAATGTATACAGTAGTCCCAGCCACCATAGACAAAGATTCACACGCTTGTTCCAGAAAGCTGTCCGCCTCGCGGGGCCTAACCCGCTAGTGATTGCAGGCGATTTTAACGCTGCGCATAGCGCCTGGGGCTACACGTACGACACACCCAAAGGTAACGAGCTTTGGAAAAGTGCAAATGACATGGGCCTTATTCTCATTACGGACAAGGCCTTCCCCACTCGCACTGGTACGTCCACGCAAAGAGATACTACGCCGGATCTATGCTTCGTCAAGAATATCTCCGACGCCCACTGGTCCAACCTCGCGGTAGATCTCGGTAGTGACCACTTCATATTGGCTGTACACCTCCCCACAGTAAGCAGGAAGACCAAGTCGTACACGTGGGTCGACTGGGACCTCCTTCGTAAGACCCGCGCAGAACGACCTCCTCCCGATACCCCACCGAGCCTCGAGACGTGGACGGCCCAGCTCAAAGCTGATGTAAACAAGGCAACGAAAACTATCACCACAGACCTTCCAACCGAAAGGATGGACAGTCGTCTCGCCCACCTACTAGAGGCCAAACAGTCTCTATTGGCCCGGTGGAAGGGCCAGCGCCTTAATCGGAGGTTACGCAAACGCATATCTCAGCTGAACAAGACCATGATGGATCACTGCCGCATCCTTTCAAAACAGCAGTGGGACGAAATTTGTAATTCGATTGATGGTCAGGTTCGAAATGGCAAAACGTGGAACTTACTCAAACACCTCCTCAATGAAACCAACACCCGCACAAATCAGCGTCATTCGATCGTGAAGATACTTCATCAGGCTAAACAAACAGTGTCACCGGAAGATGTTGTCAAGAACCTCGTGGAAAAATATCTCCCGCTCCCCACGGGCCCTGTGACCCCTCACCCTGATTACTCTGGCAGCAACAACACTAACTTAGACGCCGAGTTCTCTATTGAAGATGTACGCCGAGCTCTCCATGAGCTCAATGGCCGCTCAGCCCCTGGCCCCGATGGCATCACCAACAAGCTCCTACGCAACCTGGACGATTCTTCCGTCACTTACCTCACTGACACTATCAACGAGATATGGAAAAAGGGTGAGATACCCGATGCTTGGAAACTAGCTCACACGGTTCTGATACCCAAACCGGGAAAGGCGCCGAGCCTAGATAACCTACGCCCCATATCTCTCACGTCGTGCGTGGGCAAAGTGGCTGAGCACGTCGTCCTCAACAGGGTTGGTCGGTACCTCGAAGATAACGACTACATCCCGCACCACATGATTGGCTTCCGACCAGGGTTATCCACTCAAGACGCCATGTTACTCCTAAAGCATCAAATTCTAGATGGCGGAAACACTCGGGACACTCGTGCAATACTCGGTCTCGATTTAGAAAAGGCCTTCGATACCATAACGCACTCGTCAATCTTGAAAGCGATCGCAGCCCTCGGCCTAGGTCATCGATTTTACTACTTTATCCGCTCTTTTCTCACTCGGCGCAGAGCCGTCCTCCGCGTAGGAGACCTAGTGTCGGAAGAAGTGGAGCTCGGACAGCGGGGCACTCCTCAGGGATCCGTCCTCTCACCCACGCTCTTCAACCTCGTGATGATCGGGCTTTCCGAACGACTTTCAAAAATAGACGGGCTAAATCACACTATCTATGCGGATGATGTAACCATATGGTGCTCCACAGGGTCGGATGGCTTCATTGAGTCCGCCCTGCAAGAGGCTATCGACACCACCGAGTCTTACCTCGACCACACCGGTCTCAGGTGCTCACCTGCGAAGTCGGAGCTGTTGATATATTTGCCCAAACGCCGCGGTGCCAAGCCCAAAGGGTGGAAACCTCCGGCGGAACGCAATATCACCCTCCACACCAGAGATGGTCGTACTATACCCAGGGTAGACAACATCAAGGTCCTCGGCATGATCATCGAGTCCCGCGGAACCAACACCCAAACAGTACACAAGCTCAGGACTAAGACCGAGAATGCCATACGACTCGTACGTAGAGTAGCCAACAGGCACCATGGCCTCAAAGAAGACAACCTGCTGCGTCTCGTACACGCGTTTGTTTTGTGCCATTTTACGTACGTTGCCGCTATACACAAGTGGCTACGTGCTGAGCGCGATCAACTCAATGCGCTTATTCCCAAGGTGGTCAAACGAGCCCTTCGCCTCCCTATCACCACTCCAACGTACAAACTCCTCGAGCTTGGCGTACATAACACGCTAGAAGAGATCGCCGAAGCTCAGGAACGTGTGCAATTGACCCGACTCACTACAACCAAGGCGGGCCGCCATATTCTGCGCGAGCTCGGCTTCTTCTCCTCGAGGGACAGGGACCCCCCAGAGTTGACTCTAATTCCCCGTGAAATCCGCGACCTTATTACGATCGCTCCCATACCACGAAATGTACACCCCGAATACAACAGAGGCAGGCGCCTTGCGCGGGCGACCGCCATTCTCAAGCGCATAGACATGGAAGTGGACAACGTCTCGTTCGTGGACGCCGCTGCCTATCGCAACAACCAAGCCTTCGCCGCGGTCGCGGTATCATCCGCGCAGCAGACTCTTACCTCAGCCACAATCCTCACCCGAAACCCCGAAGTAGCGGAGCAAGTAGCTATAGCTATAGCTATGCTCGACAGCAAACGGGAATTCATCTACAGCGACTCCAGGCCGGCCATCAAAGCCTTCGAACGCGGAGTCATCTCCGACCAGGCGTTACGTATCCTGCGCAATGCGGACCCGAGTGCCCTGAAGCACCACACTGTCATCTGGTTCCCCGCCCATCTCGGCCAGGTGCCGGGTGCCCTACCCAACCTCAACGAGATCGCCCATGATGCAGCGCGCGCACTTACCGACCGCGCTGCCACAGGGCAACCTCATCTTGCTGGGTTGGATACCAATCGGGATGCACCAATTACGTACAATGAAATTACAAAGCACTTTTACTTGGAACGCCGCATTTTTCCACCCCCACATCCGAAACTTAATCGACCGCAGGCATTAACCCTACGCCTATTACAGACACACACGTACCCAAACCTTGCCACGCTTCACGTTTATTATCCCGATGCATACCCCAGCGACACATGCCCATCATGTGGACACACAGCGACACTCGAACATATGCTCTGGGAGTGTAGAACAACTCCTCCCGACTCTACCTCAAGCAAGTGGGAGAGGTCCCTCAGGAGCTCACTTCTCGCCGACCAGCGATGGGCCGTCCAGCAGGCCCACGAAGCGGCCGCCAGGTACTCCCTGTCGGTCCCTACGTGGGAGACGCCCGCTACGCGCTAAGCGCGTCCTGCAGGACCGAAATAAAGTTTTTCCATTCCATTCTCGGCGCAAACCGCGCCTGCAGGTTTCGAGAAGATTTCGGACTGTAGTAGATCATTTCAATAAGATCACGCCCACTGTGCGAACGGTACAGATTGTTCTGCAACCTACGCCACCGCCAGCGATAACGCTAGAACATTCGACGGCAAGGGTATAAATGCCGACGCGCTTCGCCGCTTGTCAGTTGTTGTTGATCGAAGGCCGACGCTGCGTTCGCCGCTATCAGTCCGAGACTGCTATCTGTGCAAGACTGCTGCTGTAATTAGACTTTCCCTTTACCGGGCACAGGTTCACCCAAATAAACAGTTAAATCCCAACACGAAGTTTCCTGTCTTCGGCCACGTCACGACCCCGTGACATCTGGTGGAGGTGCTGCTTCGTTCATGTACCGTACGCCCCCGTCAAGACGTAAACCCAGCCACCGTCGCGGAAAAGACACCGACGCCAACCAAGAGCAGCGAACGAGCCGCCGACAGCAAGGTCTCCCACCGGAGTACGGCCTTCTACAAGACAAGGCGCGGAAGACCAAGACCATGACCTCGACTGCAGCGACAATGACAACCGGAGCGTCCCAGCCCGCGATCGTCATTCATCAACCCAGGGAACCACCAACGTTCCATGGCTCATCGTTTGAAGACCCGGAAACCTGGCTAGAAACATACGACCGTGTGGCCGCCCTCAACCACTGGAACAACGAAGAAAAGCTCCGTCGTGTGTACTTCTACCTGGAAGACACCACAAGGACCTGGCTAGAGAATCGGGAGTCCACGCTCCGAACGTGGGATGTCTTCTGCGGCGCATTTCTGCAAACGTTCGCGAGCGTCGCTCGCAAAGAGAGGGCCGCTGCTCTACTCGAGACCCGGGTTCAGCTACCAAATGAAAAGGTTGGCATTTTCACAGAGGAGATGACCCGCCTATTCCGTCACGCTGACCCAGACATGCCTGAGGAAAAGAAAGTTCGTTTCCTCATGCGAGGGGTCAAACAGGAACTCTTCGCGGGACTAATGAGGAATCCACCGAACACCGTCCAAGAATTTGTATCCGAGGCGACCACCATTGAAAAAACGCTGGACATGCGCACCAGACAGTATAATCGTCGCCTGACTCCAGAATGCGCTGCTGCTCAAGCCAGTGACTCCGACGACCTGCGTGAAATGATCCGAGCGATCGTGTGGGAAGAGCTGCGCAAACTGTTGCCTTCGGCGCAGCCTCAAGTTGATTCGATCGCCGACATTGTGCGAGAAGAAGTCCGGCAATCGCTTCGAATTCCCGAAACACCACCGCCCGAGCCAGAAACTATGAGCTACGCCGCTGCAGTTCGCCACAACGCTCCTCCCCGTCCACGCCAAAACGCCGCCCCGTCGCACTTCGGTCGCCAGACGCCACCGCCGCCACCACCCCCACCGAAGTCCTACCGTTCCCCAGCGGGCCAGCGCAGTGCACCGAGGAAAACGGACGTTTGGCGTGCACCTGACAACCGCCCGCTCTGCTACCACTGCGGCGAGGCCGGGCACACATACCGCCGTTGCCAGTACCGACAGATGGGACTGCGTGGCTTCGCCGTCAATGCACCGCGTCCGCAGCCAGGAGATCGGCCACGTGACATCGCCGACTACCTGGCAGGAACTCAATGGACACCACGAAGTCCTTCCCGTTCGCCGTCGCCCAGCCGCCGCATGTCACCGCACCTCCGGCAGTACTCTGGCCCAACGCGGGGCCGGTCTCCTAGCCCGTATCCGGGAAACTAAGGGCAGCAACCGATGGAGGTGCGGTTGCTGTGCGACGAACTACCGAAGATCCTCCGACGACGACTCCGCCGCGACGGAGCTTTTTGAACACAACACCAACCAGGCAAAGCCCTGAAGGCAAAAGCTTACTTACCGAAGGTGGCCGGACGACGCAACATGGAAGTAGCGGAACAAGCCGACGCAGCCGTAACCCGACGCCACGCCCTAACTGTAATGCGTGACGGCGAACTAGCGACCTCGACGTTCTTATCGACGGCCACAGTGTGACTGCTCTCGTCGATACTGGAGCCGACTATTCTGTCATCAGTGGGTCGTTCGCCGCAAAGTTAAAAAAAGTTAGGACCGCTTGGAAAGGCCCTGAAATCCGCACAGCCGGAGGTCATCTCGTAACGCCTGCAGGAATCTGCACAGCGAGAGTCACCATTAACGGGCGTATTTATCCTACAGACTTCGTAGTCCTACAGCGTTGCTCGAGAGATGTCATCCTTGGCATGGACTTCTTATGCCTCCATGGTGCTGTCATCAACCAAAAACAAGGTCAATAACGTTATCCACAGAAGAAGCACTACCGCCGCGCACGCCGTCAGGACACCACGCCTTGAATGTGCTAGAAGAACAAATCACTATTCCGCCTCGCTCAAGCGTCATTATTTCAGTCGGCGATCCTAAATCACCTGACTTGGAAGGCGTCGTTGAAGGCAGTCAGCATCTGTTGGTCACCCGAAATATTTGCGTCGCAAGAGGAATTGCAGAGCTGCGGGGAGGCAAAGCAACGGTTAGCTCACGAATTTCAGCAATGAGTACAAACATGTGAAGAAAGGAACAACGGTCGCATACATCGAAGAAATTGTCGAAGCCACCAGTGCTTTCGCCCTCGCCGATTCTGCGGAACCTGCTCAGAGGAACCAAGCCCCTCCCATAGCTTTCGACGTCAGTCCCAGGCTTCCGAACGATAAGCAAGAACAGCTCAAGGCCCTGCTCCTGCAATACGAAGATTGCTTTTCGTCGTCATCGAAAATTCGGCAGACCCCAATCACGAAACATCGAATCATAACCGAAGAAAATGCCAGACCACTCCGTCAGAGTCCGTACAGGGTTTCGACGCGAGAACGTGAGGCCATGAAGAGACAAGTTGATGAAATGCTGCGAGATGACATTATTCAGCTGTCCAAGAGTCCGTGGGCATCCCCCGTGGTGTTAGTGAAGAAAAAAGATGGGATCCTACGTTTCTGCATCGATTATCGCCGCCTGAACAAAATCACAAGAAAGGACGTGTATCCTCTCCCACGAATAGACGACGCACTTGATCGGCTCCATAATGCCAAGTACCTCTCGTCAATGGACCTCAAGACTGGCTATTGGCGAATCGAAGTCGACGAAAGAGACCGGGAGAAGACGGCATTTATAACACCGGACGGCCTCTTCGAGTTTAAGGTGATGCCCTTCGGCCTTTGCTCAGCGCCTGCAACATTTCAACGCGTTATGGATACACTACTGGCAGGATTGAAGTGGCAGACTTGCCTTGTGTACTTGGACGACGTAGTCGTGTTTTCCTCGAGTTTCGACGAGCATCTTCGGCGCCTTGAAGCTGTACTATAGTGCCTAGAATATATTGGCTAGTGTGCGGAGCGCGCGCATTCCGTACGAGAGAGGGTGGCCCCGCACGTGATGACTGCGCGCAGTGGCCGCAAGTGGCGCTGCCGGACGAGTGGGTGCATGAGAGCCGCCAAGCTCCTGTCGTCTCATGCTTTGCTCAGCGTTTGACAGCTGTCAGTGTTCGACCTGTTGTAGTGTCAAGTTCGTCGTCGCAAAATGTGGGCAGCAACGTCCTGAGATGTTGAAAGCTAAGCGGCAATGCAAACAAAGGACGTGTTTTGTGCCACTGTGCCGGAGCGGATATCGTCCGAACGAGGAAAAGGTGTCTTTGTTCACCGCACCGACGGACCCAGCACGGCTTGCAGAATGGGAGAGAAAAATCAAGAGGGCAGACAGGAGACTGACGCCGAAGGCTGTCGTGTGTGAAAGACATTTTGAGAGTGGCTACATCGAACGATATTTTCAGACTACGGTGAACGGTGTCGTCAACGAAATCGCCCGAGACAAGCCACGTCTGAAGCCCGATGCTGTCCCTACGGTCTTCGAAGATTATCCGACACATCTTGTACCTAAAAAGGTGGTGAAACGAAAGGTGAGAAACATTTGCGACCAAGAACCGGCACCTAAACAACAGAAGCGAAATGTCGAGCTGGCGGACCCTGAGTTGTACGATGGCGATACGCCAGTTTACTCTAATTGCATCGCGCCTGGAGTTGCATCAGAAGAACGACAGCGTTCGGATTCCGAACAGGCACACCTTGCTGCAGAACCAGTGCGTAACGGCGGAGTGACACCGCAACAGCCGTGTCCAAGTGATCTTCGGCACCCATTCGATGGAATTTTGATTCCGGTGACCTGGATGAAGTTGCCTGCTATGTCAAATGACACCTTAACTTATGTCTGTTGCGAGACTGAAGCCGGTGACTTTTCAAATGTTTTCATTGAAAGAAGGGTAAGTTTTGGAAAACCTTTGCGTGAGCAGGGTTCGGTAGTTGCCACAGTGCACTTCCGAGGAAGAGAAAAAGAAAAGCGCGTGCTCACAGCCCGCCATGAGGCAGAGGCATTGATCAAAGAAGTTGCTCTGCCTGACCTGTGCAATGGATGCGGCATGATACCTGTTGCGGGCAAGCATACTTCATACAAAAATAGGTACTTTGCGGAGAAATGCTTGCTGACCACTGATGAAAAAGAGAAGTCATGCTTCCACTGCAAATATTTATGGAGGCTCTCACAGAACAACATGTACAGAAGAAAAAAGACGAACGATGCTTGCCCTAACAAAACTAAATACAAGAACCTTTCGCGTGCTTTGAGAAGAACAAAGAAGAGCCTGGGCAATGCTCAGCAGCAAGTGACTTGAGGAGGCCATTGACAGTGTTCTGTTCAAACATGATCATGCCGGCTATGTAGAAAGGAAAAGCAACGCTGCCTTGATTTACTATGCTTCTGGCTATGTGGCAAGAAAAACAATCGCAAAAAACGCATGTCCACAATGTGCGTCTTGCCTTTGTGTAACCCCAAGCGATGCAAGCATGGATGAGAGTTCTCACTTCACGGCTCATTTTGACAATGGCGGGCTTGTTTATCCTAGTTCTGCCCTGTCCACAGCAGTTAAGCTGATTGAGGATGAATTCGCTGTCTTCTTTAGCAAAAACATTCTTCATGAAGAGAGTTTGCTCGATTTTGCAAGGTGCCTGGGGTCAGTCTCATTGCCGCAGCTTGGCTGCTCTAGCCATGAAAAAGAAAATCTCTCTGAAGTGGTGAAGTTTTATGTCTTATTACGGTTCAGATTTTTTGTTAAGGGCCTCAACAAGGAAAGAGAAGGGCAAAGGCAACGACAAAAACTGCTCAAGTTACGCCGCTGCCACTAGCGTGAAGTGCGTAGAATTCTCGTTTGAGCCCATTCTGTAGTGCCTGGTTTGTTCTATTGCGTTGAATGTTCTGTGAGTAAATGTTTGATGCTTGCAGTATTTCGAACTTCACTGAATTGTTGTTTTTATCATTTTTATTATTTCCAGGTATCCTTAGATCAAATTCAAACACTTACCAATGACCACACTCATGGGTACAGAGCGTTATAAAATGGTGTAAAATACAGCTTTGACAGAAGTTTGTTTAGTCAGGATGCAAAATGAGAAACGGATTAATTTGTTGGCTTGTTTTGGCATACCAGAATTTGAATGATGCATTGAAAACAGTATATATATATATATATATATATATATATATATATATATATATATATTCTATTTCAACGTCTGCTTCCCAGCGCAACAACGCACTTCAGAATCTCACATGCCACAGTAATGTCTGGTTTTTGCTTGGTATTTCTGTCATTCTTTGTGCGCACTCATTCTGATGGAGTGCAGGCTATGTGGTAAGTGTTTTCGAACCTTCTGTGATATTTCTTGCTCTAGCAAAGTAAACTTTCAAAATCACTTTGGCGGTATACTATCAAGGAGATTTTTTTGCTGGTAGTAGACAGCGAGGTGTACGTCCCAAATGGATCTTCGTTAGGTATTGCAAAATACGCTCAAGTAGGTCTTATATAACAAAGCGTTTTGTAAAGAACGCTCTGAAAATGCGAAAAGAAATTACAGTTGGCCTCGCGCACCTCGGCTTACTGGCACTAGGCACTATAGGCACTATAGGCATTCTAGGCACTATAGCTGTACTTCAAGCCATCAAGACGTCCGGACTCACACTGAAGCCAGAAAAGTGCAGATTTGCGTATGAGGAGCTCTTGTTTCTGGGGCACGTTATCAGCAAGTCTGGAGTTCGCCCCGATCCACTGAAAACAGCCGCCATCGCCGACTTCCCGCCGCCCACTGACAAGAAGACCGTGCGCCGATTCCTGGGCCTGTGCGCCTATTATCAGCGGTTCGTGAAAAATTCGCCCGCATTGCCGATCCTCTCACTAACCTTACCAAGGCCGACGCGGAGTTCAAGTGGGAAACGCCACAGGAACACGCTTTCCAGGAGCTTAAACATCGCCTCCAGACGCCTCCGTTACTTGCCCATTTCGACAAATTCGCCGAGACAGAAATACATACTGACGCAAGCAGCGTAGGTCTTGGCGCCGTTCTTGTGCAGAGGGCTGACGGACTTGAAAGGGTTATTAGTTACGCCAGCCGATCGCTATCCAAAGCAGAAGCAAATTATTCCACAACAGAAAAGGAGTGCCTCGCCATCATCTGGGCTACGTCGAAATTTCGCCCCTACCTCTACGGCAGGCCCTTCAAAGTTGTGAGCGACCACCACGCCTTGTGTTGGCTAGCCACCTTGAAGGACCTTCAGGTCGCCTCGCACGATGGAGCCTGAGACTTCAAGAATATGACATTGCTGTCATTTACAAGTCCGGCAAAAAACACTCCGACGCTGACTGTCTCTCTCTTGCGCCTGTCGACCAACCGCTACCCGACGACCCGGATGACGACTACTTCTTGGGAACGATAACTACCGACGACTTCGCTGAACGACAGCGGACCGACCCGGAACTTAAGGCCCTAATAGAATACTCGAAGGCAGGACCGCCGAAGTCTCGAAGGTATTCAAGCGCGCACTTGCGTCGTTCTTTCTACGAAACGGTCTTCTACAAAAGAAAAACTCTTCACCGCTTCGAGCTAAGTACCTCCTTGTGGTGCCTTCAGCTCTGCGACCAGAACTCCTGCAGGCCCTGCACGACGATCCGACGGCAGGGCACCTCGGTGTTTCTCGCACGCTCATGAAGATACAAGAAAGGTACTACTGGCCACGTTTTACCACCAACGTCTCTCGTTATGTGAGGACATGCCGGGACTGTCAGCGACGCAAGACACCGCCGACAAGGGCAGCGGGACATCTGCAGCCAATTGATCCACCTTGCCGACCTTTCCAGCAGATTGGTATGGACCTACTGGGGCCGTTCCCGACGTCGACTTTCGGAAACAAGTGGATCGTGGTAGCTACCGACTACCTCACCCGCTACGCCGAAACAAAAGCCCTGCCACAAGGCAGTGCATCCGAGGTAGCTAAGTTCTTCGTCGAAAATATCGTCCTACGTCACGGCGCCCCGGAGGTCCTTATCACCGACAGAGGAACGGCATTCACTGCCGACTTAACTCAAGCGATCTTGGCATACAGCCAAACAAACCACCGCCGGACGACAGCGTACCACCCACAGACCAACGGCCTCACCGAGCGGCTTAACAAGACGATCGCCGACATGCTGTCAATGTACGTCGATGTCGAACACAAGACGTGGGACGCCATTCTTCCGTATGTGACCTTCGCATACAACACGGCGGTGCAGGAGACGACGCAGATATCTCCATACAAATTGGTCTACGGAAGGAGCCCGGCAACGACGCTCGATGCCATGTTACCCAACGTCACCGACGAAGAAAACCTCGATGTGAGCGAGTACCTTCAACGAGCCGAAGAAGCCCGACAACTTGCGCGTCTCCGTATCAAGAATCAACAGACGACCGACAGCCACCGTTACAACCTTCGACGACGCTTTGTGGAATACCAGCCCGGTGAACGTGTTTGGGTGTGGACGCCGATACGCCGACGTGGACTAAGTGAAAAGCTTCTGCGACGGTACTTCGGACCGTACAAGGTGGTTCGACGTCTCGGCCCACTTGATTACGAGGTTGTCCCCGACGGCATCACGAACTCTCAACGACGACGATTGCGACCTGAAGTCTTCCATGTCGCGCGCTCAAGCCGTTTCATGCACGTTAATAAACTGTAACAGTGTTTTTTGTGATATTGTTGTATTGTAATTTATTCATTGTACTTTCTTGCATTATTATTGTACCTTCATCTTTAGTTAAAGCATCGGGACGATGCCTTTTTTTCAGAGGGGGGCAATGCCACTTTCCATTTCCCAAGTTTTTGTTATCGTTCCGAAACACCATACGATTCTCGGTGCAAACCGCGCCTGCAGGTTTCGAGAAGATTACGGACTGTAGTAGATCATTTCGATAAGGTCACGCCCACTGTGCGAACGGTACAGATTGTTCTGGAACCTATGCCAGCGCCAGCGATAACGCTAGAACATTCAACGGCAAGGATATAAATGCCGATGCGCTTCGCCGCTTGTCAGTTGTTGTTGATCGAAGGCCGACGCTGCGTTCGCCGCTATCAGTCCGAGACTGCTATCTGTGCAAGACTGCTGCTGTAATTAGACTTTCCCTTTACCGGGCCCAGGTTTGCCCAAATAAACAGGTTAATCCCAACACGAAGTTTCCTGTCTTCGGCCACGGCACGACCCCGTGACAATATTCTCACAGTCACTTCACACCGGCCACTTACCAGCCGACTGGAAGATGGGGAAGGTCACTCCGGTCTTCAAATCAGGTAACAAAGACAGCCCTCTAAATTATCGCCCCATTTCTTTAACAAGCGTACCCTGTAAAATCATGGAGCGCGTCATCTTTTCCCAAATCATTCATTTTCTTGACGGCAATAACTTCTTCCACCCCGCACAGCATGGTTTTCGATTGATTGATTGATTGATTTGAGGGGTTCAACGTCCCCAAACCACTCTTTGATTATGAGAGACGCCGTAGTGGAGGGCTCCGGAAATTTTGACCACCTGGGGTTCTTTAACGTGCACCAAATCTGATTACACGGGCCTACAACATTTCCGCCTCCATCCGAAATGCAGCAGCCACAGCCGGGATTTGATCCCGCGACCTGCGGGTCAGCAGCCGAGTACCTTAGCCACTCGACCACTATGGCGGGGCGCATGGTTTTCGCAAAGGTTACTCTTGCGAAACCCAATTAGCCCTCTTTGTTCAGGATTTGCATGTCAATCTTGACATTAATCTGCAGATGGACGCAATATATTTAGATTTCTCGAAAGCATTCGATGCGGTGCCCCATGAGCGGCTCTTAATGAAACTTAGATCTTTAAATATACATCATGACATAGTGAATTGGATTGAGGAATTTCTAACCAACCGCTCGCAGTTTGTCTCCATCGGTGAAGTACACTCTAGTCCCGTTCCAGTAGCGTCAGGTGTCCCCCAAGGCTCCGTTCTCGGGCCCCTTCTCTTCCTTATTTACATAAATGACCTAGCTTGATGTGTCTCCTCTTGTATCCGTTTGTTCGCCGACGACTGCGTAATATATCAACCAATTACCAACACCACTGACCAAGCCGCTGTCCAAGATAACATAAACCACTTGCAAGAATGGTGTGACCTGTGGCTCATGAAACTTAACCCCAACAAATGCAAGACCGTTTCATTTCACCGCCGCCACAACCCCTTTCTGTTCCCTTATGTAATTGCTAGCGTTACCCTCGAACACGTGCAGTCATACAAGTATCTCGGTGTCACCATATGTAATGATCTAAACTAGTGCACGCATATTACTAACATTATATCATCAGCAAACAAATCTCTGGGTTTCCTGAAATGTTACCTTCGGCACGCACCTAAAAATGTCAAGCTAGAGGCCTACAATTCCGTTATTCGATCCAAATTGGAATACGCATCCGCAGTCTGAAGCCCACACCAAGCCTATCTGATCGACTCAATCGAGGCAGTTCAAAACCGTGCCATCAGGTTCATTCATTCTTCGTACTCTGACAATACAAGTGTAACATCGCTCAAAAAAGAATCGGCTATTTTAAACCTTGACATTCGCCGCCACATCTCAAGTCTCAACCTTATTCATAGGTTTTTTCACAGCACCCTTCGTCATCCCTACATCGCCCCACCGGCCCGCATATCTCACCGCACGTGTCATTCGCTTCAAGTTGCCCGGCCGAGGATTAAGACGACCACCTTTTCTATGTCCTTCTTTGTTCGGACAGCAAAAGACTGGAATGACCTTCCTTATGATGTCGTCACCACTGAATGCTCATCATCATTTTTAATCGATTATGTGTCCACTTTTCGTGATAAAAACTTGTGGCAACAAAAAAATTATATGTTACCCACCCCTTATGTAATACCCCACGAGGGGTCTTTAAGGAAAATAAAGTTATATGTTAAGCGCGTGCTAATAATAGCTTCAGTCGAAGGCAAGAAAAATTAGGAATGACCATACATGTAAAACGTGTGTCACGCAAATGTGCAGTTTTGTTGACAAGGCCACCATGGGGTATTCGTAACGACACTTGAGATCATGAAAAACCTCGCAATGCTTTGGTGTGCTTTTGTTTGGTGCTGCTAACGCTCGGTGTAACGAGCGATGGCGTGGAGCATTCGGCCTGAAAGTTCTTTCATGCAGAGCAAACTTATGAGTTACTGTAGCATGCGATCACTCAGAATGCGTTTGTTCCATAATATTCGTCTGAATAAAATTAACCATAAACAATATGTTTTCTGCAAGTTCAAGTTCAGTTTTATTTCTTCTTAAAGCAATGTGGTACGAGAGGCTGATTCTTAGCTACGATGATTCGAGCTACGAGCAGCCTCTTCCTGGCCTTTCTTCTCTGGCTCATGGGGAACTCGACTTACATTATTCGACTGCGATTAGGTGTGCCTTATAGAGGCTTATTATGCTTGGCTAAATGAAGTGATACCATTATCGATTATGCCTAATTTTGTTTAGGTAAACTTAACTTGACCCACCTCAGCTCATTTAAGCGTTACATGAATTAGGAGTGTGCCCTAGCCCACTTCGGGACGACGACGAAGTTACTTAGGGATAGAACGCATCTGTCACTACTAACTGTTTTTCGTGATATTTTCCACGATTCCTGGGACGCTCTCTGCGTCCCGCCTTGTGGCGATGGCAGCGGCGACTTCTACAGGCCCACGTGGTCAAATGTCAGCGCCCTCAAGCTCTTCTGTGGCTCAAGGCTCATGGTCGATCACCAGCGACGGCTCAAGAGATGCTCCTGCTCTCGCGCCCATGGACGAAGAACGAACTGCTGGCCCGTCTGGCTACAGCTCAACATTTGTAAGCTCCACAAGGAAACGAGGCTCTTGGTGCAGCTCCAGTGAAGACACGGACATCTACTCAGTCGACGGCGACGACTCATCAGATGGCAGCTTCGTGTCTGTGATGAGCCGCAAGGCCAAAAAGAGGCTCATCAAGGCGTCATCACCAGCAAGCACGTCAACCGTGAAGGCAAGGAGTGAACGCTGGCCGCATACCATTCTCTTCATGCCCATGGATCCTTCCGCCAGCCTTCGAAAATTGAACAGGCAAGCCATTTCCAATGTTCTTGAGGGAATAGCAAAGAATGAAATCGAAGAGGTCCGGCTAAACACACGTAAGAGCGTTTTAGCTGTTGACACAACACATGCAGACACGCTGGAGAAGCTTCGAATGATGACAGAGTTTGGAGATGTCAAAGTACGAGCGGTCGTACCGATGACTGGGACCTGCACTGCAGGTGTCATTTACGACATTGACTTGGCAATCCCAAACACGGATCTACCCATTCTGATAAAACCGGCGTACGAAGGAGTGGTCATTAAGCATATAAGCCGCCTCGGGAACAGCCGCTGCGTTAAGATAGTTTTTAAGGGCGACTCAATCCCTACGCACGTCAAGGTGGGACATTTCCGGCATGTGGTACGGCATTTTGTCCCAAAGCTGCTTCAGTGCCACAAGTGTTTCAAAATCGGTCATGTCAAGGGCGTCTGTGCGAACTCTACCGTATGCCCCCGGTGCGCGGAGGCGCACACGGTAGACACCTGTTGTGCAACAACTTATAGGTGCGGCAATTGTCGAGGTACGCATGAAGCCACGTCTAAGGAATGCCCAAGACTCAAGAAAGAAATGGGTATCCTGAAAGAAATGGTCAGGGATAACTCCACCCATAGAGAAGCTTCACAGAAAATCCGGCGTCGACGTCGCCACCGACGGAAGCGCTCCAGTCATGGTGATATTCATGCACCACTTCGGTCTACACCACCATCAACATCCAGTAGAAAACCAGAGAGTACAAGAATACCTCCACCGGCGAAGCCTCTCTCCCCTGAAGACTGGCCGGCGCTTGCGAACGCACGGCCTTCCGAGCAGCCTTCCCGCTCTCTGCTCCCAGTGAAAGCCAATTCTGCTGAAGACGAGGCTCCAACAGCAGATCGTCAAATTATTCCTATGCTGCGATCCATTGTGAGTGTCATCAGAAGTCTTCTGACAAGCATCGATACGCCAACTGCTAGGAGCGGTCTACAGGTGCTGGACGCGTTGAGTCCGGTCCTTGCAAGCCTCCAGTAAAGCCATGGCCGACAATCACAAGTCGTTCCATCAGGAGGTCAGAGAAGCATCGATTTTTCAGTGGAACGCAAGAGGTCTGAGATCCCGCATATCTGATTTTCGCCAGTTTGTTCATCTGTACCGATTTCCTATCATGATTATATGTGAACCGAAATTGTCGCACCCAATCAGATTATCCGGCTACGAGTCATTTTTCTCTTCAAATGACATCGAAAGTAGCAAGGTTGTTGTATTTATTCGCCGGGAGCTTACTTACGTCGTCCATCCAGTGCAACCTCACGACGGCAATCAGTATGTGTGCTTGTCTGTTAAAAAAGCAAAAATGACATTCGCACTTCTAGGCGTGTATATATCCCCATCAAGTCATTTCGACGCCAACAAACTAGACGGCATATTAAGGGCACATCTGGGTCCGTGGGTTATCACCAGGGATTTCAACGCGCATCATACCATTTGGGGAAGCTCAAGGATTATTCAATGGGACGACGCCTAGCATCATTGGTTTCCAGCCATGGTCTCGTCCTTCTGAATGACGCCAGTCCTACGTTTTTACGAGGCACTACATATAGCAGCTGCCTTGATTTGTCCTTTGTTTCACGCCGATTTGCTACACGGATAAAGTGATTTTTGGACATTGAAACACACGGAAGCGACCACATGCCCACTTACCTGAAGAATAAAGGTATTTCGAACACGCACTCCTCTACCACAACACAAAGAATAGATTGGAGTGTGTTCAAAACTCAACTTGAGGATGCTTGTGAAGAAGGCCTGTCCAATGTTCTTCAGCAAGCTATTAAGGAAACTGCACATGCGGCTATGCGCACAATAATATGCTCTTCGAAGTACTCTGAATGTGACCTCGAGCTGGAGCGACTTCGTGCGATCCGCCGTCGTGCCGAAAGACGATACCGACACACCAATTCCACAGACGATCTATGGACAGCCCAGCGCATCCAACAGAAGATACAACGGCGCCTTGACAAATTAGACACCCAACGATGGAGGAAATTTTGTGCGTCGCTAGATCCTCATAAACCACTGTCTCGGATATGGAGAATTGTGCGAGGCCTACGTTCTGTTCCAGAGCAGCGTTTTCCCTTCAAAGCCCTTGCACTTTTTCATCGCCGGCATGAAATTGAGGTAGCAGAAGATTTCTGCGCTATGACCGTGGGCCTGACAGCGTACACAAGCCTACATACAGTGAATCGTATCCCTCACTCACGGGACCCACGCATGGATCTACTGTTTACATCACAGGAGCTCGATGCGGCGCTCGTCTTACGTAATAAGTTCGTCGTCAACTGGCCCGGATGACATCTCATACAGGATGCTGTGCAACCTTGGTAACGGGCACGAGAAGCACTCCTTAACATCTTCAACGATTCCTGGCAAGCTGGCGTCGTTCCGCAAGATTGGAAGATTAGCCGCTTGGAACCGATCCTTAAGCCTGGCAAATCTCCCCTGGACATTGCCTCTTACCGACCGATCGCACTCTCAAGTTGCGTAGGAAAGGTAATGGAGAGAATGATCTTGGCCAGGCTTGAATGGTACCTGGAATACTATGAGATATATTCGAACGCCAAGGCTGGTTTTCGCCGTCACCGATGTTCGATCGACAATGTTATAGATCTCGTCACATATGTCCAGCAACAAAAGGCAGGTAAACGACTATCTGCAGCCATGTTCCTTGACGTAAAAGGATCATACGACAACGTTTTACATGACGCCATCCTCGAAGCCATTGAGTCAGTGGGCCTAGGCGGGCAACTGTATTGTTGGACACGCAGTTATTTACAAGGGCGGACCTTGTTAGTGAACACTGCAGATGGTCCGACCTCCCAACACCCAACGCATCGTGGAGTCCCGCAAGGTGGCGTCTTGAGTCCAACCCTCTTCAATCTCGTTCTCATTGGTCTTGTAGAACGACTACCAAGTGTGGTCAAGTTATCCATGTACGCTGACGACATCTGCGTCTGGACATTTGGCGTGACAAGACCTCAGGTACGCGCAAGACTTCAGAAAGCTGTGACGTTGGTATCAGTGTACCTCAAAGACCAGGGTCTGAAAATCTCGCCAGCGAAATGCGCATTGATTGCTTTTAGTCGAAAGCCAATGAGACCATGCGCTATATCAATCGATGGCCAAGTCATACCATATGTCAGGAAGCACAGATTTCTATGCGTATTCATTGATAAAGACCTCTGCTTGGGCCCACATGTGGCCCACTTGAAGAAGAGGCTGACAGAAATTGCTAACTTATTCAAGTATCTCGGAGGAAAAACCTGGGGGACTTCAGTACATGCAATGGTGCAATTGTACAAGACGCTTTTTCTTGGCTGCAGTTTGCCTGTGTTGACGAACACCTGTAGAACCAACATTTGGACTCTCGAAAGCATCTAGGCTATGGCTCTGCGAGTTTGTCTGGGGCTACCGCGATGTTCATCAACAGCTGAGACAATCGAGATCGCTAATGACTACCCGCTAAAGACGTATATCATGATGGAAGTGCTCAGAGCACCCGTGAGGCATCTTACTCGTGCCCCTGCCCATCTTCTAGCTTCACTGCCAGAAGCCCGACCTCGTGCCTCATTTTGCCAGACAGTCTTGTCATATCGCACACGCATTCTTACGGGATATACAACTCCATCGAGGATTTCAACTCCCCCATGGAATATGACCTATGCACATGTTGAACTCACGGTTCCAGGCATAGGGTCAAAAGCCCGGCTCTCGTCTCCAGCGCTAAAACAGCTTTCTCTTCTCTTGTTATATAAGAAATACAGTGAGCATACTCATTTATATACTGACGCTTCAACTAAAGTGGATGGGTCTGCAGGGTCGGTGATCTTTCCTGCAACATCGACAACGGTGGAGTTTCGGTTATCCCACCAGACATCATCGACAGCTGCGGAACTTGCTGCTCTAGGTAGCGCAATTCAAGTTATTAAACACGAAGAAGCCAAGAAATGGAGCGTGTTCACGGACTCGAAGGCAGCACTACAGTGTTTGATATTCGCCTTACGCCGGGGACCTCATGAACAACTAGTGCTGGAAATTAGAGAGCTGCTTCACCACCTCTTCGACGAAGGACACAGAATCACGTTTCAGTGGCTTCCAAGTCACTGCGGCATATTGGGCAACGAACATGCCGATGCAGCTGCCCGTACAGCACACGAAGATGGTGAAGAAAAATCTATACCATTTTCAAGGACTGATGCTGCAATGACCATCCGAAAAATTGCTAATGCAGAATTAAAATCCTTGTGGAACACCGAGTGCTTACGGCACACGCGACTGCGTAGACTGGACACGTCTAGTCGACTCCGGCCTCCGTCTGGACTCTCTCGACTCGAGACAACGGTGCTTTGCCGACTATGGCTTGGTGTCGCCTTCACCAAAGCTTTCGCCTTCCGAATCGGCATGGAAGACAGTGCTGCTTGCGGTCATTGCGGCAGCGATGAAACTATAGAGCACGTTCTCTGTCACTGCCCTCATTAGAGCGTGCCGAGACGGCAACTAGCTGCTGCGTTAGCTGGCCTCGACGACAGACCTTTGTCTGAACAATCAGTGCTGGAAAGACGACATGATTTGTGTGCTCACAGAAAATCAGTGAAGGCCTTACCAAACTTTTTGTGTGGCAGCGGCCTATTGTATAGACTGTAGCACCCCAGCTCCCCCCCCCCTTTTTTTTGGGCGCGTCTATTCTCCTCTTCGCTTTCTTTCCAATCTTTTTTCCCCAATCCCCCTTCCCCTAGTGCAGGGTAGCAAACCGGATGCTCCATTTTCTGGTTAACCTCCCTGCCTTTTCCTCATTTTATTCTCTCTCTACATGAATTAACACGAAAACAGCAAACGAACATGCCTGATTAAAATTAGCTTAACTTAATCTGCTTATGCTTAGCTTTTACAGGTTATAATATGCTACACTGTGCATGAGTAGTTTTTACTACAGTTTGGCGCAACAAGGCAAGTTTACCTTGGATTAGTGTGACAAGGGCAAGCTGAGGGAAGGAAATTTAATTTTTTATGCTTGGCTTCATTCGGTTATATGGTGCTAGCTGTGCTTATTTTAGGCTAACTGGTAAAAAAAAAGCTAAGCGCTCGGCACTTCAATTGGCACGGCCTAAGCTGCTGTGTGAAAGAGCGGCATAGATTTGACGAAGCAAAGAAAGCAACACTCAGTGGTCGTTTCGGCTATGAGCACAGTAACTTCGTCAAACAAAGTGCTGTACGAGGCCACCTGATTACGACTGGACATGCATGCACACTGCAGCAGGCAGTATGCAGAGATGGCACGTCGATGCATTCTGCCAAACAACCCTTGGTCTGCACACTTTTGCTTACGCCTGTACGTTTAAGACGCGCCTGAAGCTGTACTAGGCTGGCGCTACATTCAATAACGTCTTTATAAACGGGTGAGCTTATCATAGCAGCCTAAGCAGTGCATTAAGCACTTGCAGCTGAATTCTGCATGTTCTGTGTTTGTTACAGTCATAATTCATATTTTTGTCGTGTGTTTTTAAAGTCACATTCATTTATTACTAGCTAGCATGCAACTGATTTGCTGCAAGAAAATATAATTGCACTGAACTTTCGCACGTTTCAGAAAGAAGATGCAGACTCATAGCCAAATCTCACTTGACCTATGGCTGTTCCCTTTTGTGGTAAAGTATGCATTAGTTGTCATGTGCCTACTGATGTTTATATTCATTTATATCAAGCTGTGGCCATCATGTGTTGTTTTGAGTGCTTTTTCATGCGTGCAACAGTGATAAAAAAAGTGCAAGAACTCGGGAGGATTTGTGTACAAGTTAGCCTATCATACTTTGTGATGATAAAGTACACAAAGAAAATTTTGAGCACAGCTCATACATATAGAGGTGAGCACTAGCATTCAAAAACTAGGTGAAAATTTTTCCAAGCTATACTGTACAATGTTTTCTCCGTCACTGTAATATTGTGGATGTGCGCTGGGCCCGAGTTAGTATTGCATGATTAAAATGCATTCAGCTGCGAAGTGAATGCATGCATTTCGCCGCTCTGTGGGCTCGGTAGCTGTGCGAAAGCGCAGTCTACTAATCCGTTCGTCTTCACTATGCAGATACTCACCGTTCTCACGAGCTCGCTCCTGACGGCTTTCCTGCCTACCGGACAAACACCGTATCCCGCCCCCAATACCTTTGTGAATGGCTCCCACAACTGGTGCCATCTCTCGACCGATCTTCACTTCATCGTACCGCCGCCAGATGTCTCGATCTACGTTCCAGCCTGGCCATTCTCGTCAAAGCAAAATTCAACGTCACCGGCTATAAAAGAGTGCCACCCGTCTTCGCCGCTCTGTGGGTTCGGTAGCTGTGCGAAAGCGCAGTCTACTAATTCGTTCGTCTTCACTATGCAGATACTCACCGTTCTCACGAGCTCGCTCCTCACGGCTTTCCTGCCTACCGGACAAACACCGTATCCCGCCCCCAATACCTTTGTGAATGGCTACCACAACTGGTGCCATCTCTCGACCGATCTTCACTTCATCGTTCCGCCGCCAGATGTCTCGATCTACGTTCCAGCCTGGCCATTCTCGTCAAAGCAAAATTCAACGTCACCGGCTATAAAAGAGTGCCACCCGTCTTCGCCGCTCTGTGGGCTCGGTAGCTGTGTGAAAGCGCAGTCTACTAATCCGTTCGTCTTCACTATGCAGGTTGGTAACACCCAGGCTATCTTTTGTAAAAAGTCAAATAATTATTCTCTAGTACAACTGCCGGGCCCGCAGTGCTGTGTTGCTATTATTGTCGAATGTTTTCATGTGCTGCGCTCATTACTGCTTTTGGGAGGGGATGTTGAAACTAACCCGGGGCCTCCAGATACCATACATGCTGTACTCACCGAGCTGGAAAATCTTTCTGTAGCACAAACCAAATTGATCACGGAACTTCAAACTGTTAAAGATCATCTACGATCAACAGACGCAGCACTGAACGATGTATGCAAGCATCTGACTAATCTGGAAACGCATTACTGTCAACTTTCAAACATGCGCAGAGAGCTAGATGACACAAAAACTTTAACCACTGATATCAACCGGCAATATCATAACTTTTAATCTCATGCAGACGTTAGCGAAAACCATTCCTGCCGAAATAACCTGATATTTTATGGTATTCCTGATCCTAATCCCATAGAATCCTTTGCCGATTCAGAGGCAACAGTCATTCGGTGTATCACTGAAAACCTTGAACTAGAAATACAGCCTTCACAAGTTGAACACGCACACCGCCTTGGTCGCCGTTCGCCTGACCGCGTCCGTCCTGTAATTGTTAAATTTAGTTCGTTTAAGGTCAAACAGTCGATCTTGTCGGAAGGCAAGAAATTTATAGATACTAACTACAGCGTTGGTGAGGACTTTTCCCCTGCCGTTCGACATGCACGAAGACATCTTGTCTCTTTTGCCAGATCAAAATCTACAGCATTTAAATTAAGCTTCAAAACTTTGCTCATAGGTTCTAAACGCTACGTCTTTGATGAATCCTCCCAGGCAGTGAAGGAAGTAACCTAGCAATCACTGCGTCGTCCGTTATCATCAACTAATCCCCAACCAACACAGCAAACTACCGTGTCTCTTTCCGTAATCTTCACCAACATTCGCAGTTTCATTTCGAAACGCGAATTCGTCTCTAATCTTGTTTCATCATCCAGTAGCAACTTGCTTTTATTAACGGAAACATGGCTTAATAGTGACGTAAGCGATCAGGAAGTTCTAGCTGACTTACCAAATTTTCAGATCTTCCGTAAGGACCGGGACGGCAGAATGGGAGGAGAGTGCTCATTGCTGTTAGCCAGGGCCTACCCACAACTTTGGTAAATATTTCGTCAGACTTGGAAATATTATGGATAAAATAACAAGCTGTACCGCAATCAGTTTTAATTGGCGTGTGCTACAGGCCCCCACATGGGAATCCTGACTTTTCCGGCATGCTTAATTCGGTGCTAAATCAACTTTCAACAAAGTACCCTAATGCCGATATTATCTTGTTTGGCGACTTTAATTTCCCGAATATTGACTGGCCTAATGTAACTGTTAACAGAGGACTACAGAGTGAGGCGAGTGAATTTTTTAATGTATGTCTAAATTTCAAACTAGCTCAAATTGTCACCAATCCAACCCGCGTAACCCAAGACTGTGAAAACATATTACACCTAATACTAACCAGTATTCCTGAAAGTGTAACATCTATTCCCTACTTGTCAGAAATAAGCGACCATAAAGTAATTCAAGCCGACATTTTAATCACTCCTCCAAAACAACGAGCCACCAAAAAACCATACGACTATATGATAAAGGAAACTACACTGCTATAAATGACGAATTAAACTGCTTTCTTCCAATATTCAAAGATAATTTTCTTTATCGCACGGTGCATGATAAATGGAAGTTATTTAAGGATAAATGTGATACACTGGTCGAAAAATTCATTCCTAAGCTCAGTTTCCGTGCCTGTTCCCAAAAACCATGGTTTACTAAACGCTCAAAAAAATTTGAAAATAAGAAAAAACGCCTTTTTCGTTCCGCCAAGCAGCAGAATATCGACAACGCATGGTTAAAGTATTATGCTGCTGAAAAAGCTTACCTCACGGCAATACGAAACGCTAAGCATTCTTTTTTTCACACTCACCGAAATTGCTTGCTAGTAACCCTAGGAAATTTTGGCAGGTCATAAATCCCAACCACTCATGCACTATTACTCTCACTAATGAAGCAGGTGACGTGGCCACTGACTCGGAATGTGCCGACCTGTTTAATAGAGCTTTCTCATCAGTTTTCAGCAAAGAAACTAACGTTCCACCCCCGCCACAGCCTACCGTAGTCAGTACTTCCATGCCGCCAATCATTTTTATTGAACCCGGAGTTTTGGCAATCATTGATAAACTTAAATTATATTCATCATCAGGTATCGACAACATAAATTCGAAATTTCTAAAGAACACTCAACAGATTTGTGCAAAATTTTTGTGTCTACTTTACTCGCAGACTCTTTCCACGGGTGAGCTTCCTAGTGATTGGAAACATGGAAATATCACCCCAGTATTCAAATCAAGTATTAGAGAGTCACCCCTCAATTACCGACCAATTTCTTTAACCAGCATTCCATGCAAAATCATCGAACATGTCATCTACACCCGGATTATGGACTTCCTAGACTCAAATAACTTTTTCAATTCCGCGCAGCATGGCTTTCGCAAAGGTTTGTCGTGCGAGACTCAACTGGCTATGTTTTCGCACGACTTGCATATTAACTTGGATTCTAACGTACAGACTGATGCCATGTTCCTGGACTTTGCGAAAGCATTCGATAAAGTACCCCATAAACGCCTTCTGTTGAAACTTTCCCGCTTAAACCTACACCCCGACGTCCTAAAGTGGATCCGTGAATTTTTAAGTAACCGCACTCAAGCTGTCTTTGTTAACAATGCTACCTCTACTTCACTTCCGGTAACATCTGGTGTCCCGCAGGGGTCGGTTCTGGGCCCGATTTTATTCCTGATATTTATTAACGATCTCCCAACTCATGTATCCTGTAAAATCCGAATGTTTGCTGACGATTGTGTTATTTACCACACTGTTTGTAACGCTTCTGATCAATTAGCTCTACAGAGTGATCTTAACAATGTAAAACAATGGTGCGATGATTGGCTAATGGAACTTAACCCTCACAAATGCAAAGCCTTATCCTTCACCCGCCGCCGTTCTCCACTTGGTTTTCCATATTCCATCAGTAATGTTCCAGTTGAAACTGTTAATTCTTTTAAATATCTGGGGGTCACACTCTGCAACGATCTTTCATAGGGTTTGCATATCACGAAAGTCATATCATCGGCAAACAAAACTTTGGGATTCTTGAGACGTCATCTACGTAACGCACCTAGAAATGTAAAATTATTAGCTTAAAAAAGCCTTGTTGGAACTAAACTTGAATATGCTTCCCCAATCTGGAGCCCGCAACAGGCCTATCTTGAAGACGCCCTTGAGTGTATTCAAAACCGTGCCGCTAGGTTTATCAATAATTCTTACTCCCATGACGTCAGCGTATCTTCACTAAAGGCAGAACTTCAACGGCCCCTCCTTTCCCTCCGCCGCCGTATCGCCAGTCTTTCGTTATTTCATAAGTTTTTTTACAGCTCGATGTGCATGCCACCTTATTTTGTTCCCCCAGCGCACATCTCTCAACGAACTAATCATCCTCTTCAAGTCGCACGCCCACGTGCACGCACCGTTACCTTTTCAACATAATTTTTTCCACGCACAGCAGTTGCCTGGAATGGCCTTTCAGGCGACATTCCTGCCATTACTTGTACTTCTACCTTCACAACCAGTATCACTAATCATCTTTCACTTTAGGACAAACGATTGTTTTCTGCTCAATTTTTATGTACCCCCCCCCCCTTATGTAATGCCCCGCAAGGGGTCTTTAAGGAAATAAAATGAAATAAAATGAAATGAACATTGCAAGGGCTTTGATTGGCTTCCTCGTGGCTCTCCTTTTTCAAATAAATATTATAGGCACAGTATAGAGCTTACAGGCAATTTGAAATCACTGTACCAGGTGGGAAAGCAGCAGGACAGTTGGTGAATTATTTTCTGCAGTAGTCCCTGCTGTGCTGCTACCTCTGGCTTGATGCTCTCAACTTTGTTGCACTTTGATTATGTCATCATTACAAATCTTTTCTTTGTTGTTTCAACACGTGTGAACCTTCAAGGAATTCAATTGATTGCCTCAACTGCTATTCGACATTCTTCTTTCAAGGTCTTCGGCACTTAGCACAAGTGTTCAGCTGAGACCTAGTTTGGGCCCATTTTGAAAAGAGCTCAATACCATTAAGACATAAAAATTTAAATGCAAAAAAGCATTGGTATATTAGTCTTTCGCACTTAATTTGTGTATCACGTATAGGTTTTTAACACTATGCAATGCAAAGCAATAAATGTAGTCAATTTATTTGATATATTGAAAAACTTGAACTCTCATATTTTTATCATTGGTTTCCCAAAATGGTCTGCACCCGCAAGACATGGCTTGTATAAAATTCTTACCGAATATCTGTGCGGTGAACAAAATAATTGAGCCAGATTTTGCTAACAGTGGTTGTAAAAATATTTTTTGACATCTAACGGGTTTGCTGTATAGATACTGTATGTCGAATTTCTAAAAGTCATTGAAGATTTCACGCGGCCTTGCAATTGTGAATCGGATTTTATGTACCAGAGTCTCATATATATTTGTGTCACAGTGTGTATGAAGATTTCACGCGGCCTTGCAATTATGAATCGGATTTTATGTACCCGAGTCTCATATATATTTGTGTCACAGTGTGTATGAAAGAAACTTAATAAAAATACACCAAATGAGCTAACCTATTTGCTTAATAAAGCATAACTGAATCAAATTTAGCATGAGTAAACAAAAGAGGAATAGCAAATAATTATAGGCAAAGTGAAAGAGATGTTAACGTCGTGGTGGAAGCTTTTGTATGACGTTTTATTGCCAAGAAGTATAGGGAGATTCATAGCTGCACTTGGTCCTATGTGTGTCACTATATTGCCTATAAATAAAGAAACATTTCTGGTCAATAATATATTTGTCTTTTCACTGCAGAGCCATTGCTGGTAGTGTGCGACAATTAATCTGGCAATCTGGGTGGGACTTGTGTCGCAGGGCCTGCTGGACAATACCCACAAGGTTGTGGTGGCTTCATAGGGACATCGCATGTGCCATAACCACAAGGCCAGCTGGGAATCCGAAAGTTTGGCAAGTACCGTTTTTGTTTGTCCAGCAAAGTCATGTTCCTGTCTGCAGATCAGGTAAATTGAACTCCGAAGGCGAGAGCTTTTAATCTTTTGTTGAGCATTTGGAGCTTCAGGGCAAATGACACAACTGAATAGGAGTAATCATGCCTATCTTTACCAATAATTGGCACTAAAGCATAAGAAATTCACAAGAATTTCGTTCTGTAATTGTCAGGAGAAAAGCTCTTCGTGAAAGTAAGATAACTAGTTCAAATTAACTACTGCTCGAAGACGTCTGTAATTGTGAAAAGGTTGTAAATTCAGTCATAAATTTCGGCTTCACAATGCAAGTGACGAAGATTTGTGGAAGATTTGAAGGACCCAATCCGAAAATGTAACTGTTTTGGTGGTTGGTCTGTATCGCAAAATAGTAGCTTCAATTCAACTCATGTCTGAAATCGTTTGCTTTTGACAAAAGATGGACCACCTTACAAACTGCTGAAATAAAACTCGGAAACCTGGAAAAGTGCTTAAATGCAGTGAAATGAAAAGAAGCTTTGAAAAAGGTGCAGTGGCCCCCCGAACGCACTGAAGCAAAAAGTTCAAAGGGAATAAGGCCAAGAAATGAAACTGGTATAGCTGTTGCAAGGCCCAAGCACCAAAAAATTGCTGCGACAAAAAATACTCATGCTGGCTAGGCTCATCAACAAAACATGTGACAAACAAGAATAAATCAAGGCTGAATGCATGCAGTAGTTTTATTAAAACCACCAGAAAAACATGAATACACTCCAAACAACTGTGCACTTGCGTCAGAAAAAAAATTTTTGGGGTGACTCTTTCTGGGAAGTGCCGTGGTTCTTAAATTAAGGTGGACACGTGGCCACAGCAGCCATAATATGTGGAAGTATGCTTCAAAACACTGCATTGTTGGGCTAGTTAGTTTACATTTGGCCTAGAGGAGCGAAGGCTTGGAATCAAAGGAAGACTACTTAGAAGACACTCGACTTCCACCTGGGTTTATTTTGAAAAGTATTTCAGCGCAAAAACAAATGTGCAGGCGCAGTCACACCTGATTTTCACTGAGCCAACAACATACATATGTGGAAAAATGTGTTAACAATGTACAATATGACGAAGGGGGCATGCTTAATCAGTTTCTTTTAACTAACTGTGTTCAAGAAAGTTTATTTCCTTCATTGTCAGATGCACCGATGATGCACTAATGCATGCATCTGCGGCGATTTCAATATTTCCTGCCTGTAATATTTTGCACTCACACATGCCTTTACGTTTGCCCTCGACATTCGCCTCCTCGAAAAGTGCATTGCAGCCAAATGTGCTGCAATGCGCAGGAAGGTGCCCACCATTGTTTCGAGCATTCACCGTAGTTGCATGCTCTCTGAGTTTATTGTAGGGACATCGGCCTGTTTGGGCGATGTAGGCTTTACCACAGCTTAATGGTATCTTATATACCACTTCCGTAGCACAGCGGACAAATGACTTCTGATGCTTTTTTCGATACACTTCTTTCTCTTCTTTCACCTGCAAAGGTATACAAAGAGAAAAGCTTTCGGGGTGCCGGGATGACGAAGTCTATGCCCTGCTTTGAAGCTATCCTCTTAAGGTTGTGTGAAATCGTGTAATTGTAGGGAATTACAACAAACTTGTTCCCTTTGCGGACCTCTGTCGTGAAGGCATGCTGGGTGAAGCCGCAATCTGCTTCAGAAGGGAGGATGCTATCGCAACGATCAATGTGGAAAGAAAACGCGAAGTTTGAAGGCACTAAATCTGGTAGTCGAAGCTGAAGTTGACCTGAAGAGAGCGTGACTTGGTCAGAGCCGGGTTGAGGCACGAAGAAACAATTCGCCTTTTCACCAGTATAGTTCGGAAAGAGTCAAATGGGAAGATAGCTTTTTTTGACCGTGGCTTATACTCCCAGGAAATGAGGTCATTCCATGTTTTCCAGATCGCATTATTGTCGGAAAGGTCCATTGTAGAGGATAATGAGGGTGGATCTTGCTTAAAGCACTGTTCAACCAAGAACAATACGATCCAGTTTTCGATTTAGCATTGTTTTTCAATTGTGGTATATTGGGTTTGTGGTATATTGTGGTACCAATTGGGGTACCACAATATACCGCAAACCCAATATGTGGTATTGTGGTACCACAATACCACAATTGTGGTACCACAATTGTGGAATTGTGGTACCAATTGTGGTATATTGTGGTTTTTCAATTGTGGTGTTTTTCAATTGTGGTATAAAGTGGTATATAAGATACTACTCAGCTGTGGCAAAGCTTTTATCGGCCAAACAGGCCGATGCCCTAACGATGGACTAGGAAGGCACCTAAGCTATAGTGAATGCTCGGAACCATGGGGCACACATTCCTGCGCACTGCAATACATTTGGAGGCAATGCACTTTTCGAGAAGGCGAATGTCAAGGGCAGGGCTAAGGGCACGTGTGAGCGCAAAACCTTGCAAGTGAGAAAGAATAAAATTGCCACAGATGCATTCATTAGTGCATCATCGGTGGATATGACAATGATCCACCGATCATTGTCAAACTCCCGTGAGCATGTCAAATCAACTAACCAACCAGCGAAGTTTCAAACATATTTACGGCCGCACCCAAGCATTAAACTTATCAGCACTGCCCACAGCCACAACACTATGGAATGATTTTCCTAACTTATCAGCACTGTTCACAGCCGTAACACTATGGAAGGATCTTCCTAACACAATATTTTCAATCACTGACCATACACTATTCCACAACCAAGTATACTGGCATCACTTTCCATAAAAATGTAGCTCTGTATACGTGTACATATCTGCAAATGTGTTCTGACTTTGTTCCTCGTGCTCATGTTCTGGCACCATTTATTTTGAGTACCTGCCTTTTGTTCAACTTTGTATTAGGCACTGCTATTGTAACTACATTGCTTTTTTATGCCCTTCTTATGTAAGTTATGTTATATTACCACGTTTTAATGTTTTGTACTCTGTTGCTTCTGTTATAATTTGTTTTCTTTTGTCGCCTCGCTTACTAAATGTCCCTACGGGAACCTGTAAATAGCGTGAATAAAATAACAAAAAAGAAAGAAACTGCCTTGAACACAGTAAAGTCTTAAAACTGATTAAGCATCCCCTATTCATGGTATCACGAATTTTTACCCAGATATATGTTGTTGGCTCAGTGAAAATCGGGTGTGACTGTGTCTGCGCGTTTGTTTTCCCGCTAAAATACTTTTCAAAATAAACTCGGGTGGAAGTTGAGCGTCTTCTATTTAGTCTTCTTTTGATTCCAAGCCTTCGCTCCTCTAGGCCAAATGTAAACTAACTAGCCCAAAAATGCAGTGTTTTGAAGCATACTTCCACATATTATGGCTGCTGTGGCCACGTGTCCACCTTAACTGAAGAACCATGGTACTTCCCAGAAAGTGTCACCCCATAATCTGTTTTTTTCTGATGCGACTGCACAGTTGTTTGGAGTGTATTCGTGTTTTTCTGGTGGTTTTATTAAAATTGTTGCATGCATTTAGCATTCATTTATCCTTGTTCGTAACGTTTTGTTGATATTTTCAAAAGCTTGTGTGAGTGAAAAATGCAGTAGAGCTTTAACAGTCGGATAATACATCATGTTTTGGCTGCAGGCTACACTATACTGCTCCTAACGGTGGTTACCGAAGCCGTGATTTGGAAAAAAATCAAGTGGGTGATGTGTGACTAAACTTGTCGGGCCAGTTGTGGCGCCTTACTTTTATGCTGTCACATGTCAACCCAAGAGAGTGATTAGCACCCACGATATATATCTCTATGGCTTTTTCTGTATGAAACAAGCTTGCTAAGTAGTGCTGCTGTATATGCAGTATGGGGGGGGGGGGCGTAGCAGACAATAGTCAAGCTTGGAGTCTGCTGTATCCTGCGCAGCACCTTTGATACACACCATACCTCATTCTAGTAGCAAGACCTGCATGGGGCAAACTGCGCATTGAATAATTGAGCAACTGTGGAATGTGCATAATGCGTAAATGATATTGGAATAGGAGGACATCTTGTTGTTCATCTCAACTTTACTGCTACAGCTGTGCCTCATGATTTTGTAAGACAATGATTTTTTACAGAAGCAAGGGTAAGTATGTTGCTTGCACTGAAGCTCACCACATCAAAAAAAGGGAAAGCTTTGTATCATTGGTAGTTCTATATTTTTTTAAACCCGTTAATTTTCAATTCGTGCATTCACTCCATTGTTAACTATCTGTGTGTTTGTATGTAATGTGTTTTTCTGCATATGTATTGTTATGTAGCTATGGCATTTATAAGTCACTGACTGTTTGTTCACATTAGCAAGAACTGTTGAAAAATCTGAATATTCGAAAGTCCGAAAAAAAAGGACTCGCCAGAAAAAAAAAACACCTTTATTGGTCAAGTGGCCAGAAAAAATAGTGCACGTCTACACACAAGCACAGTCACAGGTGACTAATTCTGCCCGTATTTGAGCTAATGTTTGGCCATAACTGTAGGTCATAGCACTGTTAAGGCATGTCCTAAATATGCATAGCATTTGTCTGGATAAATCTTCAGGGGAGTCATCACAAGCCTCTGTTCACCCATCATTGCCCGGCCCAAACTCCTGAGCAGCATCACATTAATGTCTCCCTACATTGGTCTCGCAAATTATTGCAGCTTCTTTCAACGCCATCTATGTCTTGTAAATTCTGATTTCTCTTGTTAGTGCCAACGACACAAATAGAATTGGTAGCGTAGGAGCCTTTTAGCAGGCCTTGCAGCAAACAAAAGAGGGAGACACAAAACACGCTTGACCACAGAAATACTTGACATTCAAACTCTCAAATGCCAAAAGGAACTAAGTTGCATAAAGCTAGTTCATGCTGCAACACTCGTGTTTCTCTGTTTGCTCTGTACGTGTGGCCAATTCGAGTGATCAAGAAGCCGATTCTAAGTATGGCGTGGCTTGGCATGCAGTTTGGTTGTGGTAGTCATTCAATGAATACTCTTAAAAAAACGGTCATTACGTTCAGCCTAAAAACGCATGGCCTTCGAAATCTGCATTTCTGCTTTGACTTTCACCGTGACACAATCTCCAGCCATAGCAACTGCAACTTTTTAGTGCTGGCAACCTAGTGAAACTATTATAAAAACAACGCGGGCAGCTGGTCATGGCATTCCATGCCGCATTCAATCAGGCAGCCGGAGTCCGGAAATTCTGAACGGTGCACCGTGAAGCATCCAAAATCTCAGTCCCGTATTTTAAATGCTTCTAAGCGATTAGTGGCGGTGCCACAGAGATGTCCGAATGAATGAACATGTTCGAATTTTCAGTGTCCCAAAAAACGGTGGGTCACTGTACATGTTGCAAAAAGAACAAAGTTGTTTGGGCCAGTGCTGGTCTTTTTTATTCTTCAGGGGGTCTGCCTGGCTTGCACTCAAGACTTCTTCAAAAAAAAAAGGATATGCTTTGGGACAGACATTTATGAATATATATAAACAAAGTGTGTACGTATATAAAAAGTATGAGAAGGAACTTTTTTTGTCTGGCATGATTACATCACAGGCACACATGCAACGCGCGCACACTGTGGTGGCAGATGTAACTTCCCGGATGTGCCAAGCGTCAGTCATCTCAGTGTTTTGTTAGGCTAGATCAAGTTTTAGTGGACTCGTGCTGAGGGACTGTGCCAGTGCCTAATGCAGCAACCGAATAAACAGCAACATGACTGAGCATCAACCTTTGAGTTCGCCTCCCAATACATGACCACCTGACCTAAATGAAGATGCAACGATTCCTCAATTCCCTTACTGCACTTACTTAGCACAAGCAGACTCTTGCCTGTTCAACAAAGTGGAATCTATCTGCAATGCACATCACCATGCCCCTTCAAAGAAACTTGTGCGCGTGCCCCTTAAAGACTCCTGACAGCAAAAAAATTTTTTGCAACTTTTTTACAGGAATTTGTAGCTTTGCTTGTGGTAATACCGACATCGAAACATAACTGCTCTAACACATTGTATAATCAATACTTGTGCACTAATTACGATATTGTGTCGATTGAAAATGCCTGCCTAAGTATTCTAAGAGAAAAGCACCACACAGTGTGAGATTGCCCGAAACTGCATGCGCTGAAGCATCGCTTTCCCGATCGATGCTTCATTGCATCCAGTCGCAAAAATTAGCAGACCTGCAGGTGGTGAAGTATAAATAAACAATGAGAGGCTTTTGATCGTATCCCCCTGAGATAAAAAGAGGTCAACTACTGCCGTCAGCAGCCAAAACCAGTGTGAGGGCAGCCCGGCAACAAAGTGAGAGGGGAGAGGGGTGAGGTGGCACTCCTCACCGTGTGCCAGTGAGTGTATGGCGTGAACCCCACAAATGTTTTCTGTTGTCGGCAATACTCCCCTTACTCATAGAGTGTCACGTGCGACCTGTTTGCATCAAATCAGAGATGTCGATTGGTGCTAATAACTTGGATGAGCACCCACCCGATTTTAAAACCAAATTAATATATTTCATACGCAGTGCTCTTCAACAATAATTGGTCATAAGTGCCTCCGCATGCTGGACTGTCCAACAACACAAGCATTTCGAATTTCCAAATTTGGTGTCAAGGGTCATTTAAAAAGCTTTCAGAAGTAATCTACCAGGATGCATTTCAATAATGAAAGAGCCATTGGCAAAACTATGTCGGTGCTCAATACTTCAAAGGCTTTAGAATGACTTAGCAGCGTCTTGAAAAAACATGTTTTTGCAACACCTGCTCATATACAAAAGGCTTATCGAAATAAGCTCGAAGTTTCAGGGAAAGAATGCACACACACAGAAGTACAGGTTGCAACAAATATATGGCTACACGACCCATATATGTGCTGGGAGTGTTAACACTGCTAGTAGCCGTGACGGCGTGTATGGGACTCTTTTCCCGCTTGCTGGAATGCTAAAGCACGTAATATTGTACGTGTTGGAAGCTGAATAATAATCTTTACAAATTACCTGAGGGCATCCAGTCTGACAGAATGAGATCCTCGCTATGAATGAACAGAATAAGGGGAACTTTAAGGGTTTGTGCACCTGCATTAGGTACCTTTGTTAGAACTAATGACAAAAGAAGTTGGTGGAACATCAGACGTATTCCAAGTTAGCAGGTTTGGTCTCTGTCAAAGGAAAACTATCTTTTTGTGCCCCTTTCTCACAATAGCAATATGATTACCTGAAATAACACTCCCTATATTTTCATTGGTTTTCTGTGATTATTAACATTTTGTTAAAGTTGGAAAACTAACTCTTATCATTCCCCACTTTTTCGTTCATTCCATACTATGAAGAGATTTAGTGATGATTAGCACTTTGCATGAAACAAAGGTCTAGCATGAATCTTCTCACAGGCACTCGGGTTTCACCTCCCGAATTAAGGCATAAATATTAGGAGAAGTTGAGAAAACATTGAGTCCATTCATCTCTGCCTATCCTATTTTGAAATTCTGCGACGTTATGGTGAGGAAATACTTCCAACATTCTTGAAGGGCGCTTTCGCAACAAGCTTCTATTTTTTTGGAAACTTGTTTTTGTCTTTGAAACTAGCCTTTTACCTTACCTTACATCACCACAGTCATTTGATTTAGTGCTCGTAGTCAGGAATGAACAAATTAAAAAAAAGCCTTTCAGTACAATCCAGCTTTTGAAATGCCGGTTCTTTTAAAACTCTGCTGTGCCCTATTCTACACCGTTTCAGCTCACCAAGCACTTGGCATGTTCTTCATGCAAAACATATATATTTGTCCGTGATACCACCAAAATAAGACATTTTTGTGAAACATGCCTTGTTAACCTTAGTTGGACAGACCATGCGTGGTTAAAGAACACTTTTCTATTGGTTCAACAGCATCAACACTGAATGTTTCAATTTCATTCAGTTTTGTTTATTGTTACAATAGTGTTGCGTTTGTGCTAGCCCGTTCGCATGTGATATTAGTCCTGTCTCGTTACGCTAGTCGCAATGGCTTTTATGTCCAAACACAAAGTAGTCCAATCATCAACTCTTTCTGATAGTGTTGCTTTCTTTCATCTATCACTGGAACGAGCGCAGTTTTGGCCTTACCTGGTGCAGAAAAACATACTGTCCCTGCGCTTCACTATGATGAACAGCTTGTTTTTGAAGCGTAATCGCCATTTTCCGGAATAGCCTACCTTCTTGTGCCTCATCTGGAATACACTTGAAAAAGCACACAGAGAATTGTTCACAGAACATGCATTATTCGACTTTTATACAAAAAGCTGCATTTCGAAGCTTTGACGTAACTCCATAGAGTTAGTCGTGACTATTTTGTCCTGCTGCTCTTTTTTTTCACAAAAGTGCTTCTGGCCTGGTACTATCTTGATAAGTTTGATTGCAGTTAATGGTAACGTTTTCATTGACATTACCTTTGCTTTAAGAGTGGTGGCAGGGTATTTAAACCAACATATATGTGTTGTATGAACGCTGACTCAATGTGATTTTTTATGAAGTCATGGTTCCTGTATACTCTACTGGTTTTGTGACTTGGCGCAGATAGGTCATTGACCCATGCATACATGTTTAGTATGTTGTGCCTTGCAAACCAGTGCATGAAAGCTCAATACAAAATTTTGGTAAATGTAACAGGTTGGTTGGTGTTACATTCAGTGCAGCATTGATTTTCACCTGCCATGATCTCTGTAATTGACACCATAATTAATAAACTATAGTTAGAGTTATTGTCCTTAATGTTTTTTCCTAGTCTAATTGTCAATTGACTTACTGTTGTGTTTAACATAAAAATAGGCCCCTCTAAAACGCTCCCATTTTTTTTAATTTGCATTCTGTTAGCACGTCACAACTGGGTCATGAGATGCCAAAATAACCAGCGTTTTTCAGACCATCACAATATTGCCAAAAAACTTTCACTTTTTTCAAAGAACTCGTCCTGGTTGTTTATTTTTGTTTTCAAAGTTTTTGTGCCTATTGTAAATCTTGAGTTATGTGCCGACTGAGCTAGAGGACGTCAAAATACATTTGTTTTCATAAAATGTTTTGTAATTCACTCGATAAAATGGTACCTATGGCAAGGTAATGAAGCAATGTAACTGTCAAACTAATGACTCATTTATGTATATCAATTTTCCGAGGGTTTATCACACCAGCAAAACTGAATAGTTCCCAAATTCGGTTTTTTTTTTCAGGAAACATGGCAAGCTCAAAGGGCACAAATAGATTATGTGCAACTGGCCTGTTTGACATTATAAAGAATAAAAATAATTTAGGCGCTTAAAGTATAGCGGATCATCTGAGAAAAAAAATGTTATTTTACATTTTTTGGGGGGTAAAAGCTCCGTATTCAGCGTCCAAAGTCACCGTGGTGCTTGGGCAAAAATATGCATGATATATCACTTGAAAGCATTATGTATTAGCTAAAAATAGGTGCAGTTACTGGAAAGTATTATTTTTTAAACTAAAACATTTTTTAAATATATTGTTGCTTGTACAGCTTTTGCCCTACGTAACTCTGCAGCATGATGTGCTTGCAAAGGCAATCTTCAGCCCAAGCCCGCTGATAAACATGCAGATGGCAAACTTGGTGCCATCTATAAAGCCATCGTAAAGGAAATGGAGTAATCGTCTGTGTTCTACTGCCAACACAGATGCACTACAAGGAATGTAGCTAGAGTGCGGTGACAGGAAGCATAGCAAAAAAAAAAATTGGTCTAGGGCTGTGTAAAAAGAAAAAGCGTCAGCCACACTTCACGTACATTCGTGTGTGCATTTCTGTCTGTACAGGTATATATGCTTATGAATAACTTAAACTGAAAAATATCTTAAAGCAAAGGGGGAGGTGGGGGGGAATCGAGCATCTCTCTCTCTTTTTTTCTAGTAATGACTCCGAGATGAGCTATCAAGCTGTTGAAAAAAGTATAAAATACGCAATAACACAAGCGAGAGAAGACAGTAAGCTAGCCTCCTAGTTTTTAATATGAAGCTCTTCATTAGTGTGTAATCATACCACAGGGTTTGGTTCTCAAAGAGCAAGGTAGTCTCCTGAAAGCTGAAAAAAATGAATTTGCATTAAGACTGCGTTCATCAGTGTCTTTCGTGAATGGTACTTGTGTACTGAATATGAAATAACTTTTTTATTAAGTGTGTAAAACACGCCTTCTGCATTTGCAGAAGTTACTAGGAGAGTAGCATTTGTGACTGTAAATCTCTAATGCTGGATGGTTCATCTGAAGTCACCACTTTCACCACATTTACTGTTATGCATTTTTATTAGCAATAGAATGCAGATGATAAATTCATTTCCTTGTAGATAGCACGAAGTTTGCCATCTGCATCTTAGGCCAGTCGGTTTCATTTGAGGATTGCCTTTGTGAACCCATCCTGCTGCTGGAGTTACATTGGTAAAAAACTGTAAGGAGTACTCAACTTCAAAAAAAAAAAACATTTCTGACGTTAAAAAATAATAGTGTCTAGTAACTGCATCTATGTTTAGCTCATATATAACACTTTCAAATGAGCTATCGTGCATAATTTTAGTTCAACACCACGGTAAATTTTTTGCTGCTGTATACTGAGTTTTCCGAAAAAAAGTGAAATTTGCATTTTTTGTCATATGAACTGGTACACCATGAGCACCTAAATTACTTTTAATTCGTATCATGTTATACAGGCTGATTTCACATATTGTATGTGTGCTTTTTGCGCTAGCTAATATCCTGAAAAAAATATGCTACAAAAATTTGTGCGTTTTCTCGTGTGAAAAGCCTTAAAAACTGATATACATAAATAGGTCATTATTTTTGCAGTTGCATCAATTCATTAGCTTGTCATAAATACGATTTTATAGAGTGCATTACAAAAACATCTTTTGAGAAATGTTGTTTTTTAATGCCCTCTAGCTCAGTCGGCGAAAAACTGCAGACTATTAGAAATATGCAGGAAAGTTTTCAGCAACGGAAATAAACAAGGAGGACAAATTTCGAGCTTCTAGAAACACGTGGAAATCTTTTCAGCTATATTCTTGGTGGCCGGAGAAACGCTGAATGATTTCAAAGGGCATAACTCTATTGCGTGCAAGTATGCTATCTGACGTCAGTGACGATTTATTAATATGTAGTGTAGGTTCTGGTGTTGTAATGCTGCAATTTTTATTTATTGTATGTGTGTGTGCTGGCTTGCCCATTGCCATTTTACTTACAGTATGCTAGGAAAGTTGAAATTTAGACATTTTTGAATGTATTTATTAGAAAGCATTAGCAAAGCATACATCAGAAAGTGAGACAGAAAAAGCTGTCTGCTTGTTCAGTCCAGTTTTCAAATGGTATATGTTTCGTTAGTACTTTTATAATGCATTATAGTTATATAGAATGTGCATTTCCTTATATGTTCATGAATGTATTCCTTGAGCTTGATCAATATGGTCGCCAATATTACTGAAGCAACAAATATACTGTAGTACATTCTTGAACCACTCTTGTACTGTTGTGATTTGAAGCTGATTCGGGATAGTCAGGTAAAAATGTCTTTGCTGTAACTTGAAAGCTGACCCAATAGTGCCTCCAGGTTTTTATTTTCTTAGAGAAAAATATAGATGCATCCACCTAATGCATTTGAGGATTGCCCGTTTATTCTATATGTTATATGTGTGTCACAGGAAAAAGGTCCAGAAATGTCTAAGGGAACTTTAGTCACTGGTATAGCATTTAATTCAAACAAGTGCTGCATGTTTATTTCTAGACATATTATAATTAAGTTCTACATATATCTTATTGGACATAGTCATCTACAGCACCAGAGCTGCAGAAATGCACTTTTTATTAACTTAGGTGATCTTTTAATAGATGTTTAGCAGCTTTCTGGTCAGGTACTCTTATGTGATTGGTAAAGTGTGTATGAATGTTTGTATTTTATTTGATTTTTTTACTTTTGAACTGTATGGTACAAATATGTGAAAAAATTGTTTGTAATGTTTGTACTTTCGGTGCTTTATGTGGTGGTAATTGATGTGCTCGTACTGTACAAATCCTGTGGTCAATAACCATGCTCACTCCTGGGAAATAACCACAAGAGTTTTACTTTGTGTGTAATTTACCCTCCATAATAAATATACTGTAAGTCTTCAGTCTGTGTGCTCTCGTAATGCATAACCAGGAACTCTGAAAGGATCCGTATTTTGCTTTGGTGTTTGGGCTGTAGATAAGCTTTTGTTTGCATCTAATTTTTTTTAGAATGCAACCTGCAGCTTTGGAAGAAGGCTTGCTCAGAGGGAGTACCAGCTGCAGTGGTTACTCCAATTCAATATCAAGAGCACACCCAAGAGAAGCGAACACGCCCTAGATTCCACCTATTCACTCCAAAACTGAATAAAAAAAGACAAAAACAGCTTGGTCACGTGACTAAAATACTCCCGCTCTGTCTCTTTAAAATGCCTAGAAGGGAGTAAAATAATGCCCTATTTACACCAAAAATATTCCCAAGTAAGAACCATAAAACTCCGGGTTCGTTTTCACTGAGCCACAAGGGGAGTGAAGTTTTTGCCAAATCTACGCCCTTTGTATGCCCTACCACATGGGTGTTTTCGTTACTTCCATTTCGAGGGCGTAAAAACATGTACAGATGGGAGTGATCTAGAGGACAAAGCAAAAACTCACATTTGGGTTTTTTTCGTTTATAGTGTAGGTCGGCTTTAAATTTGTTCCTTCCGGTGGTCCTCTCCTTTCGAGCAATTGAAAAGATATTTAGCCACAGGAATGTTTGCGAGGCCGTATGCGATTTTCTAAAGGCAACAAAACGATTAGAATGTTAAGCTGAGGCATAAATTCACTTTATTTCAAATCATATTAGCCTGATCGTTCTTTTTATTACCGCCGATTTATTTATAAACTAACATTTTCTAATTGGTTCTTTGTTTAAACATCGTTATCGGAATAATCACGGTGGTAAAACAACTCCACCTCAATGTGACGACTGAAAATAGCGCTAAGAAACGGGGACACAAGAAGAGGACACACAGCACAGGCGCTAACTTCAACTTTCAATATGTTGGAAGTTCGCGCCTGTGCTGTGTGTCCTCTTCTTGTGTCCCCGTTTCTTAGCGCTATTTTCAGTCGTCACAATGCACCAACAAGCCCAAATTTCGACAGTGTTGAACTCCACCTCACCAATGAGGCACCGTCTGTTTCATGGCCGATCCCCCGTGGTGGGTCGCGCCAGGACTCTGAGGAACTACCAACCAACCAACGTGTAGACTTTTAAGTGTGAATACACTTTATAAGCGACCCCAAACCATCCACCGCCGTCGGCGGCATCCGTAGTCTTCTCTCTATCTTTAAAAGAAAGAGGACTTTGCGGGCCGCAGCGCGACGCTCTACCGAATAAGCCACGAACGCGACGCTGATAACGGTGTCAGTAACGCGCCTTATACCCCCTCCCCCTTCGCTCGCTCCTCCGCTTTCCTCGCTCGCTGCAGCTGCGCGCGCACCCCTCTCTCTCGCGCGCCCGCCTTCTCTCTCAGTCTCCCGCCGAGAGCGGGTCGTGCGATGGATATCCCGGAGGCAACGCTACCATCAACAACGAATGCAGTACAACCGAATGCCAGCACTGCACCTGTCGTTGGAGGTGACGGTACCGCGGTGGTTTCGCCAACGTTGGAAGACAAGGCGGCGCTGCGGAGGGCTCGTGAGACCGAAGTAAGCGGGCGAAGCGTGCAGCGGATGCCGAACTGCGGGCTCGCGAGGCCGAGTGCAAGCGGGCGAAGCGTGCATCGCTCGCGAGGCCGAGGACAAGCGGGCGAAGCGCGCAGAGGATGCCGAACTTCGCGCTCGCCAGGCCGAGGACAAGCGGGCGAAGCGTGCAGCGGATGGTGAACTGCGCGCTCGCGAGGCCGAGATGAGGCGTCAGCATCAAGCCGCGAACGCGGCCCAAGAAGCGGAACGACAACGCAAGCGTCTGGCGGAGAAAGGCGATGAAGGCCGGCGTCAAGACGCCGCTTGCAATCATCAACGGCGAGTGGACGTTGCCGAAGCCGTTCGAGCCAGTGAACGTGCCGCGCAGGAGAGGGTGCGAGCCCTGGACTTTGCTCGTCCGGACGCGCGTTTGAAACGCGACTTTGTGGATCGCAGCTTCGGTCACAGCTGCGCCGTGTGTGACCGGCTGTGGTTGGATAACAACCTGAGCTGCATTTCCGGCGTGAGGAACGAGACCAACAGGTTGAATGCGTTGCGGGTTCTTTGGAACGAGTTCGGAAGACGGTCGGGCGAACACCGATGCGACGACATGGATGCGCAAGACCCGCGGCTGGCTCCCTTCGGTGCGTTCCGGGTGTGTGCGTCTTGCCGAGAGTCCCTGCTGGCTGGGTGGGTGCCGCTGTTGAGCAAGAGCCACGGCTACGCGTATCCGCCTCGTCCCGCGGACCTCCCCGATCTGAACCCGGTGGAAGAGCGCCTCATCTCGCCTCGACTCCCCTTCATAAGCATCAGGCGGCTCACGCGGGGCGACGGTCAGTACGGCATTAAGGGACAGATCGTGAACGTGCCCATCGACGTTCCGAGCGTGGTGGTGTGTCTTCCGCGGCTGGTTCCCGAGGACGTTGCGATAGACGTGCACGTGAAGCGGAGGCTGGTGAGTCCGGCTTCGTACAGGCGCGGACTGGTGAAGCGCGGTAACATCTTGGCGTGGTTGAAGCACCTGGAGCATGCGCCGTTGTATGTCGCTAGCGGCGTGCGCATCGACTGGAGTCGGCTGGGTGTCTTCGATGACGATGATGCGGCCGTTTGTGAAGGTGAACGCGCCCAGGGGGGAGACGACGCGGATGACATCGAGACTGTCCCCGAGAACATAGATTTGGACGACCCCGTGCAACTAGCCATCGCCCTCAAGGCCATGTCAAAGACGATCTTCTTTAATGAGGAGGGTGAGCAACGACCGCGCGCTCTCTTGATGAGAGATGATGGGGAGCGAAGCGGTGAACTGGACGATGCCGCTGCCGCTGACAAGCTGATCGATCACTCGCATAGCCTGCACCTCGCTCCGGGTGAGAACCGCGTCCCACTGGCGCTCTTCATGGATGCGTGTGCGGAAGAGCTCGCCTTCCCCACGATATACATGGGCGTGCCTCGCAAGATCATCGGTCCGCGTTCCACGCCATTCGCCATGGCCAGCAGCGAGATACGGCGCACCGACCAGCGTGGAGCAACGCCGGAGCACGTCTTGTACATGGCCGCGAAGGTGATGCGGTACGACGTTGCGGAAAGCAACATGATGTTTCGCACCAACGAGACCACTGGTTCCATCACGCGCGAGCAGCTCGAGACTCCCAAGCATTTCCCCGAGGGTGAACATGGTTAAGTGCGAATGCACGGGGTGATGCTATGAGGGGGAGTAAAGTTGAAATCCGTTGGCATTCGCCAGTGAGCTAACGTAAACTCCCCCGTGTGATCAAATTGCGATTCCCAGGAACCATTACACCATAAAGGCACCATAGTGTGATTAATAAATATAATAGTGCGAATTAATAAATACCCCTCATAGCATCACCCCGTGCATTCGCACTTAACCATGTTCACCCTCGGGGAAATGCTTGGGAGTTTTTTTCTATAGTGCTTCGCGCACCCGCGGGGAGTGCAGCAATTGCGTGAAATTGACCTATTGTGGTAAAGAAATCTAAGATCACCTTCCTAAAGCCGTAAAAGCCTAATTTCTATATGCACAGTGATATCTAAGCTGACTTAAGAGGGGGTGTGAGTGTCATGGGGGCGTGTGCACCTGTTAGCTAATAGCGGAGTTAGCATGTAAAAAAAAACAAAACCCGCGTGAGCGAGCCTTCGTTTCCTATTTAGGAAAGGGACGGAAATTTCATGCTGCGACATATTTCAGTTTATATACCTCAATATGTAATCTAACCGTCGATTCTACAGGCGCTGTCTTCACAATTTTATAAGTCACTTATTTGTATGCTACTCTAGATGCGTTGTGGCTCATGTACATATACTGCCGTCTGAATATTGTGTGTCGAACTTCGAGCTGTAAATGTGTCCACACTAAAGCATATATTTTGTGTCCTATCAGCTGTGCAACATTCTACCACTTTCCGTTTCGACATTGTGGGCAATCGCACCTTTGCATTACTGTTTTCTAATACTCGGTGTTCCATATCTCCAACTTACCTGAATAATGCTAAACTGCCCTGTCTTAAAAAAACAACACGGAGACGTTCACTCGGAAAGTATAGAAGTGAATAGTGATGCCTGCAGCAGTGCACCTCTAAGCCGCAGCCCAGTGGCCACACCGCCAATGATGGTCGTTACAATCTCCAACACTCCAAGGCGCGATACATTCGATTACTTGTTTGGATGCGTGCCTGCAAACTCGTAGCTAGCAACAACCGTGAAGAAATATGCGTTTGTGAATGAAATTACGGCGCAAAGTTCCTTTACTCGAGAGCGAAATTCTATGAAGCTGCGCACTTGCAGTGCTCTCACTGGGCAGTAGACCAACTAGTGGCGACCGCTGTAGCAGACGACGCACTTGTCTCCACTCCGAACGGAGTGGAGACCAACGAGTGCATCGAGGCACTCGCAGAGTAAAACCCGGTGATCTTGGGAAAAGACCGCCATCCATTGTACTCGCTTCACAAAGTGATTATATTACTTGCTTCACAATGCAATATAATATATTGCAGTAATATTGCGTGGTACAAGCGCCTATTGTCTGTGGGCGTCCAAATAAGTGGTTATCATAATGGCTTAGTGATTTAAAACGGGTCACCCACTGCAAGGGGCACGTAGCGGGTGCATAGCAAGTTCGAGAAGGTTTTATGCACTAAGTGTTTGAAGTACGCTCTAAAAACAGGATGTTGGTATTGCGTTGACCTCCTAAAGGGAAAGCTTTGGGGTCCACTTTTTTTTGCGGTCAACTATGTGTTGCATAAAAATAGAGTTTGCCTTATTATGCTATATATTCTGCCTATAGTGAACCAAATCGCAAGCCGGCTACTCTTATTCAGTCGGAAACTGCTATTAGCCGTGAACAGTTACCGGCTATGTCGCACAGCTTCTCGATCGGGTTTGTCGGGGTAGTTGGGATCTGTTGATCATGAATGTGGAAACAAAAAAGCCAGGCCTGCGCAGAAGGTGCAGCAAAGTCGCAGCAAAAGCTAGAAGAGTGGCCTTTCAGAGCCTTTTCTAAATACTCTTATGGTAACTGCTGCAAGGACACTTGCTGGCAATCCACAATGGTATTATAATAATAATAATAACTGGTGGGTAGTAGACCGGCATTCTCTATCCTATTTATCGTCATTCTTTCATAAAGCGTGGCATCTGCTAAAGACTTGCAAGGAACTTCGTGCAAGTTGTTCATGCAGTGGCTGATGACGATGAGGAATTGTGCCGGAAGTGGGTATGCGCCAAAGTTAATAGGTTAGCAAAACAATCTTTTGCAAATGATTGCAACGTTGTACGAACCACCTGTTACGCTTTCGCATTGTGTGACGCCTGGTTCTTTTTTGCTATTCTACAACGCTTTATTACTGATATCAAGACGATTCCTTCCCCGACATCAAGCCTGCCTAAGGAAATTTTTCGAAGTCCCAAACACTGGTGTGGCTCAGTGGTAAAACACTGGACTGGCACGCAATGGACCTGCGTTGAAGCTACACAGTGTCCTTGGTACTAAATTTTTCTTCTTCTTTCGTGGGATTGTGGTTACGGACACCGGCGACAGCGCCGGCGGCTGGCAACTACAACTATATATGGCGCCGTGCATGACCCGCGTTGTGATCTCACAACAGTTTTCGCTGTAAAAAATAAGTGAATCGACGAACAGATTGAGGTGAGACTGGCGATGGTCGCAGGTTTTTTTTTAATGCGAAACATTTCTTAGCGAACTTGGGCGACTTTGAGCGTATCTATCTATCTATCTATCTATCTATCTATCTATCTATCTATCTATCTATCTATCTATCTATCTATCTATCTATCTATCTATCTATCTATCTATCTATCTATCTATCTATCTATCTATCTATCTATCTATCTATCTATCTATCTATCTATCTATCTATCTAGCCGCTTACGTTTGTGTACTCTCGTCTTCACCCCCTGAAGTTGGCGTGAACCAAAATTAGCATGGGAGGCTAAGGTTGTTTGACGAATATGACGTAAATAATATCACTACCCCGTCGCGTACGTCGCCGAACACTTTTGCAATACAGTGGCCCATACCCACGGGCGGGTATGTGCCACTGGTATGCGGGTATGTGCCACAGGTGATTGACACCTAGCATCTACACAGGAACGATGAGAACACAAATAAGGAATTTTATCACGCGAGTGTTAAGAAATACCCGACATCGGTAGCGTCGACCCGACGAATGCAAATAATAAATGTCGGGGTCCTAGCTCAAATCAAACCCAAGCGTTCTGCTTGGCAATGAAGCATTTTACCGCAGAGTTACGCCAGGTCTCGGAGCTACTTTTCAAATAGACGCTAATTTTCGCTAAACGTTCATGGTGGTTGCAGTGCTGTCCAACCAATTTTATAAACATTACGTATGTACTCCTTCGATAAAGCCGTCACTTCGGGTATACTTCAATTGTGGTTAGTTGCCGTGCGCTGAAGTTGATTTATGCAGCAGTGTCCAGGGCCAGCATCTTCGCGAGCATCAGCGCTTCATATCAGCTGCTTGTGTCACTAATATGCATGTTCCAGTTGGCATCGTTGCGCAAGTGCAAAAAAACTGGTTATATAAACATCTGCAGCTCTTCAACATATGTCTGTGCGTGCAACATTTGTATATATATTTAGCGTCATGTCATGACGTGCCGCTCAATAAAAAAAGCTTCGCATAATGTAGATTCCGAGATACTCAGGGATGACATCAGGAAGTCTATAAATGGCGGACAGTAGAAATGTAAAGCCCCAGCATGTGATTTTTATGCATAAGCATTTTAGGCTGGGGATGTCTTCCAAGAGAACAACATCTATCGGGTTTTTATAGGGGACAGCCGCTCCACCACCTCTAGCAGCTCTATTCCTACGGAAAACTTGATAACAACATGGAAAAACGTCCTGATCACCTATTTCTGTCCACAGCAACGTTCCAGTTATGACGGCAATCTAGAGGCCTTGCTCTAACAAGGAAACTTGTGAAGGTAGCTTTCTTTATAATGCTACGACCATATTGGTTCATTATACGTAAACGCTTGTCATACTCTGAAAACGGGTCAAGTGTCAGACGGCTGGGATCACTAGTTCGTTATCCAGACACGCTTGTTTTTGTGTCATCCCAAAAGTATTGCTTTTTAGTGACCTTTAGTTTGTCATGAAGCAAGTGCACTTCTTTACGTTGTAGTGTCTCCTCTTTCGCGCTTTCCCACAGAAGCTTCCGTTTCTTCAAAGACGCTTGCGAATAGTCATTTTGAATAGATATACATGATCCTTCAAATTTGCGACAGCTATCAAGTATCAGCTTCTTTTCATAAAAATTTTGTAGATAGATGATAACCAGCCGTTTGCTTCCATGGCGTTAGAGTCTGTGAATGCGGCGAATAGATTCACACTGTACATTTGTATGATCCCGCATTACCGTCGTTAGAACTTTTTCTTTGAGTAGTGCTTCCGTTTCTCGCGGCACTCGGAAATGCCACGAATAAATATATTTGATCGCCTGTTTCTGCCCTCGAGATCAGTTAGTTTTTTTTACTGTTATGTGGTAACCCGTTCTATGCCCTAAGCGTATTTTCAACCCCATCTTCGGGAGATGAAGGTAGTTCAGACAACATTTCGCCAATGAGTGAACATCTGCTGGAGACTACTGATTAGTGCGTCGACATTAAGTAGTTGCGCTTTCATTTCTGAATTATCATTGCGGATTGCAGTTTGACGTTTAAGCAACTGCTCAAACAACTCTTTCTGCGTGGGACCTGGGTTAGTTTCAATGGTTAAACAAATTTGTCTGCGCATTCAAGAGTGAAACACTACGAATAATTAAGTGATTTCACACACTGCCATCTGATTTCTCTTCATGCCCCCATCATCCACCAAGCTTCCATCATACCACTGTCATTCAGCTTGTTAACCAAGCCATCTACCAAACACGTTTTTGAATCATCACCATTAGCCACCATTTTCCACCATCGCCACCGTTGGCTCGCCACCGCCACCACCATCTGCCACCATTTTTTTTCACTCTCGCTATCATCAGCCGGCATTTTCCGCTGCACCACCAACGACTCGCCACCACCACCACCATCTGCCACTATTTTTTCCACTCTCACCGTCATCAGCCATTATGACCATTACAGCTTCCCTCATACCCACTGTCCTTTCCCCCATATCCGCAATCATTTACACCATATCCAGTATTATTTCCACCATATCCACCAACAATATCAGCATCCACCCACCCAGGATTTTTAATAGGGATATACCAAATTCCACGTTACGTGACGTGAATGAATGACGAAATATATGACTGGTGCGAATGTGATTATCCTGACACGCGTGTCATGCAAGAACAAGACAACATACCACGCCCATAGCGTGCTCGCGGCCGTTTCCCTAGCTGCACATATACTAAATTTGGTATCACGTGACTAGAATAGGTAACGAAGGTAAACGACACATCCAAACATGACAATTATGACACGAAAGTCATGTACGGCATCATTTACCTCCACCTCGTAACGTTGCGCTGATATTAAAGTGTGATATCAACAAATCTCATTCGTACTTCGCATTTCATCGATTGCCACTGTACGTGGGATCTGCCAATTTTTTTTTGTTGAAAAGGGGCGTGATGCTCTCAAAATAATGACAAAAGTTTATAGGGCGAAGAAAAAAGAAAAATACAAGCACAGCGCAAAAACATTATAAAAAACACTATCCTGATAGCGAAAATAGGCTGTTATGTCAAGTAGCATAAGTGACATCATGTCACGGCACTGCGACGTCATTATGAGACCACAAGTTGCGAAGTGTGGTGTCATCATGGCGTTAAGATGACGTCACCACGTGGTGATAACCTTTTAAACCTGTTCTGAACGACGCGAGACGCCTTTGACGTGGAACATTGACAGGCATGTTTTTTGTTTGATCAGGCATCTAAGGCTTTTGCCCTAACGGTAAGCACGGCCGTGATAATGCAGATAAATAGCGTCAGCTTGCAAATGTCTTTTTTTTTCAGTTCAATAATTTGCTTTTTACTTTGAATTGCATGCGTGCATGACTGCGTGCCGTATATTATTTGGTTTTCTCGCACATACGAGTGACTTGCAAGGGGTGTTCACGGGATCCTGCTCGCTTGCAGGTGAAATCGACTTCGAGGAAGGGGCCTAAAATATTCGCTCTCAGAGTGCATGCTTTAAAATCCGTTTTCTGTGGTTTCTTAAGAACCTTCTTCATTTGATGAAGCTTGAGATGAAATTTTAGCATTGATGAGTTTTAACTACGAAGATTTAGCAGTCAGCTCCGATTATAATTGTTACGTGTTATTTCAGGGAAGTTCTCTACGAAAAATATTTAGCACTGAAGCGTTTCGGATGCTTGAGAATTTGTAAGCAAAATATTCATAGTGCCTCAATGATTAGCTGCTGCCTTTTGTTTTTGCCATATTTTATTGACGACCATTTTCTGCTGCATATTTTGCAACAATTTGGGGGAAAAAACAGAAACCCTACGCTGTTCGCACATTATTTTCCCGCCACACTCTCGTTAAGCAACCACCTCTACAGAGCCATGAACGTCGAGTAGGGACTTGTTGCTTCTACCTGCTCCTTTTCATTTCTACAGCCATTACCCCAAGCAAATTTATGCATGATGCCTGTTATGATCTGAAGAAAAAAAAATGACAGCATACCCACGGAGTGATTGATGATGAGTTGAAGTGTCCAAAAGTGCATCCGTACTTCTGTTCATCCGTTCTTCCATGCTTCCATCCATCAACGTGTTGTTCTGTGCGCCCATTCATTCATTCATTAGTATGTCCATCCGTACGTCCGTACGTCCACTCGTTCGCCTTGACGTTCCTCTTTCTGCCTCTGCGTCTGTCTGTCCGTTCATCCATATCCCCATCTTTCTGTGTGTCTGTCTGTCTGTCTGTGTGTCATTCCGCCCATCTATATGTCTGTCTGTTCATCCATTCGTCCGTGCATGCGTCTACGTGTTCGATCACGTGTGAGAATGCAGACGGCACACGGGTAACACCAACGAAGCACGAGCCAAGGAAGCCGAGCGCAAGCGTCTCCAACGCGTGCGCCGCTCTGCTTTGTCTGTGCCCCACAAACGATCCGCCACGTACGGCGACTATTCAGGAGACCGAGGGATGCCCTCCTTCCTCCCGCATCGAGGCACATCCCACGCAGCAGCCAATTGGAGAGTAGCGGTACAGCACCATCTAGAATATTCTCAATAAAATGCATTTTGTATGTACTTCTATGAGACAGCGCCGTGTATTATACTGTCAGAGACGTACTATCTGACTGACAACAGACAATTGAATAATTGGATGGATGGATGAATGAATGAAAAACTTTATTGGGGTCCTGAAGGATTCCAGCCCTGTTTTATAGGGGTAGCATCGCGGGCCGCTGCCAAACAGGGACGGGGAGGCTTAGCCTCACCGCCGCATCGTGTGGCTTCTGGGCAGCCTTGAGTTGTTCTGCAGGTGCTGTACATCTCTCGTATGCACATTCAAGCCTTTCACAAAATATTTGCCTGTTTCATTTGGGGCTCTTCATGGGAACCCTTGAAGATAGACAACCTTTTCCTTCCACTTGGAAAGGGTGGCCTCATACTGGCGCATTCGTTTTTGTGACAGTTCGGTGTTGAAATTTTTTTACAAGAATGTGTGCCACCACTTTATTTTAATGGTCTTTAAAAACCGTCTGTGTTTCTACGTTTATTTTATTTATGTCACAACAGACCTTGCTAAGGAATTGCAATCGTGGCAATTCCTAAAAGAAATTGTTGATACTGTAAGTTTTATCGTCGTCATCATCATCATCATCCTCATTATCATCATCATCATCAGCCTGACTACGTCCACTGCAGGACAAAGGCTTCTCCCATGTACCGCCAGTTAACCCAGTCCTGTGCTTGCTGCTGCCAATTTATACCCGCAAACTTCTTAATCTCATCTGCCCACCTAACCTTCTCCGGGTTTCTCCTCCGTAGCTAAGTACCAGCAAGATACAGCTGTTATAAATAAACCTTCCTCTTGAGGGATAGTGGTAACCTTGTTGTCATCATTTGAGAGTGCTTGCCAAATGTGCTTCAACCCATTCTTATTCTTCTAGTTACTTCCATGTAGTGGGTCAGCTCCGTGGTTATTACCTGCCCTAAGTATGCAGTATTTTACAATTTCAAGTGAACTAATACCTATCTCGAAGTGTTGTTCTCTTTCGAGGTTGTTGTACGTTACTTTCGTTTTCTGCAGAATATTTTGAGACACACCTTTCTTCTCTCCTTGTCTAGATCCGTGATGATAAGTTGCAATTCGCCTCTTGAGTTACTTAGCAATACAATGTCATCGGCGAAGCGCAGGTTACTAAGGTACTCTCCATTAACTGTTATCCCTAACTGTTCCCATTGTAGGCTTCTGAAAACCCTCTGTAAGCACGCGGTAAACAGCATTGGGGAGATCGTGTCCCCCTGCCTTACACCCTTCTTGATTGATATTCTGCTGCTTTCATTATGAAGCACTATGGTAGCAGTTGATCCGCTGTATATTTCTTCCAGGATGTTTATATACACTTCATCGACGCCCTGATTCCGCAATGTCTGCATGAAGGCTGATATTTCTACTGACTCAAACGCCTTCCGGTAATCTATAAAGGCTATGTATAGTGGTTGGTTATATTCTGAGCATCTCTCTATTACCTTATTGATAGTATAGAGAATTGCTCAGAATATAACCAACCACTATATATAGCCTTCGTAGATTACGAGAAGGCGTTTGATTCAGTAGAATTATCAGCCGTCTGCAGACATTACGGGATTAGGGTGTCGCTTTTCTTTACTGAGTTTCTTTTCCTAATTCGAGCCATAGTAGTTACGCACATAAGCGGTGGCAGCAGCGGACAACTACGGTGCCGCACGCAATCCTTTTGGTGATGTCATAACAGCTTTCACTGCGAAAAAAAATTGTGTGGGGGAAAGGAGAAGGCCCTGAGTGCCACCTCCTGGCTGGTATGAGCCGTAGGTGATGGACAGTTGCGCTTTGCGCACAAACATCGAGCCTCTGCAGAAAACAGCATCAGAATTATTTCAATTTCAAGTGGAAGAACCTGTTCGGTGACCCCAGAGTTGAAAAATGAGACTGTTCATGTGCAACAGACCTGTTCAAAAAGTACAAGCAGTTGTGCGCTGCATTACTACAGCATACAAGGTCTTAACAGTTTTTGAAGAGTGACTCGTGTTGCCTATTGTATGTATCCCATTGAGTTCCGTTGTCCCATCGAAAGCTGAATGCGCATGGCATTCACTTAACTGCATCATGGAGCTCTACTTGGGTCAGAGCATCTGTAAATAAGGCAAATCGTACTTTTGATTGTAGTAAGAGAGCTCCTTTTTTTAATTCCCTGATCTATTTTGTTAGGCTTCTAATAAACAAGTTAGTGTGCTTGCGAATATTCGATTGTTCGTATCAGCAGTATAGTTGATGATATTCAAAGCAAAAAAATATATGCACGCACACTACGCACGCGCGGACTTCCGTACTGGGTGGTCTAACCCAAGCCCGCCCCAAAAATGTGAGCCGTTTGGCCGTACTGAAATTAAAATAAATATAAGAAACTCATCACTAATCAAAGTAAATCAACTTTTAACTATTCATAGGTTTCCGAAAATTATCCTTCGGTTATTCAGAGCAATGGTTAAAATGCATCACTTGAAAACAAGGCTGTTCCAACATGATTAGCGCTGGAATGTGTCGGGAAGAAACCAAGCGATGCACCCGTGACTCAAAATGCTGGTACAGTCGCTTTTTGCAGTTCTTCTAAGGTTTCATGTAAACTGAAGAATCCAAAGTGTCAGCGAGCCACGTTTAATGAGAACAGTGCAGTGAGCAACCACAGTCTTAAATACTGTACGTTTGTTCATAATAAATAAAAAATATGTTTCACTACTACAGTTCACGCAGAATAAAGAAACGTCAGTGACAGGGGCGTTGCGAGAATTTTTCTTGAGACACATTCATTTTAGCTATGTATATTCGCGCTCGCATTTGTGCGCTTGCATATAGCCGAAACGTGAAATGAAAATTTATATTTGGGGGGGGGGGGGTAGTATTACAACAGCTTAATTTAAGAATGGGTAACAGTGCGTTTTGACCAAAAAACAATTCTACGCAAAAAAATACACTCACACGTATAACGTAACTATTTCCCTAAAGCACTGCTTACATAAACGAAACAGTGAACTCCGTGCTTAGAAAATGCCGAATATTCACTAGAATGCACACAAAATAAATAATTGTGTACACACCGGGGAAAATGAAGTCGTCGCGAGCGAATTCATTGGAACCAACCTCCATTGTGTCCCTCACCTCCTCTCTAATGCAAATGTTTATGATCAATACCTTTATTTGTTGCGCGTCGTCATCATCCTTCTGCAAATGATTAAAGGATACGTCGCCATCTTTCCATCCCGCTGCTACGCATTTTAGCACACAGCAATAATCTTTGGAGATTTATTTCTTCTTTATTTGGGCTCACTCGTACGACATGGCGAAAACAAAGTAATTGTGCGGCCACTTCTGAGCGCATGCAGCGTTGTTACATATCTCCTTTCAAGGTTCCCGCCGCGATGGCCTAGTGACTCAGGTTCGCGGCTGCTGACCCGCAAGTCGCGAATCAAATCGCGGCTGTGGCGGCTGCATTTTCGATGGTGGCAAAAATGCTCTAGGTTGTTGTGCTCAAATTTTGGTGCACGTTAAAAACTCCTCGCGGTCGAAATTACCGGAGCCCACCACTACGGTGTCTCTCATAATCATAGAGTGGTTTTAGGACGTTAAACCCCAAATATCAGGTTGACCCTGTTAGCGCCGTTTCCAGGCGCAGCCGCTTGGTGGTGATTGCTCACTTACAATATCTATTTGGGCGAACGGGCTTTGACGAAGTCGCATATGTGATGAACAACAGAAAGACCGATAAAAGATCTTGCCAATAAATTGAGACGTGTCATGCCCTCAAACCGAAAAGCTTGTTCTGCAAAAACGTACAGATAACAGTATTCGTCCACTGCTTGTAACAGTAAAATCATGTTAGCAGTAATCTATTGCATCCTTTTTATCACAAGCCGCTCTAAGCTGTTTTTAGGCTTCGCTGCCTTTCTTGTAGACATTGCTAAGCGTAATACTGTTAAGTTGCACACCCGTGCCAGTTGTAGCTATGCGCATGTCACTTTTGAACAAGGAATAAATGAGCAGCCTTGTAAGACGGTGAGTGGCCTAAAATTGTTGCCCCCCAAGCTGAAGAAAGAATGTAAGCTAGCTTTTCAGTCCAATCTAGAATCCTCAATCACTTGAGACTTGAATCACAGGAATTCAATAAAGTGATAATTCTGATAAATGGCAATGTTATAGAATCAAACGTTTTGACTTTTTGTATTTTTTACGCTGCGTTCTATGCTACAAATCTTTGCGATTTTTTTATCGCACCACCCCACCACAGTTACAACTGCATGAAATAGAGTTTCCTAAAATTAAGTAGAGTGCAGTCTGCCACTGTGATCATTAAGGGACGATGAGAATGATAAATAGTACAAGAATATGCCTAGTCTTCGTACTTGCGGGTGGTGAATCACACTTGTGGCTTCGTTTGTTGCTGTGTTTCGGTTTACTTTCGAAGGTAAGAATTAAACCTCTTGAATCGCCATCCGATTTCAAATAGTAAGCCTAAATACATCAGGTGGTGAAGCCCAACCATTGAATATTTGCAGATTTTTGTGTCGTGAGAAAACAGCTCCAAGCCACACGAACACAAACAGAGCCAGAAGTACGAAGATTGGACAAATTCGTGTACTACGCATGTTTCTTATGCTTACTGAAGCACCGTGCTGTGCCGCTCCCATAGACACTAGCGCCAGAGTTACCTCTATTGTATATTCAAGAAAATTTATGCTGCACGGCCCACTTCGATCTTTCTTATCTCCAGAGAACTTATACTTTGCCCACATCCAATCGCTCTTTGTGCAAACATAAAATGAAATTGGTCTAGACATCAGCTACACTAAGTCGGGTTCATTATAGAAGATGGAAGTGGGGCATGGTACGTGACATGAACTAAAGGAGAGAACAACACAAGCGCGTCACGTACCATACCCCACTTTTATCTTCCATAATAAACCACTACCAGCTAGCCTAAATGGCTGCTTTGCTTCAATACTAAGTCATGTGGCCCACAAAATCTGGCATTTCAAGAGAAACAATACGATAAACAAAGCATTGACGTGTAGACCTCTTGAATACTGATATCAATGACGTAAAAATAGATAAATAGATGGATAGACACACAGATATATATATATATATATATATATATATATATATATATATATATATATATATATAAAGAGAGAGAGATAAGGGGGGGGGGGGTTGAACCATAATACACAACGGAACACGAGCCTCTGCTTGATTTCCTAAAGCTGGGTTTGGTTGTTCATTGCTATTGTGAGCTGCATAGATACTGTATTTCGAAGCTTATGTTTCACGCGTAGTAGCGACAGCAGCACACTCATTGGGCACAATTGCATTGCGTTTTGTTTTTTTCCTAAACTGTCTGTAATAGTGATCTAACCTATGCAGGGGGAAAATGAATAAAAAAAATAAAACAGGAGAACTCGTGTTCTCGTTAATACAAACAATAATCTAACGAAAGTATGCTTCGCCCTATATTTCGGCTAGGGTAGCAAAGGTTCACCGGAGAGGAAGCCGCTCAGGAGTAGGGTGAATGCAGCGCATTGAAAGTTTGCTATCAAATTTGCTCTCCAATTGTTTGTCAAGTTTTCGCGCCACGTTTGAACTGATGTGCTCTGCCAGCTTCATCAGAACACTTGAAAGCACTGGCGTTCACAGTAGGTCTTGGAGCACTCGCACCACGAGTATACGCCCACCCGAAGGCAGGTAAACCAGTGGCGCATGCACGGAACACAATACATCACGGCACTGGTGAGCGCTCTTCTTGACACCGCGCCCGCCCATCCAGGCGCCACAGTATTCGTGGCCGAACCGTTCGAAGACAGCTCCGTAGTGAACGCGTACCTTCACTTCCGAAAGAACGCAGCTGCGGTAGCCTAATTGATAGATAAACACCGTCAAAGCGAGACGGGCTTCGCCATAGATGCGATGTTGGCGTACAAACTTCACTCGACGGGCGATTCATAGTAGCTCAATCGCTTCCTTGACAATGTCGAGAAAACGCTCGGGATTTTCTCAAGTGAAGGAAGCGTTTCAAGTGAAGGGCGGTTTCTGAATGTGAAAATGCCCCTCCGTGAGCGTTTCGAGTGAAGGTCGAGTCGAGCAGTGGTTGTGAATACGTTGTTAAGACCTTGCTGTCGGTGACTGTAGCGGTGTACAGGAGTATCCACTGCAGGAATGGGTTGCGTCGGTGAACTCGAAGTGCCGGAGCGTGGAGGTGTCCCAAGCATCAGTTGGAGAAGTCCAGCACCTCCACCAATATTGTGAGGTGGAAAGAACATGACACAGGACGACGGTGCAACCAGGAAAAACAAAATTTGTATCGACAGAACAAAAAAGAGCAGCCACTTCAACGTTGTATTCCCCGGTGGAACCTTGGTTGCTGTCCGTGCTAATCATTTCATCGTCCTCAGCCATCCTGCCCGGCCTTCATATGTGACAATGTATTATCGAAAGGGGGGGGACAAATACATCAGCAGTTTTTTTTTGTGATTTGGTGTAAGCGAGCTCTTGTTTGAATATTACCTCAAGCTTGTCCAGTTTTCCAAGTTTGAGAGTTAGAAATGTTAATGTGAATTTATTTTTCAGTAGCAGTTTGCACTTGAGGAAAAATAATGTTATTTTCAAAAATTATTTCTATATTGAATTACAGGTGTGGCAGCACTTTACTTGACTAGGACATATGTATTGCGGTATGCAGAGCCTGCATGAGGCTTCAGTTTCTTTAAAACTGAATAAATCAGGTGTGATAAGTTTGACGAAGTGATAGCTCTGCATTATTGTCAAAGAAGTATGAGAAGTGAGTGATTTCAACGATGGTTTTTAAATATGTAGTGTTTGGCACAAATGACATAGTTTGTTATGGTCCTGGGATGCATCGATTGCACGCACTGCCAAATCAAGCTTTCCCGTGGCTTAAAGCACCTGTACAAAAAAAAGAAATGACTCATGCTCGCTGAATGCGCAAACCTCTGTCGTTGATGGGACTTTTATTATCCCGTGAATCTGGAAGTGGCCTGGAAGCATGCATGGCAGCATCATCTAGATGAACTGTGATGGATAACCTTACAGTGAAGGAACTCAGCGAAATTTGTGAGGCACTTGGCCTTAATTTGGGCTATGCGAAACAAAAGCAAACGATACTTGAGATCATGACGGATGCAGGAGTGACAACTGAAAAAGTCGATGAGGCCTAGGTGGGTATCAAAGCACGCCGGAAGGAGGCCGAAAGGCGAGAAGTTTCTTATTGAAAAAAAAACAAAAAACAGCGTGATGCCAGTGCGTTTTTTGGCACTGGTTCGCGCTGAAGGCACTGGTACATGCTTGTATTCACTGGTACTTCGCTTGGCACACTGGGAAAAAGCTGTGTTGCACTTGCAGGGGCGCTGGCTCAAGTGCTGGGATGCTGGTGCACGCTGCGAAGCGCTGAGACCGGTGGAATTTTCACTGGCAAGCGCTGGTGAATACTGGAGGACGCACTGTTTTTATCAGCGAAGCGTTCACGTTATTGTAGCATGTGCCGTGGTATGTTTTGGTGTCGTTGAATATAAAACGCTACAGTCGACGGCACGGAGAGATGCTAACATATACCAAGCATAAGTAATTTTTGCGGCGCGCGCACGTATGGCAGCAATTATAATGCACCGTTTTCGCATATGCCCCTGCGTATACCGGCCATATTTGCATCATCGTGTATTGCTGTAACGATTCCAAGTAGCAGTGTTTGTAAGCCTGGAGCTGCACGCCAATCCTAACTGAAACAGGAAATTGTTTTTGCCGCAAAGTTGACGAAACGTAAATGAGCTCCCTCGATCGCTTCGCAAGGTTTTCCAGCGGAGGCGAGAAAAAAGCTGTCGTTCGATTCCGCCACACCGCATGATTGTATGTATAGTTATGCTTATCCTTTTACTTACTTCAGGTGAGAGTTAGAAATGTTCCGAAGCTCAAATGCAGAATCTTCAACCATCCCAACTCACCTCGTCAAAAGCGGTCTTACCCAGTGCCAAGTCCAGCGAGCATTACACCTGTCGTGCCGGCCGCGTTGGTATATATGTTACCGGCCCTTTTTGCTTCGTGTACACACAACTTTAAAGTGTGAGAATAACTGTAAAGTATAGCTTTGACATCCATGAATTTAAATCAACTATTTTGTCTTGTGTCGATGTTCGCCCAAGGAGCGCTGGCGATCGAACGTCGCGCTTTCAGCTACGCAGGCTGTAACCGAAAGCTGCCGCTCGCACTTAGCCGGTACTTCTCTGACTGATATGTAACAACACGGCATTTTCAGTTGGTAAATTGTAACGCTTTCGTGAACTGACTCCTTGGCATACGTTTCGAGCTGATTGTATTGGTATTTTATGGGTGTTTTTTTGAATATTGGTATTGATATGACTGCATATATCTGTACACTGGCAGGCCTGCTGTAAACTGCCAGCGGACGCCGCCCCCCCCCCCCAAAAAAAAAACGGCTGTCGCTTGGCATCGCCACTCCGTAAATGCCTTTCTGGCATTGATTAACCTTCCACTTACTTCAGGTACAGTTTAGGTAACAGTTATAAATGTTGCAAAGCTCAAATGCAGAAACTTCAGCATCGCAACTCAGCTGCTTGGATTGCAGACTTGCCCAGTGCCCCGTTCCAGCGGGGCCTATCGTGCCAGCCTCTTCGGTGTACATGCTGCCGGCGCATTTTACTTTGAGAAGGTACAATTCTAACCTTTAAGAATGACTGTAAAGTACAGTTCAGACATTTCTGAGCCTAAATCTACCATTTATCCGCGTGTGCGGTGACCGCACAAGGAGATGCGACGATCGATGGGTCGTGCTTGCAGCAAGCTAGGTTGTCACCGAAAGCTTCCTTCTGAGCGCAGGAGCTGGTACTGTTCTGACTCGTATGTACTTACACGTAATTAAAAGTTGGTAATTTGGTACGCCTTAGTGAGATAACACACTGGCATACTTTTTCAATGGATTGCATTAGTATTTTCTTCGGCGGAGTCTTGATTCAGTTATCAACACAACTGCAAATATGTAATCTGGCACGCCAGATCTGTACTGCTACATCGTCGCTGGCGCGAAAAAAACTCCATATTCACTCATGTGCGCAGATATCTACCGAACAAGACATTTATATAATCTGTACATGTGGACAAGTAGCAAGTGCGAGAAGCGACCATCTAAGGAAAAAAACTACCGGCAGCAACAGCTGACAATCTGTGGCTGCTCCTCCATGTCAACTTGAGATTTTTCAGAGTTAAGATGTGGATGCTTCAAAAACTTTGCGCTCTTGCTAATATCCGCACGTCATTCGGGGCCCGGACGTCTTTCGTCACTGAGGAATCAAGACGCAATTGTTATTTGGAAAGGATTATCGTGTCAGTCTTGACTACGCAACTTGTAAACATAAAGTTGAACGACGCGTTCTCCTGATAAATAGTCAATTTGCAACACCCCATGCATGTCCGGGCATACTGTAGCGGGTAGTGTACTCGGTTTAAGATGACCCCAGATGGTCTAAATTTCCGGAGCCCTCCACTACGGCGTCTCTCATAGTTATATTGTGGTTGTGGGACGTTAAACCCCACATATTAATCAATCAATCAATCAATCAATCAATCATTGGTTTGAAATGAGGAGGTGGCGAGTTCGAATCTCGCCAAGAAATGTTTTATTGTTTTAATTTTTTTATTTGCAATATGAATGCGCGCTATTTTATTTATATATATACATTTATTTATGGCAAATGTGCATCTCAGTGTTAACCCTAGGAAGCCATTTTCGAGTATTGAGATACTGCCGCTCCAGCGTCCCAGTACCTGCGCTGAGAACGATGGTACCAGCGCTGTACTGGGCTGAATGAGGCATGACGCTGGACGCTGGTACCCAGTGGCGCTGGTTTTTGCAGTAGAGTCGCAAACGCGAAGAAGCTGAAAGGAGACAATTTCGCGAACATGAAGAAGCTGAAAGGCGACAATGCCGTGAGGAGGCCGAGAGACAGGAGCGCCTTGAGTTGAAACGAATAGAATTGGCGATCCTACTGTGTCCACAGGTGCCTAGCGTACCTTCTGCGTCAGTTCAGGCCAGCGGTCAGAAAGTTCTTGACCAACTGCCACCGTTCGTAGTAGGCGAGGACATGGTGAAGTATCTCGTCAAGTTTGAACACGTCGGTGAGCGAAATGCTTTGGAGCCGTCTCTTTGGGCACAGAACTGATAGCTCTTCTTCCCGGCGAAGTGTCTGACGTGATAACGTGCTCGTCGAGGAAAGCGTTTGAGAGCTATGACGACGGTAAGGAAGTGCTCTTGAGACGTTGTAAGTTGTCACCCGAGGCTTTCAGGCAAAGGTTCCGGTATGCTAAATATGGAATGACGCACACTTTGACTTCGTGTTTCGCCCGAAAGCCGATTTATTTGAATGGTTCAAGGGCGAAAGTGCTTACGACGATCGCCATAAAGTGATAGAATGCAATGCATTGGAGCAATTCTACCACTGCATCGAGGAGGATGTAAAGCTTTGACTGCAGGACAAACTTGAAGTACAGCTGAACAAGGCGGCAGAGTTAGCTGAGGAGTATTATACTTGCCAAAAGTGGCATAGCAGGGCAGTGCGCATTGAAAAAGATAAAAAGAAAGAAGGCTTTTCAAAGAAACCTGATCAACGGAAACCCGCTCCGCACCGCAATTTCAGGAAGGACCTGTCTCCTACGAAAGACACTATAGGAAAAGGGCAAACGGAAGCGGAGAAATCGAGTGAGGTTTCTAAACAACGCACTAATGCCACACGTGCGTTTGAATCACGGAAGCCGCTGATCTGCTACAACTGCAAAAAGAAAGGGCCCATCGCGATAAACGGTAAGCAAAATGCTTTGAAGAAGAACAGCTATTCGGGCTAGTTGGTTAAATTCCGTGGTAATGAGGGTTGAAGCGCAAGCACGAAGGTGCTAGAAGAAACGAGAAATGAAAGGCGAGGCATGGAAAGCATTTTGTTTCACGTTTCTTCTAGCACCTGCGTGCTTGCGCTGCAACCCTTATTACCAATAAACTGTAAGCTAAAGTTTGCTTTCACAACAATCCGAGAATCGGAAAAGAACATGTGGTTGTTAGAGCCGTATCTCCGAAATATTTGTGTGAATGGGAAAACGTGACGAGCACTTCGAGAGTCAGCGGTAACCATGGACGTGTTCCATCCTTCGTTGGTGTCTCCGGAAGACTTTACAGGAGAATTTGCGTGGATCAGACAAGTCTCCGAGAAGCAGAGTGCTTGTTTACCAATCGCGACTTTTGTCATTGAAGGCCCGTTCGGTAAGCTTCGCACCGAATTGGCTGTGCCTGCCTCGCTTCCCGGTTGGTTTCCTTATCTTTTGTCTAATACCTCTGAGCAGCTTCTCAAAGAGCAGGGTAAATTGTTCTTGTCCAACTTAGCGTGCATGGCCCTCACGCGATCTCAAGCACAGAAGCTTTCGCAGCAACTTGATCTTGTTCAATGTGGTCTAACACCACCTGTAAAGGGTGCTGATCTTCGTGACCTTGGCAGTGAGTCGACGGAATCTCAGACAAGAAATTCTCCGTGTGAGTCATTTGAGCAGTACCAACAACGGCCCGTCGCCGAAGCGACTGGTGCGGTCTGTGTCAACGGAGGAGACGACATGGCGCCATTGAGTCAGAGCGAGAGGTGTGCAACGCTCCCGCCTGTAGCGGAAAGTTGGAGTGAGCTGTCGAGAGTTGATCGAGAAACACTCAATCGAGAGCTGCGTGAGGACATCTTGATGAAAACGTTAATGAAAAGTGTAAACTTGAGAAAAAAGAAAAAAAATGTTTTCTTTTTTGAGAAAGCAGGGCTCCTGTATCGGAGCTACACAAATGCGTAAGGTCGCAAGAATGAGCAGCTCTTTGTGCCACAAAAGTATCGGCACCAACTATTGGAACTGGCGCATGAAAACGTGTGGGCAGGGCATCTCCGCATAAAAAAGACCAGGGCTAGAGTTTCTCTTGAATTTTATAGGCCGAAATGGTGGAAGAATATCGAAGACTTTCTACGCTTATGCGACGCTCGTCAAAGAGCGGGCAAATCCACGGACAAGTGGAAGGCACCCATGAAGCTTGTGCCAGTTATCACAGAACCTTTTCGGCGCCTAGTAATTGATATCGTCGGGCCATTGCCGGAATCAAGGCAAGGTAGTCAGTACATTCTGACGGCCCTCTGTGTAGCCACAAAATTACCGGAAGCAATACCACTTAAGGAGCTCGATTCCCTTCATGTTGTGGATGATCAGCTATCTATATTTGCACGGGCCGGATTTCCTTCTGAAATCCAATGCGACAATGGTAGTGTCTTCGCCAGCTGCCTTACCTCTACCTTTTTGGGTAAATGTGGAATAAAAGAAGTGCCCAGCTCGATCCATCACCCGCAATCTAATCCGGTAGAGCGCATGGATTCCGTTCTAAAACGGATACTGAGAGCTTTTTGCTGCGAGCACAAATGCGACTTAGAAGCACGTATTCCTCCCGCTATGTTCGCGTTGAGATCAGCTCCTCATGAGAGCACATGTTTTAGGCCTGCAGATCGTGTGTATGGCAGGAGTTTGAGAAGCGTAAATTCCGAATACTATGCGAGTCCCTTGCGAATGCTACGCGAGTCCTGGGATGGATTCAATGAGGACCCTGATGTAGTAGCGTATGCTCTGTACCTCCTTCAGAGGCTTGGAAAAACGAAAGATCTTTTCGAAAGCCACCTGAAGGCTGCACAAATGGGGTCAAAGTAGTACTACGACAATTCGGCGAAGAAGCGCACCTTTGAAGTAGGTAGTAAGGTGATGGTGTTGCAGCGGTTCAAAAAGAACAAGCTTTAGGTTAATAGGGAAGGGCCCGCCAAAGTAATATCGAAGCTTTCTGACACCAATTACGAAGTGAAAAGTAGGCATGCGGCCAAACAAAATTTACTATAGTACCTCTGAAAAGGAATGTGCTTGCCTCATGTGGGCTGTTCAAAAGCTAGCCTGTTATGTCTCCGGTTTGATGTTGGTGGTCGAAATGGACCACTGTACTCTAACCTGGTAAATAACAAGTCGCATAAAAGTGGTGGGTTAATGAGGTGGAGCATGATACTCCGATAGCACAACTTTAACGTTCGCTACAAAAAAGGAAAGCTAAACGCTAATGCAGATGCATTGAACCAAGCGTTTATTTAGTACCTTCTCCACCTTTCGGTTTCTCGCTGGAGATTCGGGGCACAATTTTGTCCTCATCACGGCCTTATCTGAGCGCTCTCGTCCAGAGTGATCTCAAGGGGCCAACTTTATGTTGTATTCTATTTCATGACGTTGTTGTACGGGTAAAAACTTCAGTTCTCATTTTAGGAGTCTTTTGTCCCACATGTGCCTCTTGATGTAGAGGGAACAAAATTTCAATAGACACGTAGCTAGGTATATGTTGTTTTATACTTTGTCTGGTGTTCTGTCGGGTAACCGTGGGTACTTGCTTGTGTTGTGTGTTGTCTGTGGTCGCACCGTTCTTGACAAAATGCACAACTATCGTCAAGTGCTGAGAAGAAAAATCGTCAGAAGAGACGAGTCAAGCTGGCCGAAAAGTTGTGGCGACAAGCCAGTGGAGCTGAGATCCGTCCTCAAGAAATAGATGTGTTCATGGAACTGAGCCTAAAGCTACATTCTCCCCATGGCCCTGGAGGTAAACTTGGAGGGACCTAGCGAACGAGCGCGCCCGACATCGGAGCCACGTGGAAGCACCTCGTCTGTCCGGCGCATTGTCTGGCGGCGGGGGTGCTGTTACGCCTGGGAGTCCACACTGAACGTCAATGCCTTTGTTAAGGCAATCTGTGTCAAGGCCAGTGATTGAGCCCGTCTAACGGAATCAGCTGAACGATGTCATAAAGCGGCGGCGCCGGTCTGTCACGCAACGCCCAGCGAGCTCCCTCAGCCCACGAGCCCGATGAAGCAATCGGCGCCATCCAGTCTGGCAAGTCTTATGGAATGCAGGGCAACACTCCTCGTCCTAGGGTGCAACTCACACAGCAGACGGTCCCCATCGGAGCATTTTGACATCACGGCCAGTGGCGCTTCTGGTTGGACGTTTGATTACTCAAAGGATCCACCCGGTGCCTATAAAAAAGCCCTGCGGTGCGTCGTCAACAGTAGACCGATGTGTCAGAGAAGCGTCTCGTTGCTTCGAGTCCCTATCGCAGTCGGCGCCTGGTGTCCTTGGCAGCGGTGAGTTTTGTGGCGCCCTTCGTAATCTCCTTGACGGTGCGCTTCGTGACAGCTGTCGGCCCCAGCACCGAATATGTAACGTTCCTATTTCTATGCTGTACATGTGACGCTAGATGCGGGAGACGTGGACTGGCTCATACGCCATGTTTATTCCAAAAGCACTTCTTTCTTCTCGGCTTCTCCTAACCATTCCTACCTTCTTACGTCACATGATTTCCCCTACTCCCGAAAGATGGCACTGGTTACAAGCTACAACAAATTGCAGAGAATAAACAAAATAATGGCCAAATTCACAGTTTTACGTCCCGACAGGGTTTCACAATCTCACTAAATCTTCAAGGCCGAGGGAGCAGTCCGGTGAACTCTATGACAACTCTGGTGGGCGAGGCTGACTGTTGCGTTCCGGACAGAGCGGGATACACGTGGATACTGACCGTACTGCTATAACTCTTGTTCGGGCTGACCAAGGTTGGAACGCCTTGTTGCATCGGCAGCTCGGATGTCGTCGGAGTTGTATTTTTCGCCGTGAATGGTGCAATCCCGATGTTTCTTGCTTGCGTGCTTCTCGACAGACTGTGATGGAATGCCTGAGTGCTTGCGGTTTGCAAGCAGTGCTTCCGCGTCTTTCTCGGCGCTTTCTGTGGTGTTGCAGTCGGCGGAATAGCAGGCGCTGGGAGCGTTTCTGGCGACTTTTCTTTGTTCGAAAGTGTCTGACGTCTTGTTGGTTTGGAGATCTTACTTTTCGATGTTCTTCAACTGGTGAACGCGCTTCGATTGAATTTGGCATTCGCCGATGCCCTCGTTGCAGTCTCTCTCGTTGTTTTCTGAATTTGTGAACTTCGTTTGGCTTGCCTTGATGGTGCTGCCCAGGAGATTGTTGTAGTGGCGCCCCTTCTGGAATCGGGCATTCATTTCCTTCGACGTCTGACACGTCCTGTAGACAGCTGATGCATGGTGAGCTGGTGTCTTGCTTATCGGGCATAGTTGGTAATGTGCCATCATTATGCTCTTCAAAGACTTTGGTAAGGTGTTCCAGTATGAACGCTTCGGACAGACAGCTGCGTGCGAGGTTTGGTGTATGTATTACTTCTGCATTTTTTTGGTTTTCGGAGCTGTAAGCACTGTACGGGGATACCACGGGTGACCTGGCATGACTAGGTTCTAACTGCAGATTTTGGCAAGTCTGTGGTGCCGCAGAAACGACACAAAGCTCTTCAGGGGCTTGTTTGCAGTTCACTGCGAGTGGTTCATGCTCGTCGTAGCATGCGACGTTCAATGCGTCTGAGCCTTCTGCTTTCCTTCGACTGACTGTCCAGTGTGTGTGCACCGCACGGTGATGAATGAACATGTCCGGAAAGAGCATGGCTTGGCAGGGCATTTTCGTGAAGCGTTAGGTCGTCTACCGAGGTCGCGGCGTCCTTATGAGGCGAATGGTGATCGATAGGAGCGCTTGAAAAACCACGTGACAAAAACCCAGGTGGTGGACCACGTATGCGAGACGAAGAGTGAAGGGCATCAGGTGGTTGAGCAACGTCTCGGGTCATATGCTGAAGCGATGACTTCGGAAATGCCGACTTTCGCGCAGAAGAGAGGCGCGCTTGACGGTTAGGTTTTTCCCAATATACCCATCGCCTTCTGTATGTAAACTCTAGTGCCACTTCGTCTTGAGGCAGTTGTCGATACGCGCTGGGCTTTCGAATGGTTGAGGACTGCTTAAAAAATTGACGATAGTGTGCGGTTGTCTCTAGATGGTTGGCATTAAGCAGGTCTTGGTCATAGCCGTTAAAACGGGTAATTATCACCTCTTTAATTTTTTGCCGATTCGTCATTTTCAAAGATGTGGGTGAGGTAAAACTTAAATGCCTCACCGGAGATGTAGTCAGTGAAGTTTGTGATCAGCTCCCGTTCCGACCAGGATGCAGCGGCAGCGTGTAGCTCGAATAGGTTAAACCAGTCCTGTACGGTTCCGTCGTCCGCTGATCCGGTGTACTTGGGGATATCAAGGTCGTCTGATGTTGCTGTCATGATGCTGGTCTTGGTGTAGAGTTGGGATGTACTTTTGTGGTCCGCGTTCGGTCACTGCGTCTTGCTGAGACGTTCGGAGAAGGTGGCCGGTTGATGAAGTGGCCACCAGGTCTTCATCCTGTCGACTCGTCTGACGCTAGATGCGGGAGACGTGGCCTGGCTCATACGCCATGTTTATTCCAAAAGCACTTCTTCCTTCTCGGCTTCTCCTAACCATCCCTGCCTTCTTACGTCACATGCATATACCTTGCCTTAACTCACCGTCCTCTCGTCCGCTCGTCTATCAGCTCTGAGCACAAGCAGTCGCGAGCTGAGAGGCCTACGCTACCAAACGGCTGGTGACCTTGGGGGGGGGGGAGTTCAGAGCAGTGACGCCTTCAGGACCTTGTTGGCGTCTCGCCTTCGTAACAATACCACGCTCAATGCACTCGCGGTCGTTTCGATGGCGATAGTTATAGCGCGAGAAGGACAAGTGTCCTGCGTGTCCTTCATGTCTTTGTGTCGTCGTTCTGTGCACGCGCTATAACTATCGTCATGTCATACCAACTCGCCCAAGCTGCCACACTTCTACTTTCCGATCGCTTTATATGCACTAAATTTGGTATTACGTCACGTGATTGGATGACTAAGGTATGTGACTTGTGCAAACACTATAATAGGTTATGCGTGTCATGTAATACATGGCTAGATGTCATGCTCATGATGCGCTCGCGGTCGTTTCGCTAGCTTCGAATATACCAAATGTGGTGTCACGTAACGTGAATAGACGACGAATATAAATGACACCTCAAAACATGATAATCATGACGTGCGTGCCCCGAAAACACGACTACATGCTAAGCTCATCGCGCGATCATGGCCGTTTCGCTAGCTTTGCATGTACGAAATTTAGCATTACAAGGCGTGATAACATATTACGTGATAACCATGACATAGAAGCAATTTGCGGCGCAATTTACGTCTGTTTCGTAGCGTTGTGCTTATTTTAAAGTGACATTTACCCTTCCTTTTTTCGTGGTTCGCATATGATTGTTTCCCAATGTACGTGAGATCTGCCAATTTTTTTCATTGGCGCCGCGTGATCCCATTTGTCGCAGTCTGCTGAGCCTTTGATCGCAGTCTTGATGTCCGTGTTTTATTTTTTCGCTTTCACCTATGAACTTCTTGGTATACCAGCTATAGCGGCAAGTTACTGGGTTTAAAGAGAAGTCATCGTAATAATTTGAATCAAGGAGGCGTGTTGTTACCTCGGTCCTAACCACTGAATGGGCCGGGAGAATATTCGTAATGAAATCTTAAAGAACATTAAAGCAACAAAATTATTCGTCCTGGTGGCTTATACAGGCAGCCATATGTGCCATGGTACGCTAAACACAAAAAAAACAGTTTTGAAGAGCTATGAGAGAGTTACTAAATTTTTCAACGGCCCGGAAAAGCAGACGAGAACACTTGACCACACGAACACCAAGTTCACGCAAAGACACTTGCTTGTGTGCTCTCCATGTACTGTGGTCGCGCAATTTCTGAAATCAGATAAGACACCATTCTTATAAGCTAAATTTGGTATATATATATATATATATATATATATATATATATTGAATGAACTTGCAGATAGCACATGTGAAAAGGAAATCGTATTTACTAACGCTTCGGCCGTGGCACGGCCGAAACATTAGTAAATACGATTTGGCAAATGATTTGGCAAATTACGGCAAATGAGTGTGTTCAAGTTCTATATATATATAAATATAAATATATATATATATATATATATATATATATATATATATATATATATATATGTGTGTGTGTGTGTGTGTTCATACAACGCACCATTAGACATCAGCGCATACTTGCCTTCAGGGTCTCCACTGAGGCGTCTACGTATGCAGGCGTTTGGTGTGTAGCGACACCATGGACCCGAGCTAACCGGGGGGTCTCGACTCTCTCCCTTCCCTGGCCATGCGTGGCTGAGCCGTGTCCGGGAAAAGGGGATACTGGGGGTTGAGCTGACGCTGGGTGCTTAGTACTTTAAAACCCCCGGCGAAGGCAACACTCTTTTTTGGGACCGGCTTCACGTAGACGGCACCTGGGCTGACTCCCCCTGGGGAAAACGGCGGTCGCCTTTTACTCTCTCTCTCCCTACATCTTCATCTTTATCTCTCACTTTTTATCTCTCCTGTCATCTTCTCTTTTCAATCTACTTCCGAATTTCCTGGCGGCAAGGGTTAACTTGTGTTGATACCCAGTCTTGGCTATTCCACATAAGGTTATAGCAGCGCTGTACAGCTGGCGTCGACCGGACTTGCCCACAATATCCTGCCACGTCCTTTTGTGGGGCTCGGTGGTGGGCGGCTGGCACCGCTGCCGAACATTATGGTCGATTTATGGCAAATGCTTCCCCCACCCCTTCCTAATCGCTCCCTGAAAAGGTGGCGCATTGAAGACACTTTTATGCTCAACAAACTACAACCAACCTTTCCAAGGTACCATAATATTCATAGCCTGAACGAAAAGAAGACAGTAGGTACCATTTCACCTTTTCTTGTGTCGAAAACTCTCATCGAAGCAATAGGTCTAGCACTAAAATCACAAAGATAGGAAGTGACGATCTCCTTTTGGAACTTCGTGACAAAGCTCAATATGAAAAGCTGCATAAACTTGTAGCGTTTGGAGAAACCTTTGTTTTCGTGGGCCCAAACAGGTCCATGAGCACTGTCCGTGGCGTTATTTCTGATGATGACCTTCTTCAACTTTCGGAAAGTGAACTATTGGAAGGCTGGCAAGACCACAATGCAGTCAAGGTACAGAGAATGATTATACGACGAGACAAGAAAAAAAAGACCCACCAAACACATGATTGTCACGTTGGTACTAGCGACTTACCAGAATCAATTGAAACCGGCTATTGTCAGCTCCGTGTGAGACCATATATCCCCAATCCTCGTCGATGTTTCAAGTGGCATCGTTTTGGGCACGGGTTGCAGAGTTGCAGAGGGCAAGCCACTTGCGCAGTGTGCATTCACTTAACACATATCAGACGACTGCACATCAGAATCCACTCATTGTTGGAATTGTGTACGAAATCACCCTGCTTATTCACGATTATGCCCCACAAGGAAAAAGAGAAACAAATAGTAGAACTCAGGTCAAATTTAGTTTGTAATTCTATGAGAACGTAAACATTTTTCACTGCACCACCCCTCATATCCGTCCTTTGCAGATGTGACGCACCGGGGTGCCACGCCCCATGATTCTGCACCCGCGAATGTCTCACAGAGTGTGGCCGCAGTCGTGCCACCGGCGCCCCCGGCTGGAGCAGCCTTTACTGCTCCGTCTCCTGACAAACAGGGCCGGCAGACCCCCGTGACTGCGGAACTTCGGACCACTGCCAGCGCAGTTAGGTCCGAATGTTCTCTGAATGTGCCTGCCAAGCAGGCACCATCCACCACCTCACAAGAGGTGATGGGTACAAGTACGACTCCTCTGGTGCATCAGACACCGAAGGATAAGCGCAGCTCTTTGGAGCGCGCCAAGAAAGGAAAAAACCCGAATTACAGGGCCTTCAAAAGGCCCCGTACCTAAGGAAACACTTTTGTATACACAGCACCACACAACACTTATATGACACAAATACTACAGTGAAACGTCAGAGGACTGCTGTAAAACCGCTACAATATCCAACAGCTATTACACGAACATACACCGAAAGTGCTGTGTGTGCAAAAACACACTTGAAACCAAAACACACTTTCTATGCAATTACGTTATCTTTCGAAAGGACCGGGATGATGCCATTGTGCCATCTGGTGGTGTTGCCATTATAGTCAATCAGGGGATTGCATGCACGCAAGTACCACTACAAATATCCCTTGAGGCGGTGGCTGTTCGATCATTTTTCTTAAATAGGCTCGTCACTATGCTCTTTACCCATACCTCCCCAAACTCGTCTTGAAAACCATGAGTTCCAGTCTCTCGTAGACGAAGTTCCAGAACCCTACCTTTTCCTAGGGGACTTTAATGCACGTGTTAGCCTCTAGGGTGAGTCTCTCTCCAATGCGCTAGGTCGCCTGATTGAACAGTTCCTTTTTTCTTCTGGTGTGTGACTCCTGAATCGGAAAGAGTCAACTTATTACAAGATCGCTAACAATACGTACTCGACAATAGATTTCAGCATACCACCCCGATCACTCGTGTCTCTACTTAGGTGGGAAGTCATTACTAATCCATACACCATTTTCTCATCATTATCAACACATCAGTAACAAATACATGTCCTGAACAAGTCCCCAAATGACTCACCGACAAAGCCGAATGGAAAAAGTTTCAAAAAACGACTATTAACTTCGACTTGTATGGCGGCGTTAAGCATAGAGGATGCTGTGTGCTGCTTTAAAGCTTTCTTGGTTGATGCAACAACGAAATGTATTCCACGAACATGTGGAGCGTCAGGCAAACGACGAGTTCCATGGTGGAATAATGAGTGCCGCGATGCGCGAAAAAACAAAATAAGGCACGGAAGTTGCTTAGAGACTCGCCTATTGCCGAAAATCTTGTAAACTTTACCCAGAAAGCACAGAACATTGGCCCAATGTTGGGGATATATTGGCACTTCATGGCCCAAGAATGGCCCGGATTGGACAACGTACCGCCAATAATGGCTGTGGAAGCCTGATAGAACGGCGATGTTGGACCTGCATTGACAAGGTTCCGCCAATAATGGCTGTGCCAGCCAAATGGGACTGGTGATGTTGGACCAGCATTCAAAACTTCCCACCATTATTGGCCGTGCCAGCGTAATAGAACGGCCATATTGGACGGAGTTGTACAACCAACAGCCAATATGGGCAGAGCTATGAAATTAGGCTGGCATTACTGGCCCATCGTTCGAACGTTTTTGCCGGCGTCGGCTAAAGAGTCAACTTCGTTGACATAACATTAGACCGGTATGAGCTAATTTCTGCGTCTGCTGCTTTTGGCACTGTTCTGGTCCCACTCACGTGTCGATTTTTCAAGTTCGAGAGAGTAATATACCTGGCGCATGAGTAATATATTTTTTTCATTAAATCATGCACACCTAGTTGATATGCATGATTGTTGATTGAAGTTGCGCAAGGTAGGCTATATTACTGATAAACATTTATCGAGTTTGTCACCTGTGAGACCTCCGACACGGTGCTTTTCCAGATGAAAATCGTGCAGATCTGAGCGATGAAGCAACCGCAGATGCCACTGCCGTACGTGACCTACTTCGACGTGACCCGGCACGCGCACGCGCCGGCGTTCGTTCTGTCGCATCACGCCGGCGAGTCCACGCCAAGCGCTTTCGATTTCGTGGTATCGGACGCAAAGCGTACCGTATCGTGTGTCCTGCTATGCTATCGCCACGACCAATTTGGTTTTTTCGCGCTCACAGCGCTGTACCAGTTAACAGCACACAATTGCTTGACGTGTGGGAACAGGAGTTATCAGTTGCCTTACGGTAAATGAATCGTACAACACACTCATTTGCCGTAATTTGTAATCTGACACACGCACCGACGCTCGCTTTTTTTATCGCAATATCCACACGAATTACATACAACATTGCAGCGAGCGGTTGGTAAAGTGTGGTGGAGTGCGTGGGCGTTGGGAACCTTGTCTCCGCGGGTCGTCGCGAGTTACATTTTTGTTGTGGAACGTTTTTTTGTTGACTATTTTGATATATATACATTGCCCTACTGTAGCCAAAACATCAGCTAGCTTACGCAGTACGTAGACTTAATTGAATTTGCAGTACGACGCGCAAAAAAATGTTTTCGTGAGTTTATATTAGCTGATGCATAAAACATATAACACGTAGGCTAAATCGTTTAACAAGAAACACGCACGCTTACGGCGTCGTGTTGTTATATCAAATACAGAACCACAGAGCTGTCTCTGCCCACCTCCCTCCTGCTTTTTTAAGTCTGTGGAAAGAAGGAAGTGCTCTGCACAGATCCGGCAAGCCTGTTTCTGTGAAGTAAAAAGTCTTATTTCACACTCGCTGTCATTTAATAATTATCCGTTTAGTGAGGTGGCTAAGGCCAGCTTGGTGTCTTTCGAGAAATCGATGGACGTAAACGTTACACACCAAAAATTGTGTCGAAAATTGCTTAGTCCCTAGAACATGAAAAACATCATTTGACAGCTGGGGTCAGGACTAGTCCTCACAACTGAAAGGCAATATCTATGAATAAATCTTAAGCTACGAGTGAGTGACTGTTTGTTGTACTGAAGACAGTTGCCTGTGTTGTCAGCAGCTGTGCATTTTTGTATATTTGGCATGTGAGATCATGAAATTTCTTTCTCACAGGGTTTCTCAATCTAGCTCACTTATATTTTTGTAGTTTCCTTTATCCAGACTCAGTGCAGAAGAGCAAAGAGGATTGTTGTGATAAGGAAATAACTAGTTCATTTGTCTTATTTATCACATAGTATGTGTGCAATTTTGTGGTGTATGTGTCTTCCGGGCGTCCTATAATCAGTGGGAGAGTCAAACAGAACTAAAAGCAAGGAACGGCTCAGTTGGCCAAAGTAGCTGGTGCATATCACTCTTCCCATATTTTATATCTTTGTGACTTATACTGCCCTACACACATGAAGTTTTCATTGGTTTTCATATTCATGTGGTATATGAACATGTTTCCTCAAGGCTTTTCAAACTGAAACAACCCTTTTCACTTTTAGTTTGACATGCAGGTAAAGATATTTAGCTTATCTGTATCATCAACGGATTAAATGGTCACGTCCACCAGAGGGGCAGTTTAATTGATGAGCCACTGAAGGCACAAAAGTGCAAGATGGGTGCTTCAGAGTTAATGCAGTGGTGTAGCCAAGAAATAGGACACTGAGCAAATGGCCCACCCCTGAACTTTTCAGCAATGAGATACCGAGAACTAAATAACACGTACTCGACTTGCCTGCGCTGAAGACCAAGAACATCATCCCCCTATCCCTCCACCACACAAGGTTTCTCTACATCACAGGCTATAAGTCCATGGCCCATGTTCAAGCATTTTGTCAAGGTTTACGCGACCTAATGTTTTCAAATGGAAACATTTTTCTAAGAGAAACAAATACAACCCTTTAGCATAAGTGGCAACATTTGTGTATGCAATTTGTTTACGCTAGCTGTGTCAATTTGATGCCAGAATGAAGTTGAATACATAGTTTGTTAGATGAACTCAACCTTCTCCCTAGTCAGTACGTCCTCACTTGACCTCAGTGTGCTGGTCACAACAGTAGCTGATTACTCTAGTGAAGGGAGTATTATAATTCATGGGTCATTAAAATCGTGTTCTAAAACCAACGTCAAGTGTTGCTTTTGTTTTCCCGAATTAATGCAATAAAAATCAATGCGCACACATATCGGAAGCTTATGATTTCATTCTTTTTTATATCAAACTAAACATAACTTGCAGCAGAATGATGAAGCATTAAACTTCATAGAAGTTGTAATGGCTTGCTGAAGCTCACACGAAAGAAGACATCAATCTCTTCCTTGGAATGTGATATTGAGTGCCTTGTGATTGTGCTATGTCAATTGGCCACAATTGTTGACAGTGCATCATAATTCACACCAGAAGAGGCTATATTCTTAGAAGCATTACCAGTACTCTTCGCACGTGATTTGCCGTTAACTAAAAGAAGAGGCTTTGCCTGCCGAGCTAGTACTACATACTCAGAACACCACCACTGCAAAGAAACACAAGCTGCAACCAAGAAAGGGCACTCTTAAATGATTAGTCCACACTTTTTATGTTTTCTGCTGTGCCAGTAAGGCTGGCTGAGTGAGCACTGCATCTTGTACCAAGACGCTGCAGCGACAAAGTCCTACTTACAAAACATTCACGAGCTGAGAGGAGAAGTACTGACGTGCCAACAATCCAAAACGGAATGCCAGAGAAAAGAGCGGCGATTACTTTTACAGTCCATAAAAAGAACCTAACTGTTCAAAGTTGTAACGTTGCTGATCTTGGAGCCAATTAAATAAGGATACACTGAGAAAAGATACTAAGGATACATCATGAGGAAATCACTAAACGAAAACTGACGGAGGTTCGTCTTCATCAAATGACCAGCCTTCAACTGATAAAGTGAGTAAGTAACTGACAAACAATGAGTGCACGAGGGTGAGCTGTAACACGAGGTCGTCAGCAGTCAAATGCCACAGTCTGAAATCGGGGGTGGTGCCAGGGTAGGCACAGGAAGGCTGGATTGTCGGCCCCCCACCCTCCCCCAATTTTCGCCTGACCTCTGTGTTGTGGTATGACTATATGTGGCGACTATGTTCCCAAAAGGAAACATAGTCGTAAAAATGGCCAAGTTCACCGCCTCTCCGTTCCTCCTGAAGGGACTCGCCTATTGTGGATGCACCCCCGGTATGAACCAATCCTGGCACTGACCCTGGCTAAAATACAATAGGAACAACTGAAAACTCAAAGCAAATGTTACCACCATACTTTGACTTCTTGCTTTGTGTGCAAAATCTAGCGAGAAGTATGTGGAACAACAAATAAAAGCACCACAGTCAACACCTGCTAGTACCTGCTTTCATAATAGTACAAAGTACTGAAGAAGCATGCAAAGAGCAATTCTTCGAAGCGAAATATAGTAAAGCAAAATGAGGTTATGTGGCCCTGACTGAGACAATACCACAACAAACAGAAGAACCTGTCAGGCATCTCAGCAGTTCATGCACAGCACTGAATAGTCATGAAAACCTACCTTCAATGCTTTTCTTGCTCAAGAACATTAAAAGGAATACACAGTGATGGAGAAGAAAGCCATTACTCAAATCCGGCTCTTATGCACTGATGGAAGATACTTGGACCTCGATTCCTAACAATGACTTCAGTACAACTCTAGAACATACCCTCAAAAGTGCTGACTTCAAGTGGACGAGACATGAAGGCAGACTACAATGCGACACAATGAACACGTCAACCACCAACCATGAACTTATGCTAGAGTAGATGCCGCAAGAAATCTTGAACACTGGAAACACGCAACGTTCCCAACCGAAGTATCGACCTCACAAACATGATATGAATGTTCCGATGACTTGCTGCCCATCGCCATGTTGTGAAGCAGGGGCATATACACACACACAACTCATATTTAAGTGATTAACATACTCTTGCTTCCAGGTTTATAGAAACCGTCTCATCAAAGTTCTCTTAATCACGCTAACCAGCTTTATCGTTGCTGTGAGTGTGTTCAAATTAAAAGAGACAGATGGAACTGGTGGGGCTGCATGAAGATGTTGTTCTTCAAATAAATGAGCAATGGCCTGCATGGTCATCCTTGATCACCTTTCACGCCAGAGCCATTTGTTATATTCACGTTGACATGTTAGTGTAGTAGTTGTGCCTAATGAAAAGCATGAAAGACATAAATATTAATAAGAGAGTCATGGAAACTTTCAGACGTCTTTTCATTTTCGCAAATTTGAACTGTGTTAGAAATAAAAACCTGCATTGTTGCTCTAATGGCACTCTGTATATTACAGAGAAATAATTGTACTGTGTTTCTACTCTTTCTCTACATACAATTAGTGGATAAAGCCAGGCTTGCTTAAGCTAAAGTGATGCTTGCAAGGTGATCAGATAATGACAATCAATGTGCTTTTTGTATAGTTCCTGTCAGACTCGGCTCTTATGTTCATTATTATTAATATTAGTAAATGCATAGGGATAGGGCTTCCATGTTCCCCAAATTATATGGCTTTTCCTAAAGTACAATGCTGTGCCTTGCTCCAAACGACAGTTTAAATATGAAAAATGCCATCACTAGTTGTCCTCTTCAATGTGTGTTTGATTCAATGAACTGCAGGAAAATTTGCTGCATTCACTTACTGTCAGCGACAAATTCAGTTCATTGCATTAATGGTGCCGGGAGTCTGAAAAGTAGCAATATTTAGGTGTGCTAGAGTTGACTCAAAAAAGAACTACTCAGGCACAAGATACACAGCAATTATTGCAACAGTGGAGTCGAAAAGAGCTAATACTAGTGGATTTTCACATAAACAAGTAAGAGAAGAACAACTACCACTAATCTTGTGATCTAGTAAGCTTTCTGGTTTTTAGACTGGCACGACAAAGAAGTAAAAAGACTATTGAGTAAGGTGCGCAAGCACAGGCTTCCTGAGTTGTCCTGTAATGATGTTTTGAAAAAAAATAGAACTAATTGAGAAGGTATAGTCAAAATGAAAAACAATCATGCATCAGTTTTCTTTCAATTATACTGCAGAGTAAACAAATCCTTCACTCTTCTGTACAACTTGTTTTTTTTTTATTTTTCCGTATTGCTGGTCAATTTCGCATATTGCCCTGTGGATGTAGTATGTATCTGTTCTGTAATTTTGAATAAACTTCAGCCGTGAATCGGCACTTGTGTTCCTGTGGCTCATTTGTTTTATTCTTCTTCGTTGTACTGTTTTAATATTATGAATCCATACCAACTTAATCTGTCAGTCCTGTTCAAGTTTTCTGGCTCCTATAGTTGTATTACTAAACCATGTCAGAGTTTTGACCAAGCATACCTCTCAAAATGTTTGGAGGACCGTTTGTTGTACGACATGGTTCACGGAATTCATCACACTGGTTACGTGATCATTGCTGTTTGCTGTTCAGGGGCACATGCACACACTCAGTCTTTAATTTTTTTGCGAATGTGGCTTTGCGAGCTTCAGTGCTTTTATGATGTGAATGAGTTAGAAAAGACGAATAGGCACGACTTACGACCACGAGCTTGTTGATCTATAAATGAAACAAAGCTGAAGATGCAAGACCACACCGTCTTTTATTCCAACTAATTGAAAATTCAGGTATTTAGAATGCTATGTAAACTTTTTTAAGTGAAGTCTGGTTGCAGGAGTCAAGCTCACAGAAAACATGAAGTTACACTTTATTTTTCGTAGCATTTGAGCATAAGTACCAGGCAATAAAAAATTGAAATTACATTCTCAGTTTTTTGTGTGGCACTCGAGAACTAGCACATCTGTAAACCAATGCAAAACATAGATTTATTGAATCATATGATAACATTACAGCTGTTATTCAGCATTTTGGTAGTCATCATATTTCAGGGGTCACAAATTCAATGGGGCATTTTTTCGCACATAAGTTATAACTTCAGATATAACAAATGCATAAAAAGAGAAAACATATTTTCACTGACTGAAGAAATGATGCTGGTCATAGCTTTATTAGCAAGATTGACTTGACAAGCAGTTAACATGCAACTTTATTCGTGGCATTGTGCGGAATGTTTATTGATGTTATGTAAGTGGGATATTTCTGCTGTTTCAGACCATTTGTGCACTGATGATGACTTCTGCATTGGAAGTGAATCATCCATCTTGTTTCCATGAAACTTCAGTGGAAGTTACTTGAGAGAAAGGTTTTTTTTAAGTTAGCAGCATGCCACGAATGAGGGATGGTTAGCTCGTATCATTTCATTATGCATGCGTGTACAAGAGTCTAGTTCACTGCTACCGCATGTTCCTTCCAATGTGCTGTCACACAGCTTTAGGTAGAAGCTTCTTTATGCTGTAACATAGACAAGGTGTGCAGTCACTGGCAAGAAGGTGGGCTTCGTGTCGATCAGAGTAAAAGAACATGGTCGCTGGGTAGACCTACAGTGACGCATAAAGCAAGTTTTACAGTGTTGCAACCAATGTCTGCCTCCAATGACATGCATATACGTTTCATTATTTCCATTGCTCCTCGAGAGGTAGGGCTTGTTGGAATACTGTCGCTCTATATTGGCTTTCTATATCTGTTGGGACCAAAGATGACATGAGTGATGCAGCCAGCAGCTACAAAAGCAGGAGCAACAGTGTGTGACCTAGAAATATCTGGAGTTAGAATATATTCCTCCCAAAGCTGAACCCTGCAATTAGCACAAGCCTACAAGTTTGTCTTTTTCAAGGCAGCAGTATAGTCCTTGGCACAATAAGATCCTCAGAAACGTCGCTAAATTAAGTGGTTGAGCCTGCAAACATATCCAGCATTGTTACAATGCGATTGAATATTGAAGTGCTGCAAAGCATTCGACACAGGTGATACGTAAACCCACGTGATGCCATACACCTTACGTTATTTGCCAGGGGAAGCCTTTAGATTTCCCGCATGTATGTGCATGAAAGACAGTCTAGTAATGTGCCTAATTGTGCTTGCAAGTGGGCACAAATGGTCATTTCTTAAGTCACAGCATGTGTTGAAGCTAATATGTCTCCTGTTACTGGCAAACGACCCTGCACCACTGAAAGTCTAGCAGCGTCAAAGCTATTATTTCTTGCAGATGGCAGAATTTGTTGTCATTTCAAGAAAGCGCCACTTTTTTAAGGTGTATATTTCTCTGGGAGAGGTGAACATGTTGATTGGGCTATGGGACAGGACATCAATGACAATGTTGACAGCTCCTATGATATGTTTCTGATATGTTTGACGTCTTCTGAAGTTTGTGGAAATATGGATGACACGATTGTAACGAAGGGAGTGTAACATGTATATAGATAAGTGATGTACTCACATATTCTATGACAAAGAAATTACGTAATTTCTTCCATGTAATATTGTAATGACATAAGCACTAACCATTTATGCTCACTTGTAAGCACAATTAGGTATATCACAACTAGAGAGTCTTTCACATACACCCAAGTACACGGGAAATCCAAAGACTTTCCCAGGCAAATATCCTAAGGTGTAATATAGCATCACGTGGGTGCACGTACCTTCTGAGTAGATTGCTTTGCGGCACTTCAATATTCAGTCGCATTGTCACATTGCCGGATATGTTTACAAGGCCAACCACATGATTCAGTGACATTTTTTGAGGTTCTATTAGCTTCATCCTCCACAAAAAATGCTGTGGTGCTGCTCAGATAGTGAGCATACGTTTTCAGGACATGTCAGAGAACTGATTGGCCGCCATATGTACCTCATCGACGAGTCGGTGATCTAGCACAAATTGCATTAAAGATGTCGTACGACGATGTAGAGTGGAACTCTCATTTGATATTCAGGGAATAGCATATACTGTCGCGCAAGCATCTGTTGATCCCCATAAGTTTGTATGGGAGTTCTTGATCTAAGGGTGCTCAATATAGTAGCGTTTTTGTGTATCAATACCACGAAGTGGAGGAAATATGTATAATGGCCTGGCACCAGGGTACCAAATGTTAGTATAGTACGTAGTTCACAAAAATAGGACGAAGGAGCATGTAGGGCTTATTAGCATCTAGTATTCGGAAATTGGAAGCTTTCAACACCTATAAATCTGCCTGGGTAGAGCTGAATACTGGGTGCGGAGAACGCAAGTTCAGGACAGGTGAGCTTTTGGACGTCAGATACACACCTGCTTATGCTGACAAATGTGCCTTGTTCAGATCTTGGATTACACAATTCAGATGTGAGCTGTGCTCATCTGATGAACTCACGATGAGTAGGTTGTTGAGGCAAGCGTGACAGAATTCAAGGCTGGGGAAAATGCTGAAATGTATGTCCGGAATTTGCCATTCCGCATGGCATACGTAGAAGATCAGACACAATGAATGGTGTCACTATCATAATGGTATTTGAAATCTACGCATCTTCCTAAAGGATTTGATGGTTGAACTACATGAGGCCAATTTCAGAGAAAATTGCTGCATCATATATTTGTGATATCATATACGAATGCGAGGAGCTGGGTTGAAACAGCTAGGCTCAGTTGACTGTTGGTGCTATGCCATCACCATCCTGATTAGGACTTCAGCACCATTCGCAAAACACAGTAACATTAACACACAACACACATTGGGCCGAGCGAAGTCGGCAAAATCTGTAAATATATGTGTATATTCATATGGCTGCCTCAAATTCTTTTGAATTGCAGCCGAATTGAAATAGTGCTTTTAATATAATTTAAGTAGTACATCAATTTAATGGTTGAATTGCCATATGCAGAATTATTTCTTGTTTGTTTCTCTGTCATCAGAGCCCTGATACTAGAGCTCTTTCTCAAAGAACCATCTCATAGTGTTGCGGTGGCTCCGGGGTTTAATATATGCAACAGTGACAATGTAGTGGGCTATAATATCCTTGCAACGTAAAGAAGCAGGTACGATTGCTATGCCTTAAAACAAGTAATAGTCTGACCGGTCGCTTCGCACTGATACAGAGCTTTCCTTAGCGGTTAAGCTGTCAAATTGTTGAAAATTTGCGCTCGTGCAGTGCACACTCTTCCAAAGTCCTCGTTCATTTTGCGACGTTTTGCTTATACGCTCACTGGTAGCATAATCTGGTACTTTTCCACAGAGTGTATATGTAAGTTTTTTATTGATTTGTTTACAAATACTGCAGGCCCTGTTCGAGCCCAAGCAGGAGTGAGTAACAAATGTTAGTGATAAAACAGAATATAAAAATATAAGAAAATATGTTGTTGTTAAGACTAGGTTAATAGCGGACAGGCGTAGGTGGAGTGTTATGGCTTTGCACATTTCCTATGAAGCATGCACGTAATAGTGGGCTTAGTTATTGTACTCTACGCGCTGCCGTATTGTGTTCACGCGGGCGGTGCATGTCGCAATAAGAGCGAGGCGTACCTGAGATTAATAATTGTACACGCACACATGTGACCATGCTGGGTCATGTTCTCAAGGGCGTAGCAAGTGTTTATTTCTGATTGATGCGTCGAACCCATGGCGTGGTTGAACCGGTATATTTGTATTGAATAGTATAGTTTGAACCCAACCTTGTGGCGAAGCCTAGCACCTTATACTACCACTTAATTTAATTAGGACAAAAATTGTGCACTTCTTCGCCTCTTTACGGCCGTCATTCTCGCTTGGTATTTACGCGTCATGCTCGCACATACAACCGTAGCTTTTCACGCATGTCGAGTTCAAGACTACAGCAGCTGCATACCATCTGGAACTCCGGCATGATGAAATGAAATATATGCTGCAATGGGATCAGCTGAAGCTGGTTTTCGTGATTTTGCGAGGATCACCTGATTTTTCTTGCCGATTCTTTCTAACGGTGTTTTTTGAGCGTGATCAGACCCCTCAGGTTGTGTTTGGCACAAAATCGCGCGAACATTTGGCGAAGACGTTAGCTAAATCACAGCCTGAGGGTCGGATATTGCGATGCGCAGATCACGACCGTCTTATTCCCTCCGCAATGTTAGGTGTTCGTGTGACACGCTACGCAAGCTTAGCAAAGTCATAAGAAGTAGTACGCTTGCTTTGTTGGTTATACAGACAGCTGGTGCTGTATAAAAGCTATCAATTGCATGCTACTTCATTAAAAAATTCATTTCACAGTCTTTTGCGCCAACCATGCACGACCTTGGTCGTGATACCAGCTCGCCAAGCTGAGCGACAGTAGAATTTGACATTTGCTGGTTGACTACATCATCGCCGCTTTCTGAGTGCTAAATATCACTTTTGTTAAATAGGCTTGAAATCATTATTAGTTTCGTTGTGAAGAAATACTTCCCTGGTCACAATTCGGGCGATTTTGTCCAATTTTGTCGACGCTCTCTTACCAAGACCTGGCAACACTGATTTTGTCATCCGGGTTCCGGGCAGAAACTGAGAACTTCAGCTGCCTCAGCAACGTTAGGACAAGGTGGATTACATTTGTGAGTATAAAATACTGTTCTTCTGTACGAGTGCTTTCTTGTTTATACCTGTCACGTGCACTTTGATCAACCACTCGCCGTAGTGTGCGAGTATTCGGCGTGAAAGTAGGACGAACAGTTGCGGCTTGTCGCGTACATGCGACCCAAGTGATCGAACTTTTTTGTTTCGATTCGAAGGTACATAGTAGAGTGCAGGTAATATTTCAATGTGCAACTTGTGTAAGCTTACCGCAAGATGACGGGAGCTTATGTCGTCTGCCCATCTCTCGGGTATCTTTTAGAAAAGTGCCTGCCTCTCACCAATGCTAAATTTATGTGCCTGGGTGTCGATCTTGTGCACTGGATCGGCAGTGTGAGCTACATGGTGCATACACGTAGCACATGTCACACCATTTTGCATAACCGCGTCTTTACGATGCACCTAAAACAAGGTCAACTACTGCAGTCTGCCGTGGGTTCAGCGTGGCCATTATGTTGAGCGAGGCCGCAACTTGAGGCAGTTCTCTGTGTGGGAGGTTAGTACGCTAGACAAGGCTTGTGTATCTTGCTAGCTACATTAGATATATTGAGCAGCGACGTTTAAAAGCTTCGTGACATCATTATGAGTAAATAAAAGTGGCATCAACATTTATGTCAGTTACTTCGCAGCAAAGAAAGTTGTGGTGGTGATTATGTTGCTACTAGCGGGCCAAACAACAAAAGGAGGTTTGAATTACTTTTTCGTCTTTTTTGCTTTGCAAGCCTAACAATACCTTTCAGTTCACTTTGAAAATTCACTCGTGGCGAGTCAGAAACACAATATGAAATTTCAAGTAATAATTCACCTGGATTCCTATGTTTGCCTTGTCTGTTAGCTTTCTGTGGTTTTAATAATTTGAACGCCTCCCATTCCTCATCGAGTGATGCTGCTTCTGCGCACAGATGTGCCAAACTAAGTTCCCTGCACCATCCTAATAAAATAAATGTTGATTATGCCAAGCTATACCAGAGTCCCATGTTTCACAGTGTGTATCAGTGAAAATAGCAATGCTGGTCTAATCATTTGCCGCTTGATTTCGAGGCCACCTATCTGGCAGCCATACACTAAGGATTGTTTTAATAACTGAAGAGTGTTGGCACGCAATATTTATTATACTGCATACAGCCAGAAACCAGATGCAATATTTCACCACACCGGGGTGCAAATTCAGTTTTGGTGAAGAAGTTGTACGCACAAGTGCACAACAACCATAGAGCCGTTTAATTTTTTTAAACCATGCTGTAATAGTGGAGTTAAATGCGTTTGATTATCTAAGAACAGTAATCACTCCTTTCATTCTTCTTTTCACTACCCTTCGTTGGTACGTGCCCTGAAGCCGCTTTGCCCTCTTGCCGAGCACGTCTCCCAAGCTTGCGCGTCATACATCAACGATGACATATTGCTCCAAACACAGTCTTGTTACAATTGCCGCAACTCCGCCCTCTATCAACTGTGTGCTTGTTGGCGAATCGCTGCTGCTGTGCCAACCAGTGCTTATACGAATAGTGTCGGTATAAACCCTGTCCTACGAACCACAGTACCTGATTTGCAAGCACGTGCATGCATGCGGGCATCACGAGAAACCACGAGTGGCGTTCACAGCTTCTTTCAGGCTAACAGGAAGTCATAGGTGCTAGCTTGACCAATTGCAGCATATTTATTCTGCAGGTCAGATTCAACTTCTTGATGCCACGTGCCAGCCCGAAAGGCATGGGGGGACTGTTTCTTAGAATTTGTGGAGCACTGGCTGCTTGTTGCGCTGGCACGAGGAGAATCATTAGTCATGCAGCAGTTTGCAAATCATGCACGTGTTTACTTCAAACGTTTGAAAAAAAATCATATGAGGTAGTTTAGGGGCCCTTTGGGTGCCCTTTTTATTTTAAAATAAAGATTGCTTTAGTTATTTGCTATTCATGAGGAACAATGTAGGGCGGCTCAGAAGAGGTTGATTGATTGATATGTGTGGTTTAACGTCCCAAAACCACCATATATTTATGAGAGACGCCGTAGTGGAGGGCTCCGGAAATTTCGACCACCTGGGGTTCTTTAACGTGCACCCAATTCTGAGCACACAGGCCTACAACATTTCCGCCTCCATCAGAAATGCAGCCGCCGCAGCCAGGATCCGAACCCACGACCTGCGGGTCAGCAGCCGAGTACCTTAGCCATTAGACCACCACGGCGGGGCGGCTCAGAAGAGGCTATAACGCGACAAAGCTGGGGGATAAGGAAGTTCTGTTACACCATTGCAAAGCGTAATTTACTAGAAACCGCCTATGGCGACGCGAGGTTAATTTGTAAGCGTTTTACTTAGAATGGAAGGATATCGAATGAGAGAACAAGAAGGATCAAAAAGCTTGTAGGCAAGCTAAGAGAATTCTGAAATGCTTTCAAGACATGTAAAACTATAAAATGAATACAGCACATCATCAATATTGACACGTGTTGTTTTTCAAAGCTTGAAAGTGCAGAAAGGCATGATTTCAGCCATTTATTTGTGTCTTGGGTACACGCTAGGTGGTGTTGCAATTTGAAGGAGTCATTTTGTTGTGATTTTTGCCGCACGATAATGGTAAGTGAGGTGCAAAACAGGCTAATTCCATTTTTTGGCCTCAAGCGCTTCATTTCAATCGAATCCATGTTATTCGGATGTCGTTTTGTCTCCATTTTATTGACGCAATGAGGCCTCCGCCCATTCTTTGCACCTTGCATAGACATTCTCATGTTTTGACCATGAGATAAGACTTGGCCAATCTAGCGTGGCTCCTTTTCATTCTTTTGTTTCATGTCGGCCCTGTTCTAGATATAATACTTACAAAATTGCCCCTGTGATTTATCGCACATCTAACGTGAAATGAAACTTTTTACTGTATCTTTATATTTCAAATAAATAATGCTTTGCTGCTGTAGTCAGAAACATACACTGTATATAGCTTTAGCATGCAAGTAAAATTTATAAACTTTGAGTCTCCTGTGTGTGAAAAATAAAAATGACGAGCGTATCCATAATGTAGGTGCTGATTAGCTGGTACTTCATTGAATACCCTTTTGCGGGGGCATGTGCTCGTAAACAGCACAGTACGTGTAAAATATTTAGGTTCACGTCACCACTTTCGGGGCTTATTTGCACCTTACAATTTCACGTCGTTTCCAGCAGGGCAGTTGTGTATCACCTACTCAACATTTGCGAAACCACCTTTGTGCCTAAACAGTGTAAGCGCATCCACAGCTAACGGTAAAAATTTGCCAGAACAACATCTTTTTTTTTAGTTTTTAACAGTGTTGACACACTTGAGAAATCTGTTACCAATTTACGGCACACAAAGGTGGATACAAGATTTTTTAACAAGGAGGATCACCATTTGGAATAACATATTTGCTCTTCTTGGGGTATCAAAATAATAATATTAACAGGGCGAGGGTCACAGCATTTGGTTTGTTCTTATGAAATTGGCCGCCCCTTGTGAAAGAGCACATGGAATGCTTGAAAAGTGCACATAGTGAAGCAATACGTCTGCAAACTACAGCACCAAATGTTACCTTATAAACTCCACAATAAACAAGTAACAATAAGCAACATGTTCAAGCACAACCAGTCCATTATATGAGAATCGATGACATGCAGAAGCTACGTGGCTAATATGTAATTGTTATCGCAATGTAATCGACAAAGTAATGCTGTAAACAGCAGCAGAGGCCAGCATGAGTAGCCATGATGCAGATTTGAAGCTCGTGCACAAGGCCGGTTTGTCTGTGCCTGCATTAACACGGTGCAAAAACTAATTCTTTCTGGCATGGCATGAAAGAGCGTGCTGTGATGATTGCCTATGCTGTCCCACATCTGGATAGAGCAGAGAACATAAACAGGCATTCAATTGTAAGCAGCAAAATGAGCAACAGATCTGGACTTTCGCGTCAGCCACGAGGAAGTCAAATAACATAGAGGTCAATTTCCCGCAAATATTTTTTTAGCATCCCAGTTTCCTCAGGCTGAGCAGCATGGCACACGAAAATTTGTTGGCACTGCCACCCCTATCTGCCATGCCACGTTAATATGGTCATTGCGTGCCTGCACAGGTGGAGCGCGCCCAGCCGACAACATTGCAGAAATGCGCTCGGTGTCTGCTAGATGGCAGCAGATTCTACACAAGGTCTGTACAACGCTGTGGGGTGTTTCAAAAACACACCAGTTTTCCAAATATTTCTTTTATTAGCCTAGCAAGTGTTGTCGTCCTGCCATGATGACAAAGAATTCCTTTTTTCTTGTGCTGTTCGCCTTTGGTTTGCATTCCAAGGCTTGTTTAGGGCAGTGTGTCAGCTATCGCTTAGAGACCAGTGCGAGTACAGAGTGGCAAGTTTCAAAACGTCTCGTAAGTGCTTTCTATTCATAGAAACCAGAAAAACTAAAGTCTCAAAGTGACGCTTCCCTTGAGGGCTGAGCTCCTGGTAGTCACTTGCTTTTTAAAGCAGAGAATTATTTTAGTGAACTGAAAGCACCTTAAGCATATCTGTCTGTCAATCGGTCTGTGTAGTATCTATCTGATCGATCAATTTAATCTAGCCTATTAGGTTCGACGCTCTGTGATCGCCTCCTTAACTTCACACCTTAGGTCGGCAACTCACATATGAGATAATTTAGCCGAGACTCGCTCATACTCAAATTAGGCCATGTGCTTGAGTGAGTAAGGGTGAGTAATAGTTTAATGAGCTTGAAGCTGAGCGAGTCGGGTTTAAGAAAATTTTGGTGGGTCAGAATGAGCCCCAGGTGTGATGTATAAGTGAGTTTGAGTGCGCTCTAATTTTTTGCCAACTAATGTTTGACATGAACCAAAACTTGCATGACATGACAGAATATGCTATAAAAGGGTTTGATTCAGCAACTCCCTGACATTCGGTTTCTATATTGTACAAGATGTTTATTTACAAATGCGTTAAAGAGCCAAGAATCTTTGGTTGACTGCTTTTGAAAAGTTTCTTGTGACTGTCTTTTCGACCACTGATGCACCCTGCACCGACCACTCTTGTCTTCCTCTATTGCTTGCTGCACCGTCCAGTGTACCAAGGGTTGGTCATGCAGTTTCCCTAACATATTGGGCGCGAGGCCCACCACCGGGGCCGCGAGTGCTGCAATCGCTGTGACATGTGAGGTTGGGTCACGCAATCTCGCCTCGCACTTTCAAAGGAAAGCTCGCAGTAGCACGTGTGATTTTACGGTGACTTTGCAGTGTCTTCATTTTCGAACAGCGTTATTTTGCTCTGGCTTCATGTGTGCCGACTTCTGCAGACTACACAATCCGGAAAGACTGCAAAAGTTATCGGCAGCATGCCACAGTGCGCTATATACGTGAGGGTGCTCTCACGGCGGCTTGCAGTGCCACTGTCACCTCTCTCTCTTTGTGTTGTGGCTGTTATTCAACAATGAGTTAACATGAGCACCGACCATAAATGCTCGCATAAAAGCGGAACATTTAAGTTTCCGCATGGGAGACATGGTCACAACTAAAAATGAATGTGCGGACAGTCCAATTATGTATATTTCTAAATAGGATGTAGGTGTGTATATCTGGGGGAAGTTGCTGTCATTGTCAATACAATCAAGAATGTGCCCCGTTGTCGTCTGAAATGTCAGAGAATCTAGATATAGCCCAGAAGTTCAATTCTTTTCCCTTAATTTTGGTAATTTCACCTTATTCCTGTCTATTTTGTTGTCAGTTGCTTCTGTGTGTTCGGCAAGCACGTTGGACGAAAACTTCTTCTTACATCATACATGTGCCGCTGCAGTTAGAGCTTCTTCTTTCGCCAAGGTAACCTAACAGCGGCCTGTGCCACTCCCCCCCCCCCTTCTCCCCGACTCTCCTTTTCTATGTGTGTACTCGATCACACTGGTTTCAATCCACCATTAGCGTAGCGAGGGGGTGGCACACCAGGCCCGTGCCTCTGCCCTCCCAGTATTTTCCTATGGTATATAGGGGCGCAGAAAATAGCGGTCTACCACATCTACTTGCCTAGCTGGGACACATTCCAATCAAGGTGGCACCCCCTTCAAAAAAATTTCTGCCAACGCCTCTGCCATCTGCGACCTCAGCTCACAGGTTCTTTGCGTATAGATTACGTCTGTAGGATGGTCCCATAGCCACTGTCACTTCCTCTTAATGCTGTTTTGATGTGTGAAATCTTGGTAAGCTTCGGAAACTGATTCATCTTCTAAGATCTGCCGTGAAATATCGCACAGTTTGTAAATAAAGCCTAAAAAAAACTGGACACTCCCTATTTCATTGAAAGCTCTGAGCTTCCCCCTACCCTTTTTTTTGTCTTGAAGTTGCATAGTCCCGATCACGGTCTTGGCGATGGACGTCTGCGGTACTGTCGCTAGGTCAACGGGGGCACGCCGTTGTTACTTTACCTGGTCGAACGCGCCTTCAAGGAAGAGCCGAAGCGATACCTAACCCCACGGTGCAAAAAAAAAAACAAGGCGGGAACCTGGGTAACGGGAGGTGTAGTGATAAGAAAATTTCTTGGCTTGGGATTCTAACCGGTGCTGGAAATCCTGAATGGGCCACCTTTGCCATGTCACACTAGTGCTTTGCGGAAAAGCGTAGTGTAGTAAGATTTGGAAGGGGTTGTTATCCCTAGTCACAGGACACTGCACATAATGTGCACTTACTCATGCGTTTGTACGCTGCCTAATTATGAATATCAGTGTAATCACTGATGTCTAAATATGCTACGGGAAATAGTTTGGAGCAGTGTATGACATTACTGCACCGCTAAAAAAAACTAAATTGCGCGCCAGTTTTTTTTTTTTCACCACCTGTGCTCTTCGGTTTCAGAAATCTCCCTAATTTCATGGTCGCAATCTTGGAAGATCCACATTTAAATTTGCGGAGTGTGTCAAACGACTTTACAGGCACAGCAAATGCTAATAATTTATCGTCGTTGGCTCAGTGGAGTTGTTCAAAATACCACTTTTATTGAAATAGCAATGCTCATGTTTACACTTCACTGTTAAGTTGCTGTCGAATGGTTTATACATATTTTGTTTCTAAATGTAAGCCTTTTTTTATACTGCTCGAAATTCGGTATGTGATGAAAATTACCTATTTTTTCCCTGTAACCTGCTCGCGATTCACACATTCGTGCTCCTAAAGTAACATTTTCTGCTCCTAAAATTGCTCCAAGTTGTATTTCGGCTGCTGCACCATTGAACTTGTTAAACAGTAGCTTTCAGTGACGCTGTGTTCAATTAGGAAACAAGTTTGACATTCGGACATCTTTTTCGCATTTCGTCTGGTGCCCCCGTAATCTAACATGCACCTATCAGTCTGACCAATATAACTGTTGGCACATGGCTGAGGAATCTTGTACACTACTCCTGTAACACAGGGAATGAAGGAGCTTTGTTGTTCTGACCACATTCACCTTTATTTTTTTATTTTGCCTTTGGCCCCAAGCTTAACAAGTGTGCAAGTGCTGCCCTGCTTCTTGAGAGCCGTACATACCACTGCCGCATCATAATCTGGATGTGATACTCTTTATTGTGCGCCATCTTGTGAACTAGTCTAACAAGTGTTGTGTATTTCCATGCACAGATAAGAGCTTGTATCAATAAAGAACTTGAACGTAGGGCAGCAGGTCAAAGCGGCTTTAATCATTTTTCTCACAGACTTCACATTTACTGAAATGTTTGATCCATCTAGCCACCCTTTCGCGGGATCTAGTGACCGCATAGTCTACAAACCCTCCTGTTGGAAACCTCTGGATCTGAGCATAAACACTGCTCAATACCTTGTGCACAAATGACTCGCGCACAGCCTCCTGTACCAAAGATGCAGCCAATCCATCTTCGATGACTTTGGAATGAGCTAAAGTGTAAGGCAAAAGAGGCTGTTGCGACCTGGGCCTCTACTTCCAACACACAAGCATTGGTAAGGAAAGAGACAGCTGCTCATAATGCGCAATTTGGATACATTTTCGTTTTTTTTGCGCCAAACTGCTCTAAAAGCTTCATAATCAATTAAATTGCACCGAACTGCTCCGAAACAGCCTCGAAAGCTAGAATTCTGATGCTGACCTCAGCTTTAGTGAGGAAAAAATGGCGAGTTTGACTGATGAGACGCACCCAATTTTGTTTGTTTTTTTACTTTCCATCTTTCTGGTGACAAAGGCTGCCACTGTGCCGCCATAATCTTTACACTTTAGCAAATATGCGTGACCCCACAAAAATGTGTTGCCTGGCATCAAGCGTGCTGCTTCTACTAGCTAGGCTGTGTGTTCTAGTGCCGCTGTCGGCTAGCGAAAACCGCCGAGTTTGGTGACAAGCATAGCGGGGTTAACTCTCTGCTTCCACTGTTACGTCACTGTAACGACCACTGTGACGTCACTAAGATTCTTGTGCAATCAGAATTTTTTAATTTCTTTTTGAGTGTGATGTGTTTATTTACAATGTTTCAGTGGAACCTAGCTTTCAACAAAACATTTTTTAGATAATAATAGTGTTACGAAGGCTTGATAGGTCACGTGTGTGGTATATAAAAAAGTAGTGCAGTTCATACTTAGCAATAATCTTTTCAAAAACTTCCTTCAAAATCTGTTTCAGCGGATTGTGTATTAAAAGCCAATTTAAATATGCACTGGTGCCCCCACGTTGCTAAACATTGGTATTTTTAAGCTCCCAGGACAACTTAGTAAAGGCTGCTAACTGCTCCAAAATTGAAATTTCGCTGCTCCAAAAACTGCTCCCAATTAAGTTTCAGCCATTTAACCCCAGTTTAAGTAAAGCGTTATCCTTAGGTCTAAAAACTGAAGCTTTAATTCCTGCGGCAGTTCTGTCGTAAAGTGAAGTACGCTTCCCTTCTCTCTTAAGAGACACTAAAGAGCAAAACAATTTTCGCGTAATAGCAACTGTAATTTCACAATCCCAAAAACACCTCTCTTGCCAGGACATGATGCTTGACAACGGAGAAAACATGCAAGAAGAAAATTGCGTGGAGATTCCGCTGAGGTTGCCGTGCCAAACACAGTGATGTAAAAATAATAAAGGCATCTAATGGGTGATTCCCACATAGCTTCTACTTAATAAAATTGAAGTTTATTGTGTTCAGTGGGTGCTGGACCTAGTATACTGCCACGTTCTTGTTCTCAAGTTTTGTTATCGCTCCAATACACTACGTAATTCTCAGTGCAAACTGCGCTTGCAGTCTTCGAGAAGCTTCCGGACTTTAGTAGATCCTTTCGAAAAGATCACGCCAACTTCGCGAACTATACATATTATTCTGGAGCCTTCGTCACCACTAGCGATAACGCTAGAACATTCGACGGAAGTGTATAAATGCCGACGCGCTTCGCCGACGCGCCCCTTCAAGCCACGAACCCAGCCCAAGCGGCAAAGAAGACACGGACGCCAACCTTGAATAGCGAACAAGCCACAGGCCGAGGAGACTAAAACCAGAGTACGGGCCCCTTCCTGAAGCAGCCAGGCAGACCCAGATCCCGACTTCAACTACAGCAACCATGACCATCCCCGGGCAGCCTTTCCCAGTCAAACTACGAACCTGGGGACTCTTTCAGACGACGTCACTGCGCACGTTCACGAGCATCGTCCGCAAAGAAAGAATGCAACATTGCTAGGGAAAAGGGTGGAACTTTCTAATGAAAGCGTAAAGCTTTTCGTCGAAGAGTTGACCTGGCTCTTTCGAGATGCCGAATCCAACTTGGTTGAGGAAAAGAATCTGCGGTTCCCCATGCGTGGAGTCAAGCAGGAGCTGTTTGCGGGACTTGTCCGGAATCTGCCCAAGACTGTCAGCGAATTCGTTGCCGAGGCCACAACTATAGAAAAGGCGCTTGAGAAGCGCACAACGCAACAGAATCGCCGCACCTCATTGAACTGCGCTGATGCCTTCAGTACCGATGGCTTGTGGGAGATGATTTGAGCCATCGTACAGGAGGAGCTGCGGAAGTTGCCTTCAACGCAGCCTCAAGCCAATTCGATCACTGACATTGTCCGCGAAGAAGTTCGGCAGTCGCTTGGAATACGCAGAAGCACCACTGCCTGAACGGGAAGCAATGATCTCCACCACTGCAGTGCGCCGCAACGCTCCTCCACGCCCTCGTCAAGACACAGCCCGCCGCAGTTCTTCCGCCACCACCACCGCCCACGCCGTACCGCCCGCCGGCCGGCCAGCGTTACGCTTCAAGGAAGACTGACGTCTGGTGCACCCGTGACCACCGCCCACTGTGCTACCGCTGCGGCGAGGCCAGGCACACTTACCGCCGTTGCCAGTACCGACAGATAGGAGTGCGTGGCTTTGCCGTCAATTCACCACGTCCGCAGTCAAAGGAACCGCCACGTAACATCGCTGACTACCTGACAGGAACTCAGTGGACACCACGAAGTCCTTCCCGTTCGCCGTCGCGCAGCCGCCGCACGTCACCGCACCACCAGCAGTACTCTGGCCCAACGCGGGGTCGGTCTCCTAGCCCCTGTCCGGAAACTAAGGGCAGCAACCGATGAAGGTGCGGTTGCTGGGCGACGAATTACCGAAGATCCCCCGATGACGACAACGCCGCGACAGAGCTTTCCGAACACGACGGCAACAAGGCAGAGTCCTGATGGCAAGAATGCTTTTACCGAAGGTGACCTGACGTCGCAACATGGAAGCAGCGAAACAAGCCGACTCAGCCGTGACTCGACGTCACGCTCTCACTATAACGCGAGACGACAAACTAGGGGCCTCAGCGTTCTTAGCGACGGCCACAGTGTGACCACTCTCGTCGATACTAGAGCCGACTATTCCGTCATCAGTGGGCCGTTCGCGGCGAAGTTGAGGAAAGCTAGGACAGCTTGGGAAGGCCCCGAAATTCGCACAGCTGGAGGTCATCTCGTAATGCCTGCAGCAGTCTGCACAACGAGAGTCACCATTAACAACCGTATTTATCCTGCAGACTTCGTAGTCCTACAGCATTGCTCGAGAGATGTCATCCTTGGCATGGACTTCTTATATCTCCATGGGGCTGTCATGAACCTAAGAACAAAGTCGATAACGTTATCCACAGAAGAAGCACTACCACCGCGCACGCCGTCAGAAAACCATGCCTTGAATGTGCTGGAAGAACAAGTCACCATTCCGCCTTGCTACAGCGTCATTATTTTAGTATGCGCTCCTCAATCACCTGACTTGGAAGGCGTCGTTGAAGGCAGTCAATATCTGTTGGTCAGGCACAATATTTGTGTCGCAAGAGGAATTGCAGAGCTGCGGGGAGGCAAAGCAACGGTCATGCTCACTAATTTCAGCAATGAATACAAACACGTGAACAAAGGAACGACGGTCGCATACATCAAAGAAATCGTGGAAGCCACCAGTGCTTTCGCCCTCACCGATTCTGCGGAACCTGCTCAGAGAAACCAAGTCCCTCCCTCAGCTTTTGACGTCAATCCCAGCCTTCTGAACCATAAGCTAGAACAGCTCAAGACCCTGCTCCTGCAATACGAAGATTGTTATTTTGTCTTCGCCAAAAATTCGGCAGGAGCCAATCACGAAACATCGCATCAAAAACGAGGAAAATGCCAGACCAATCCGGTAGGGCTCATACAGGGTTTTGACGCTGGAATGCGAGGCCTGAAAGACAAAAGTTGATGAAATGCTACATGACGACATCATCTAGCCGTCTAAGAGTCCTTGGGCGTCCCCCGTGATGTTGGTGAAAAAAAGAATGGAACGCTACGTTTCTGCGTCGATTATCGCCGCCTGAACGAAATCACAAAAAAGGACGTGTATCCTCTCCCACGAATAGACGACGCACTGGGTCAGCTCCATACGGTCAAGTACTTTTCGTCAATGGACCTCAAGACTGGCTAATGGAAAATCAAAGTCTACGAAAGAGATCGAGAGAAGACGGCGTTTATAACACCGGACTGCCTCTACGAGTTTAAGGTGATGCCCTTCGGTCTTAGCTCAGCGCCTGCAACTTTTCAACGCGTTATGGATACAGCAATGGAAGGATTTAGGATGCAGAATTGCCTTGTGTACTTGGACGACGTCGTCGTGTTTTCCTCGAGTTTTGATGAGCATCTTCGGCACCTTGAAGCTGTACTTCAAGCCATCAAGACGTCGAGACTCGCACTGAAGCCTGAAAAGTGCAGATTTGCGTACGAGAAGCTCTTGTTCCGGGGGCACGTCATTAGCAAGCAAGTCTGGAGTACGTCCGGATCCACGGAAAACAGCCGCCATTGCCGACGTCGCGCCGCCCACTGACAAGAAGGTGGTGCTCCGATTTTTGAGACTGTGCGCCTAATATAGGCGGTTCGTGAAAAACTTCACCCGCATCGGCGATCCACTCACTAACCTTACCAAGCTAACGTGGAGTGAAAGTGAGAAACGCCGCAGGAACACGCTTTCCAGGAGCTTAAACATCGCCTCCAGACGCTTCCGTTACTTGCCCATTTCGACGAATTCGCTGAGACAGAAATACACACTCACGCAAGCAGCGTAGGTCTCGGCACCGTTCTTGTGCAGAGGGCTGACGGACTTGAAAAAGTTACTAGTTACACCAGCCGATCGCTATCCAAAGCAGAAGCCAATTATTCCACTATAGAAAGGAGTGCCTCGCCATCATCTGGGCTACGTCGAAATTTCGCCCCTACCTCTACAGCAGGCCATTGTAAGCGACCACCACGCCTTGTGTTGGCTGGCTACCATGAAGGACCCTTCAGGTCGCTTCGCACGATAGAGTCTGAGACTTCAAGAAATAGACATTACCGTCGTTTACAAGTCCGGCAAGAAACACTCCGACGCCGACTGTCTCTCTCGTGCGCCTGTCGACCTAACACCACCCGACGACCCGGATGACGACTACTTCTTGGGAACGATAACTGCCGACGACTTCACTGAACGACAGCCGGCCGACCCGGAACTCAAGGCCCTAATAGAATACTTTGAAGGCAGGACCGCCGAAGTCCCGAAGGTATTCCAGCGCGCACTTGCGTCGTTCTTCCTACGAAACGGTCTTCTCTAAAAGAAAAACTTTTCACCACTTCGAGTCAAGTACCTCCTTGTGGTGCCTTCAGCTCTCCGACTTGAACTACTGCAAGCCCTGCAGGACGATCCGATGGCAGGGCACCTCGGTGTTTCCCTCAAGCTCGTGAGAATACAAGAAAGGTACTACTGGCCATGTCTTGCCACTGACGTCACTCGTTGTAAGGACATGCCGGGGCTGTCAGCGACGCAAGACACCGCCGACAAGGCCAGCGGGACTTCTGCAGCCAATTGAACAACCTCGCCGACCATGCCAGCAGATTGGTATGGACCTACTGGGGTCGTTCCCGACGTCGGCTTTTGAAACAAGTGGATTGTGGTAGCTACCGACTACCTCACCAGCTACGCCGAGACAAAAGCCCTGCCCAAAGGCAGTGCATCCGAAATAGCTAAGTTCTTCGTCGAAAATATCGTCCTGCATCACGACACCACAGAGGCGCTCATCACCGACAGAAAAACAGCATTTACTGCTGACCTAACTCAAGCGATCTTGCAATACAGCCAGACAAACCCCCACCGGACAACAGCGTACTACCCACAGACCAACGGCCTCACCAAGTGGCTAAACAAGACAATCGCCGACGTGCTGGCAATGTACGTCGATGTCGAACACAAGGCGTGGGACTCCATTCTTCCGTACGTGACCTTCGCATACGTATACAACACGGCGGTGCAGAAGACGACGCAGATATCTCCATACAAATTCTTCTAGGGTAGGAGCCCAGCAACGACGATGCCATGTTACTCAACGTCACCAACGAAGGAAACGTCGATGCGAGTGAGTACCTCCAACGCGCCGAAGAGCCCGACAACTCGCGCGTCTCCATTTCAAGAATTAACAGACGACCGACAGCCGCCGTTACAATCTTCCACGACGCTTCGTGGAATACCAGCACGGTGAACGTGTTTGGGTGCGGACGCCGATACGCCGATGTAGCCTTAGTGAAAAGCATGTGCGACGGTACTTCGGATCATACAGGGTGGTTCGACGTCTCAGCCCACTTGATTACGAGGTTGTCCACGACGGCATCACGAACTCTCAACCACGCCAATCACGACCTAAAGTTGTCCATGTCACGCAACGCAAGCCGTTTCATGCGCGTTAACAAACTGAAACAGTGTTTTTTTGTATTATTGCAGTATGGTAATTTATTCAATGTACGTTCTTGCATTAATGTTGTACTTTCATCTACTGTTAAATCATCTGGACGATGCCTTTTTCAGAGGTGGGCAATGTCACGTTCTTTTTCTCAAGTTTTTTTACCGCCCCAAAACACTACGCTATTCACAGCGCAAACCACGCCTGCAGTCTTCGACAAGCTTCCGGACTGTAGATGATCATTTCGAAAAGATCACGCCCACTCCGCGAACTATACAGATTATTCTGGAGCCTACGTCACCGCTAGCGATAACGCTAGAACATTCGACGGAAGTGTATAAATGCCGTCGCGCTTCACCGCTTGTCAGTTGATCGACTGCTGACGCTCCGTTCGCCGCTATCAGGGCCAGCCTTCGACTGTGATCCGACTTTCCGTTTACCGGGCACAGGTTCACCCAAATAAACGGTATAATAGTCTTCAACGTACATTCTGCTCCTTCGTTGACGTCACGACCCCGTGACAATACGATGGTTGGAAAATTTCATTGAGCCATTGTCGTGAATATACGAAAAAGACATTTTGAAATTTGCTTTGATTGATATGTGGGGTTTAACGTCCCCAAACCACCATATGATTATGAGAGACGCCGTAGTGGAGGGCTCTGGAAATTTCGACCACCTGGGGTTCTTCAACGTGCACCCAAATCTGAGCACAAGGGCCTACAACAGTTCCGCCTCCATCAGAAATGCAGCCGCCGCAGCTGGGATTCGATCCCGCGACCTACGGGTCAGCAGCCGAGTACCTTAGCCACTAGACCACCGTGGCGGGGCATTTTTTTTGAAATTTGCTACGTGATGCCTAATTGCAGGGGTGCAACTGGTGCGCTGATTGCGCCAATTTAATAAAATTGCTCCTTTGTGCACCGAGCTGTGAGAAAACCATGAAAGTTTCCGAAATTGCGCCACGCTGCGCCAAAATGCCCGACCAGCCTCAAAATTTTATCATTTGCCCAAATTTGAGCAAGAAATGGAGACCACTTTAACCACTTGTAGTTTGCTTCATCAATTTATGCGGGCCGACACTAACCCTAAACCAAAGTGTAAGATACCTGCTCAATTGGTCAAGACACTTGCGAAATTCGATCGATCAAATGAAGTAACAATAACGCGTGCCGCGTGCCTGTCGGTCTTCTGACCGCAGCAGATATTTACTGGCGGGACGACGCAACTACAACACAAAAGATGTGTTGCCGTAGCAAGCAAGACTTCGTTGAAAATATAAATTTTCTTGTCAGCAAGTGTGGCCATGGCATGTTAGAAACCATAAGGAACTAAAGCTGGGAAAAAACAAACTCTCAGCATATCGAGCTTGTAGACTACCAGCTTTAGTTCATGCTTGACCGCGTCAGTTGCCATAGCAACGCCAAATGCGATAGATATCCGGTGCCATTTCGAGGCCAACTGGCGCGTGCCATTATTACTTTATCTGGTCAAACGCGCCGTGCAAGCAAGCCAAAAAGTTGTGTCCTAAACGTAATCCCTTAATAAAAAAAATTGGAAGGGGGCGGGGTTGTGGCTCGAAAATTTTTTGGTCTTGTTCAAACCTGTGCAAGAACACCGCTTCAGCCACATTCGCCATAGTACAGAAATGGTCTGCGGCAAAGCGTTATAATATTTGGAAGGGGCTTATAGTTGTAGTTTCTAGACACTGCACAGTTTTTTCAATTCTTGATGTATGCATATGCCAGATATTTGTGAGTACTGATATGCTCACTGATGTCTAAAAAAGTTACTGGAAAAGTTATTTGGAGTAAAAAATGACATCTCTGTAGCTGTAAAAACTCAAACAGTTTTTTTTCCAGTTTTACGAATCTTATGGCCGCCATCTTGGGAAATTCAGATTTGAATTCTTAAACAATTTGACAGGCCTGGTTAATTCTAATGTGGACCTCATCATTATTTGCATAGTGGGGTGAATGAATAAAATACTAAATTTGTGGAAATGGCAGTGCTCATATTCACTGTGCATGATTTGGGAAATGCTAAATGGCTTGCATATATATATATATATATATATATATATATATATATATATATCCTGCTCACAGGAAGTTATATTTTCACCCAGTTTTCTTCATATTTACATTACAATTTGTTCTAATATCTTCCCCTGTACTCACCTTGGCATTATTGTCGTTAGTTAGATCTCATTATTATTGTGTAAAACACGGAAAAATGAGCCCTTGGGTATACACTTCTTTCCTTAGTTCATTAACGAGGGTCTCCGTACTGGCAGACTTAGTGCAATTATGTTGTATACAAGGGACTATTGGTCAGCTGCCCACTCGCAACAAGTTCACGCGCTACGTGACGCCAAAAAGGCGCAAAAGAGTGTGCCACACTCGCCGCCATGGCTACTGGTGGCGCTGACTGAGAGTCCCACGTTTAATTCACATATAAACCCTATATTGTGGCTGGGGGGATAGCTGTTGTGGTAGCTCAGTGGTAGAGCATCGAACGCGTCATTCGAAGGTCGCAGGTTCGGATCCTGCCCACGGCAAGTTATCTTTTCACCCACGTTTCTTCATATTTACATTACGATTTGGTCTAATATCTTTCCCTGTACTTTCCTTGGCATTATTTCTGTTAGATCTCTATAATATTGTGTAAAACACTGAAAAATGAGCCCTTAGATATGCACTTCTTATATATATATATATATATATATATATATATATATATATATATATATATATATATATATATATATATAAATGGGTGTGTATATTTCAATCTAAGCTTCTTTTTCAAGATGCTCAAAATCCAGTCTTTCGTGGTAAAAAATGAATTTGTTTTTCGCTTGTAACCTACTCCACCTTTGAGTTTTAGTGCTTCAAAAGGAACGTTTTCCTGCTCCGAAAATCGCTCCAAATTCTAGTTCGGCTGTTGCACTCCTGGCAAATGTTTAAGCATGAAATTTAACATTAAAAGTTTGACCTTGATTTTTATTCATTATAATAAAATGATTACAGTGAAACTTGTAAAATTAGAGTTCTCAGACTACAGTTTGTCAATCTAAGTCAAATCATTGTTTCTCTTTATTGTCCCGAGTATATCTACACGCGGCCGGTCTGGAGGTGCACGCTCGCTTTCTGAACTGCCTGTGTACAGGAAGGAGGCTGCGCTTCTACCTATCGCCACAATCTCATTTCAAACTAATTCGCCGCCGTCCATTGGAAACAAAAAAGGCTAGCACACTCAAATAATGTTCAGGTTCATTTCTGCTGTCGCACTTCCTGGTGGTACCAATGCAATAGAAACATGGTAGGAGGCATATATGACAACTCTCTCTGATACTTCAAGACAGGTGTAAATTCATAAATATTCCATTCAGCACGCATTTACTAATGTGCGTTGCGTTCAGAAGGCTCGGCCACATGATCCGTCACAAACTGGTAGACGAAATGGCAGACAACGTAATTTTTCTGAGAAAAATAGTTTTAGGAACGTCCACTTCGAATCCACATGCTGGCAGCCAGTGCCTATGAAAATGATAAACTTGGCCCATTTTTGTTCAAGCTATCACATTTCGTGTTCATTGAAATGAGTACTTCAAACACGTGAAAGTAAAAGCATAATAGGGATGGTCACGTTTTCACAAGTAGGTGTGAATAGCGCTCGCAATAGCAGGAGTAATAGCAATACTAATAAGAATGTCAATGAAAATATATTGCTCAAAATAAAAACACAAAAATTAGAAACACGAAAGAGCATGTAGTGATAGAGTTTTGGAAAGTCGTCGTAGTAAAGAAAAAAAACAACCCCAAGCCCACACAATTCCAGACGCAATCTTCAGTGCCGATGAAAAAATGTGAAACATCTTCATATGAAATAAGACTTGCCAGAGACGCAGGGGAACAATACGATTTCAGAGAATCAGAAAATGTTCTCATTAAATATAATGCATTTTCATTTCGCCTGAAGAAAAAAAAGCACTGTTGGCAAAACTTTGTCGTGATGCTTTTAGCTGCAGTAGCGACATAGTTTCAAACCAGAAATGCTTTTGTGTGGGCTTTTATACAAAGCCAGACGACAAGTCATTTTGATACGTCAACATTTTTATGCAATTGACTAAGAGAATTCAGAGAAACGTTTCAGAAGTAATTAGCGCCGACGCTTCTGCGTAACTCTTGTCCACACTTTCCGGACAGGCCAGTAGCAGGGAATCTTCAATGTATGACTCAAGAATCAACTGCACTTGTCAAGGATTTTTGTTCGAGGAAGTTATTTCACTGATATGTTTATGAAGGACGCCATGGTGAAAGGCTTTAGGAATTTTGGCCGTGTGGGGCTCTTTAACGAGGACCTAGATGATAAATACAACCACACAAGCCTCAAGGATTTTCGAATTCAGCGAATCGATTGTGTTCGAGCCTTGAAAAAAAGATCTTTGTGTCGTTGCGTGTGCGTATTCATTGCATGAGTGCCAAAAACAGTTTGGCATGAGTGCCATTGCATGAGTGCCAATGCATGAGTGCCAAAAAATGCAGGCTGTGCCCAAACACACCTCTACTACTTTCAGCTGCTTCTTACAAATGGAAAAGTAATTGGCACGAGAAAGTGGCCAGGCACAGCTGATTTACAAAGCCGATTTGCAATGCAATGCGTATGCGGCAAAATTCGTTTTCAAGAGTTGGCTCTCGACGCCCTCATGCAGAGTGCGCTGTCACTGTATAAAAACAACAATGTTTTACTCGCGGCCGCTGCTTAGGCCATAAAAGCAGGGAGCGAGTGATTACGGCCGGTCTATAGACCGGCCGTAATCTACCATTCATTCGTTAATATTGTTTCCTTCACAATTGATCAGGTAATCATACATGTACCGAAATACATACTGCCAAACCATGTAATATTAGTGTCCCGATTTGTCTTGTTGGCTTCACTTAAAAGAGTACGGAGACGAATTTTCATTATTTAGGAATTATTGTTCAATAGAATACGCTTGGTTTCGAGAAGAGAGTTTGTGTTGCGTGGGAAAACATTGCATATGTTTTTAATACCTCTGCCTTTAAAAGACATTTTTTAGTTTTGATGTCAAGTGGGTGGATTCTCCGTGACATGACAAGGCAGTGTGACATTGCAGGAACTTGGCAATTCACTCCGTACTAACGGCAGATGAGCGATTCTCTCGTCATATATATAAACCATGAGTGCATTGTTTCTATTGAACATGACAGTGATTCCTGTGATTCAGAGGGAAGATATAGCTGAGAGATAGAACAGAGCGCACACTTACAACCAATTTTATCGCACAGATGGCGGGAAAATATATACAGCCGAGAGGGTAAGGAGATCACACACAAAATACAGGACAAATGATGGTGCATGCGCCAGACCACCTTTTTCCAATCTTAAAATGACAACTTAATTGAAAAGATACCTGTCAATCTGTCGGATAATGAACACGTATTTTTTCAGTTCAGTTGCCATTTTAAGATCGGAATAAGGTGGTTTGGCGCATGCGCCATCATTTGTCCTTTCTTCTGCGCGTGATCTCCTTGACCTCTTGACCGTATATATGATCCCACCATCTGTGAAATAACACTGGCTGTAAGTGTACTCTGTCCTATCTGTCTGGTATAATATCTTCCTTTTCTCATGGAAGTGGAAATGGTGTAGGCCCATGTGCTCAAATTGGGGTGCACGTTAAAGAACCCCAGCTGGTCGAAATTTCCGGAGCCCTCCACTACAGTGTCTCTCATAATCATATGGTGGTTTTGGAACGTTAAGCCCCACATATTAATCAATGCTATATGTTCCTTTTGAAACGTTCCCTGCGCACAAAGGGAATATATTTCTCTAAAAAACACAAAAGGGCGCTGGCGGTACTGCTGCGTATTCATGTGCAACAGTATGTAAAAAGGAGGACGTATAGAGGAAAGGTAGAAGGTATAAAGAGGAGGCAGCGTTGCATCCAAGCGGTCAGCTGAGTAAAACTCTGCTCTTGCTCTCCTTTCTAGTGCTGTCGGGCTCGTTTCTAAACCGGATGGCAAGCGTCTGCTATATTTTATCGAAAGTGAAGACAACCACCAGTGGAAACCAGGGCCCAAGAGTCGAGTTTAAACGGTGTTTTGCCGGAAATGAAACGAGCGTATTATGCAACAAACTGCATTTTGAATTTTTCTTATCTGGCCCGCTGAGCTTCTTGTAGTGCACTTCAAGACTAACAAAGTTTCAATGCCTCCGTCCATTTTACTATCACCACCAAGCTCTATGTGATGCTACTGCGTGTAGTGAACAAAACGATAGGCACGTAGTCCTTTTTTGTGTGTGAACTGTTGCGTGTAAGGGAAAGCTGCGTGGCCCACAACACTTTTGCAGGGCCACGTTTATACGCCTCTGAACTGTTATAAAAGATACTCTGGCGGTGAAAACTCAATGCCGAAGTGCCTCTGTTTAACTTAATATGTGCAAAAGACAGGGTTCTTGTTACAAACGAAAGAGCGGACTACTAAAAGCTTAGCTTTATGGAGCCAGCCAATTCGGTAATTGTTTTTTTCACTTGCTGCCATGGCTAAGTAACATCGGAATTTATGCGTTGCTAGACAAGTATCAAATTTCTTCAATGTTTACTTGTTGTGTATATTTCACATAACACACAGTTTCAGTTTTTTTCCCTTGCCTGTGTGGGCCTAAAGTGAACATGTATGTTCAACATCGATAATTGCTAGGCTTTAATGTGCCAAGATATCATTCACAGTGTAGTATAATTCAAGGTGACTGACCACTGGATGACTAGTTTAGAAACACTACACTATTCCACGAAATCGTCCATTTTTGCTTTTTTCTTGCATTGCCTGCTACGCTCCCCCCATGTAGAGCATAATACTGCACAAGTCTCGTTTTCTCCTGTCTAGGTTTCTCCACACATTCCTCAGCAGTTTTGCGAGAAATTTTAACATAGGTTGTTCCATCAAGTATTAGCTAAAATATTACCTAAATTAAGTGCTTGGTGCAAATATTCCGCACACAAGCAATAAAAATACCACAACACATATTTTGTAACTTTATTTCTCAATTTATCAAGTGAAACCATTTATTTTTCAGTTCGGTTTTCTAGGTGCTGCTGTTCAGTAATGCAGCCCTAATTAGGAGACGAGTTCAGCACGGCTCTATGGGCATAGGGCTGGCCAGGGCAGGAGATGTGGAACGATGATTTAGAGGCTGCAGCAGGAGATGAGGCAATGACGGTGGGCTGGCCAGGGTCCTGCAAGCAGCGATTGGGCACGAAACCAACCATCACAGGCTGTCGCAGTTCTCTGCTCTGAGGGGCAGCAGCAATCGGGCTGACAATCTATGAACACATGTGTGAAGTGCCTTTCCTAACCTCCATCGAGGACAACAAACTTCAACAGCCGCGTCTTGATGAAACGCTGAGCTTTTTCAAACACCTGCATACGTGAATAAAAATAAACACCTCAAAATAAGTTCTAAGCACTGCATTATAACATATATGCAAGCTAAAACAATGAGAAACCATGCGAGCAGACGTTATAAAGAACTATCCAGATCAAATTCCTTGTAGCCATTATGAAAAGAAATGAACAAATACTTCAACAGTCATTGTGCAAAAAAAAGTTGCCACAGACCAAAATAATTAGGAATAGGTTTCAGTGAAAGTTGAATAAAACAAGCTTGTTGGACTAATTTACAAAAAAACACAAGGTCTTTCATGATTTCTAAACATGACCTACAGGTCGCAAGCCAGGTTAACTAGTGTGCAGCTATAGCCTATGGCTGTATAAAACTATAACAGGACAACAAGACACACGACCGCACGAACTTTCAACTCTGAATTATTCTTCGGCACACATCAGCTAATAGTGCACAAGAGGATGACTGACCACCAAATAGACAACACAAGATGAAAGAATCTATCCAAACTCAATTTCAGCACTCACACTTGTGGGTTATTGCAAGGCTCCTGTATTAATTTTAAAATGGTATCTCCAAATGCTATGAAAGATGTGCTGATGTGGTTTCCTATGTTGTTCTCTTCACATTAAATAAACCTCCAAAATTTCACGTGCTTTTTGAGACTTGCACTGATCCGAAGTCCTAATTTCATAGGAGGCCAGGACTGGATAGGTGGTTCATAAAAAACAGCACTTGGCAGAGAGTCGCGACCCAACTCAGCCATTCACGCTCAGACGACCGGCTGCAGGGAGAGCACGCACTTGTGGCGCTGCTGTGCTTCATTTTGACACGAACAGCTTTAAAAGCCATTGTGCCAGTAATACGCACTGTGGTTTAAAAAACCGGTCTGGAGGCTACTCTCACATAAATATCACTTTCACATAAATCACATAAATATCACGCTCGGCAAAGCGGAATGCATCTATGCATGTGGCATTTATGAGACAGTGTTGTGCAGTGATGGCCACCCCTCGTGATCATTTTCTGGTTGGGATTTTGTGCTATGGTAGTACCGGCTTATATGCCCGTGTGGCAACGATACTACACTGTGCACTTATGTAGTAAAAAATTGAATAAGTAGTGGCTGCAGCATCACTTTTTCTTTCTGGCGGCATATATACACCCTGTCTGCGGTAGTATGTACGTGGTAACGAAAACATAGCCCTGTTGCCATTATCGCAGAGGCAATCGTTACAGACAGCACTTGTTTGTGTTTATGAAATGTGTAAATGATAGTAGCAGGTGCACACCCTCAACCTCCAGTAAGCGACAAGCAAAACTGAAGTTTAAGAGTAAGTTTGTGAGTTGACTACTTATTTAACACCATAACCGCCATCTCTAGGCGTGTCTTCCGAGAAGCAGCTGCTCAAGTGCGCAGTGTTGTCGAGACTTTTGACCCCGTTCCGGAGTGGCTTCCTGTTCTTGACGCTTGTGTGTGTTTGTCTGACTTCTGATGAAGTATGTTCTGTGTACTTTACTTGTGATAATGTCATTCATTAAAGAAAAAAAAACTAGGCGTGGCGCAGTGGTTAGTGTGCTAAGTTAGAAATCCGAAGGTGGCAGGTTCGATTCTGCGCTGTACCACGTTTTTTTTGTGGGTGTTTTCTACATGACTTTTTACATATATTTTTTATTATTTCTTTAGTGGCAGCTCGTCAAGGTGGTTCTGATGCTGCTTCGTGCTCCAGCATTGCCAGCTGGAGCGCGCCATCCACCATCCGCTCCAAACATACACCACCATACAACATGTGCCACCAACATTTCCACTGCCATAATCCACTAAAACGGTGGACGGTGAAATCCACCATTCTTATCTTAGACGTTTTCTCTATAGGGTAGTTCACCTAACACATCGTTTCAGTTTTTTCTGCTTGCCAGCGTCGCCCTAAAATCAACATGTCTGGTCATGATCGGTAATTGCTAGGCTTTATTGTGCCAACAAGATATCATTCACGGTGTAGTGTATTTCAAGGCGAATGACCACTGGATGATTACTGTAGAAGGACTACATGATTCCACTAAATCGTCAATTTTCGCCTTTTTTGCATTGCCTATTACTCTCTCCACATGTAGAGCATAAGACTACACAAGTCTACTTGCTGTCTAGTATTCTTCACACATTCCTCATCAGTTTTGCGAGAAACTGTAGCATAGGCTGTTCCAACAAGTATTAGCCAAAAAAATTAACTGAAATAACTGCTCGGTGCAAATATTCCCCACAAAAGCAATCTATAAATAAGAATACAAGAACACAATTTTCGTAACTTTATTTCTAAATTCACCAAATCAAACCGTTTATTTTTCAGTTCAGATTTTTAAGCTTCTGCTGTTCAGTAATGCAGCATTATCTAGGAGGCGAGTTCAGCAAGGCTCTATGGGCATAGGGCTGGCCAGGGCAGTAGAGGTGAGGCAATGATTTAGAGGCTGCAGCAGGAGATGAGGCGATGACGTTGGGTTGCCCAGGGTCCGGCAAGAAGCTATTGGGCAGGAAACCAACCATCACAGGCTGTCTTGGTACGCTGTAGGGTGCATACCAAGATTGTGACCACGTGGGGTTCTCCAATGCGCACATATCTTTTGTTTAACTGGTGTTCGTTTTTATATTTTGTCCCCATCTAAATATAGTCATTGTGGTCGGAGATTCATCCCGCGCTATCAAGCATAAGACCGCGACACCACACGTGCTATGATGTCACAGTGGTTTGCTTGATCAACGTCCACCTACTCACATACCACAGACAGGGTGTACATATGCCGCCAGAAAAAAAAAGTGATGCCGCAGCGACTACTTATTCGTTTTTTAAATACAGAAGTGGCCCCGCCGTGGTGGTCTAGTGGCTAAAATACTTGGCTGCTTAACCGCAGGTCACGGGTTCAAATCCCGGCTGCGGCGGCTGCATTTCCGATGGAGGCGGAAATCTTGTAGGCCCCTGTGCTCAGATTTGGGTGCACGTTCAAGAACCCCAGGTGGTCGAATTTTCCGGAGTCATCCACTACGGCGTCTCTCATAATCATATACTGGTTTTGGGACGCTAAACCCCACATATCCATCCATTATTACAGAAGTGCACAGTGCAGTATTGTCGGCGCACGGGCATATAATCTGGTACTACCATAGCACAAAATCCCAACCAGAAAATGATCACGAGGGAGTTGCCATCACTGCACAACACTGTCTCTTCAGTGCTACATGCATAGATGCAGTCAGCATTGCAGAGCTTCTCTCCGTTTTAAAGAGATATTTATGTGAGAGTAGCCTTCAGACAAATTTTTTAAACCATAGTGTAGTATTACTGGTGCAATGGCTTTTAAAGCTGTTCATCCCAAAATGAAGCACGGCAGCGCCACAAGTGCGTGCTCTCCCTGCATCCAGTCGTCTGGGCGCGAATGGCTGAGTTGTGTCGCGACTTTCTGCCAAGTGCTGTTTTTTGGTGAGCCACCTATGCATTCCTGGTCTCCTATGAAACCAAGACTTCGGATCAATGCAAGTCTCAAAAACCACGCGAAATTTCGTAGGTTTATTTATTGCGAAAAGAACAACGTCGGAAACCACATCAGCACTTATTTTATAGTATTTCGAGATACCAATTTCAAATAATACAGGAGATTGCAATAATCCACAAGTGTGAGTGCTGAATTAGGGTTTGGATAGATTCTTTCATCTTGTGTTGTCTATCTGGTGGTCAGTCATCCTCTTGTGCAGTATTAGCTGATTTGTGCCCAAGAATAATCCAGAGTTGAAAGTTCGTGTGGTCATGTGTCCTGCTGTCCTGTTATAAATTTATACAGCCATAGGCTATAGCTGCAGGCTAGTTCACCTGGCTTGCAACCTGTAAGTCATGTTTAGAAATCATGAAAGACATTGTGTTTATATGTAAATTAGTCAAACAAGCTTGTTGTAATCAACTTTCACTGAAAACTATTCCTGAATACCTTGGTCTGTGGCAGATTTGTTTTTGCACAATGGCTGTTAAAGTATTTGTTCATTTCTGTTCATAATGGTCACAAGGCATTTGATCGGGATAGTTCATTATAACATCTGCTGTCATGGTTTTTATTGTTTTAGCTTGCATATATGTTGAACTGCAGTGCTTAGAACTTACTTTGAGGTGTTTATTCCTATTCACGTATGCAGGTGTTTTTAAAAGCTCAGCGTTTCATCAAGACGTGTCTGTTGAAGTTTGTTCGCCTCGATGGAGGTTAGGAAAGGTACTTCACACATGTGTTCATAGATTTTCAGCCCGATTGCTGCTGCCCCTCAGAGCAGGGATTTACGACAGCCTGTGATGGTTGGTTTCCAGCACAATCGCTGCTTGCAGGACCCTGGGTAGCCCACCGTCATTGCCTGGTCTCCTGCTGCTGCCTATAAATCATCGCCCCAACTCTGCTGCCCTGGCCAGCCCTATGTCTATAGAGCCTTGCTGAACTCGCCTCCTAGTTGGACTTGCATTACTGAAGAGCAGTAACTTGAAAATCTGAACTGAAAAATAAATGGTTTGACTTGGTAAATTTGGAATTAAAGTTACAAAAAATGTGTTGTGGTATTGTTATTTATAGATTGCTTGTGTGCGGAATATTTGCACTAAGAATTTATTTCAGTTATTTTTTTAGCCAATACTTTCTGAAACAGCGCATGTTAAAATTTCTGGCAAAATTGAGGAGGAGCGTGTGGAGAAACCCAGACAGTAATTACACTTGTGCAGTCTTTTGCTCTACATTTCGGGAGGGTTATAGGCAATGTAAGAAAAGGGCAAAAATGGACGATTTAGTTGAATCGTGTGGTCCTACTACACTAGTCATCCAGTGGTCAGTCACCTTGAAATATACTACACCGTGAAGATCGTACAGGACTGTTAAAAGCTGCTAGGGGAAGTTCTGGGGGCGTAATGTAATGTTTACCTGCTAAGGAATGCCAGTAGTAAAAAGCCCATAATAATAACGATGGAGTATTGGTAAGCCAATGGTAGTCGATGTTCGTCGTAAAGCGAATGCTGGCGTAATAATGGCATTTCATTGGCAACAAAGAGGCCCGAGAATGATGCTATGCTGGATGTATGTTGGCAACTACGTCGGTGAAAGGACGGGCCTTCATTGGCGTGTGTAGAGTCGGCCAGTGTCGGCTGGATAATGGCAAATGCAACGACAGAACGTCGCCCCCAGGTTGGCTTGAACATCGGTTCTACATCGAAAGAAGTTGCACTTGGCCGAGATGTCCCCTTGGGCCATTATTGCGGCCGACGTTAGGCGATACGGGTCCAAGATTGGTCCAACGCCCGTGTGCTGCCTGGATAAAAACGTCAAGTCGCAAGGAAGGAGGACGCGCCGACAGGCGAGAAGGGAAAGTTGGCACAAACTTTTATCAGGTAATAATTCATACATAGACGAGGCGACAGTCTGTAACATAGTTGGTAAGGTGGCAGCACGAAAAGTACATTCACTTCCTCTAGTGAACACACAAGGGGAGAGTTTGGAAGACCAGGCTAGCACTCCCGGAGTGCAATTCGAACAGGTCTCCTGCTCATCACCCTATAGTGAATCGTTCCAACGATACAAAACCCGAATGAAAAAAACAGAGATTAGAGCGCAAGCCACACGTGAGGCTTAGAATGAAGCTTTCTGTTTGGCTGAAATAGAAGCTTTACTCACCTGCTGCAGTGAATGTACCCCAGGCCCGGACCATGTGGCATACGAAATGTTAAAACACCTGCCCACTGAAACCTAGAAAGCTCTCCTCTCCCTGTGCAGGTCATATGGTCTTCCAGTGATAGCCTGAAAGGAAGCTATCGTTATCCCAATTCTAAAACAAGGCAAGGACGCGGCCTCGGTTTCTAGCTACAGGCCAATACCGTAAACCAGCAGTCTTTGCAAGGTCTTTGAAAAAATGATTAACAGGCGCCTGATGCACTTCCTTGAAATTAATGGCCTACTTGACCCATACCAGTGTGGGTTTCGAGAGGCTCGGTCCACCACTGACCACCTTGTCCGTATCGAGGCACAATTTTAAGACGATTTTGTTCATAAGCAATTTTTTCTTTTTGTGTTCCTCAATAAGGAAAAGGCATATGACACTACTTGGCGCTTTGGCATATTGTGAGATCCGCCACATTTAGTCGTGCGTAGAAGAATCCTGACAATCATCGAAAGCTACCTGTCCAACCGTACATTCTATGTCCGAGTTGGCAATGTCTTATCTCGAGTATTTGTCCAAGAAACAGGAGTGCCACAAGGAGTTGTATTGAGCTGCACACTTTTCATAGTTAAACAGAAGTTTTTGCACCTGTCTCTCCCACGTAATATTTTGTACTGCATATATGTCGATGATGCAAAGATGGGTTACAAATCATGCAACATCTCAGTGTGCCAACGTCAAGTTCAATTAGGTTGGAACAAAGTATCTCATGGGCAAATGAGAATAGTGTTATACCCAACGCGCAAAAGAGCACCTGCGTCTTGTTCTGCCGAAAGAAAGGCCTCCATCCTGACCCCGACATTTACCTGCATGGTCAACTTCTGCCAGGGAAGAACGAGCACAGGTTCTTTGGAGTAACATTACACACAAAAGTAACCATCATCCCACAAATCAAGTATTTAGGAGACAGGTGTTTAAAAACAACGAATATTTCGAAAGTGTTGTCACACACTACGTCGGGCAGCGACAAGAAGTACCTGACGAATTTATATAAAAGCCTCATGCCCACACACCTACGCTATAGTGCTCTAATCTATTAGTCGGTAACACCCTCGACCATGAAGATTCTCGACCCTGTCCAGCATCTCAGAATTTGCCTCTCTTCGGGTGTTTTTCGAACTAGCCCTGTGAAGAGCCTGTACGTGGATTTGAATGAATGGTCGCTCCATCTACAAAGAAGTTATTTGTCATTTTTGTACTTTCTGAAGGTGAAGGCACACAAGAAACATCTGTCGTTTCACAAGTAATGATTTGTCTTGTTCTTTGTTCGAGAACCGTCCTTCGTTACGGCAGCCCTAGTCGCTCCGTATATGGGGCCTGGCCGAAGAAACAGGCGTGCATATTCTCGAACACAGTGAGATGGCTCCTGCAACATATCTGCCACCATGGCAGTGGAATCTTATAGACTGCGATGTCTCTTTTGTTGAAGTCACAAAGCACGCACCACTGTCACAGATACATGCATACTTCCTAGAACTACATTATAAATACGCATGCCCTGAGTTCTTTACCAATGCGTCAAAGTCCAACACTACTGTGTTATATGCTGCGACATGCCAATCCTTCTCCGAGGCCGGCGTTCTTCATCCTGATGCAAGCATTTTAACAGGAGAAGCTTACAAAATACTGGCGGTCGTAAAACACAACAGATAAATCTACATAAGGCAGTCATATACACAGATTATTTAAGTGTGGTGAAAGCCCTAAAAACTCCTTAAAAACAAAAGAACCCCGTGCTGGTGTCACTTTACTCACTTCTGTGCACACTGTACACATCAAAACAGCCTGTCATTGTCTGCTTGGTGCCAGGGCACCGTGAGATACAAGGGAACGTTTTGGCCGACAAGCTGGCTGCTTCCGCAAACGACACTACATCCAATGCATCAATCCATGCACTTCACTTGAAACCGTTTCTAAAACGAAAGTTCATGAAGTATTGGGAGAGTACGTCGGATAGACACACAGACAATAAACTCCATGCTGTTGAGCCGCAACTAGGTAATTGGCCGCCACTATCAAAATCACGACACACAGAAGTAACACTAACGAGGCCCAGAACAGGGCATAGACACTCCACAGATTCATATCTTTTATCTACCGGCAATCCACCATATTGTGAGAGTTGTGGAGAACCACTAACGGTTCTCCGCATTCTCGTTCAGTGCAATGAGCTACATGCTTTAAAAAAGCACTTTTACTTCCCTACCGAAAGCAGCTCCCAATATACCCTGGGATGCTCATCAGTAGGAATCCGCTTTTTAAACTGAAATCACTTTTCACGTTTTGAAAAGATGTTCATTGCTTTCACCCCATTTTTCGAGGTCATCCGTAGCACAACCTTTCTTCCGGGGTCGTGGCTGCGGTCACTACATCTTCATCATGGTTTAATTATCATGACGATTTGTCATCCACTTTCACTGCACATATCTCACGCCACTGTCATGATTTTATTACTTCCATGTTTTACCCGCCTTAGCGCAAGTAATTTTAAGGCCCTTTTACAGCCCCGCATCATGTTCTTGTTCATATCTCTAGTCAATTGAAACGGCACTCTTTGGCCATCAATTGGCCCTTGGCCATTAAAAAAAAACCACTCAGAATCATCATCATCGTGCCTCTCGGATCTGGAGGCCACTCTCCCACGAGCATTGTGAGCTTGCTGCTCGTATTGTGTTACAAAGGGCGTCCAAAAACAATGCTACGCATTTTCTTTATGCTGTTAAAAAGTATTACATCACCATAAAGAATTCCTTTCAAGATATTACCATGAATTTCTACGAGAGCATTGCATTTTCGTTAAGCCCCAAGAGCCCCACCTGCGAGGAGTGCAATGTCGTTATTATACTAAGCACGCAAACGAAGTGCGCCCAATAGAAGCCGGCTGCATAACTACTCCTCCGCAGTAGCATGTGCAGTGGGGCCGATGCAAACACGTGCTTCCTCTGGCCCTGTGCTCTCGTTCTCATTATTCCGGTGTACTTTTATCAGCTGTTTGCTCCTCTGCACTGCACTGTGCACTGCGCTGTGCACTACACGGCGCTGTGCACTTCGTCTCTGTGTCGATCACTCACTTTGTTACGAGATGTAGGAGGTGACCCCTGCGAGCAAGAGCATCGAGTCTGCGCTCTTCCTGCAGCCTGGCTGGCTGATGGTGGAAGCAGCTGATTAAACGCTCTGCCACACGCACACCTTTTTCCTACCATCTCGGCGTTCACCTGCCGAATAATACTGGCCATATGGAACGTGTGTCTGGACTGAAGTCTATTACACCTCTCTAGTCACATTTGTGCAACAAAAACAAAATAGAAAAAAACATTGGTACTTTGGTTTTTACGATCATCTGGAGTGCATTGTAGCAACGTGGAATGACGAAATTTGACTGGACTTTAATTATTTACTATCGTCTTAGTGATATTCCTACATTATTGGAAGAGTGCGGGAGTGGGTGCTATGGAGGACATAATGGCACGCTCTTGATTTAATCAGGCATGGGATCCCAGTGGTCATAATTTCCACGTATCGTGTTTTCTAGTGGTTCCACTACCGATACCCTATCTTCTTTCACTAATGTGAACTGTATTTCTTCTGCGCAAGCATCCTACATGGAAGCAGCATTTTCAGTAAGCGAAAGTGCAAGTTAGGTTTTAGCATTTTCAGTATATTTGGCAGTGTAGACATCCTAGCTTTCCGTGACAAATATTCCCAAGAACCTTTTGCGTTCTAAGTAAACAAACTAACAGCCCCGCAGTCCATCTCCTGTTTTTTTTTTCTCCGAAATTCCAGGATGCCTTCCTACACCGAACGTGTTTAAACTTTTACATTACTCAGGAGGCGTAAGTCGACGGAACGGCAAAGTCAACATAGACAGCAAGCTCTGTCACTGCTGCTGTGAACGTGCGAACTTGTGCTCTCACGTAGTACGTGATGAACGGCGTGCCGAATCTCTAATTCGGACGCCGTGTTGAAGATTGAGTAAAAAGAAAATTTCTGCATCAGCTTTCCCTCTATGCGAAAAAATCTCTACGGAATGATGGTTCACACACACACGTGGTGAAGCAATGTTCGTATCACTCAAGGCTCTTTCTGATCGTCTGGAGTATAAGAATTACCACCCAAATCTAAGCAGTGACAACAAGTAGTTCACGCGAGAACTTAAACCGCATAAATACTGCAAATATTGTGCGCACTAGTACCCCCCCCCCCCCATTCCCTCGCGAAATGCGAAACATGAACAATCTCAGAAGCATGGTGGAGGAAAATCGATAGGGTTTACATGGTGTTTCACTAGATATGTTGAGTCCTGAAAAACATTCGGCATATCCCACGTACAGTGGGAATTGATGATATGCGAAGCACGAATGAGGAAGGTCGATATGTAACTTTAAAATCAGCACAACGTTACAAGACTGCGGTATAATATACCGTACATGACTTTCATGATGACTTTCATGTCATGATTATCATGTTTCGGCGTGTCATTTAGCCTTCGTCTTTTCACGTCTCGAGATACCGAATTCCGTATATAGGGAGCCAGGGAAACGACTGGCAGCCAATCAAAAGTGTGGACAATTTTCATGTTTTTACATGACACACGTGTCATGATTATCACGTTTGCACTAGTCATATATCTTCGTCATTCATTGACGTCACGTAACACTAAATTTGGTGTATGCAGAGCTAGCGAAACGGCCGTGAGCGCATCATGAAGGACTCAATATACTCCGATGTAACGTTGACGAACGTGCACGCTGGGCGCAGTGACGCTACGCTAGTGGGCGCGACCGGCGCGACCAGCGTCCGTCGGCGTGGCCCGGTGGCAACCGGTGCGAAATGTGACATGCTGCAATTCGCGCCGATCACTTTACTCAGACAGCACTGCGTCTGCCTCTCTTCGCGAAGGTAGAACGCCGGGCACGCTTAAACGCGCATTCGTAAAAGCACCGCAGCACGGTGCGCGCCTGCGAGTATATGGCACGTCGATCGGCATAAGGTGTGGAATCATCGGCGTGACGCGACGAAACGAACGCCGGCACACGCGCGTCGTGTCACGTGAAAGTGTATTAGCACCTTGAGTGTGGCATGTAGTGATGTTTTACATGACGCGCATCGTATAATTATCATGTTTGCGTGAGCCGCATACCTTCGTCTTCTATTCACGGGACGTAATACCAAACTTGGCATATAAGCTAGCAAAATGGCCACCAGCGCATTATGAGCGTTGCATGTAGTCATGATTTTCATGTTATGGTCTGTCGCTTGTGTTCGCCATGCAGTCATGTCGTACCATACCAGTTGTGCAACATGCCATGTGAACGAAATTACTGCAAGAGCATGAACTGTAAATAATGACATTCATGGCATACATAAGATGGTTATCATGCTGCGACTAGTCACTTATGCTCTTCATGCATTCATGTTATGTCATACCAAGTTTGGTATTGATACCATTATCGAAACAGCCAGGAGAACTAAAAGTCGTAGGCGGCTAGACAGATAGATAGATAGATAGATAGATAGATAGATAGATAGATAGATAGATCAATAAATAGATAGATAAATCGATAAGTAGATAGATAAATCGATAATTCGGTAGATAGGTAAATAGATAGATAGATAGATAGATAGATAGATAGATAGATAGATAGATAGATAGATAGATAGATAGATAGATAGATAGATAGATAGATACGCTCAAACTCACTCAAATTCGCTAAGAAATGCTTCGCATATATAACGTAACATTCAAGGAAATGCAAAAAAAAAAACTTCTCAAACAGCCCGCGAGTACGAAAAAGCGTCGACAGCAATGCTTCATCTCTTGCGCGGAGGGTTACGTTGCTATTAGAGTCACTGCTGTTTGCTGTCTTGGTGGCTGGCCTCTGTGTTGAGGCAAACACGTTGGCGTCGTGCAAAAAACTTACTGCCAACATGTTCCAGTGAAGGTTAGAGGGGGTTGCTTAGTAACAAACAGATCCACGTGTGCGAAACTGTGCGGTCTTTGAAACGAACCACGCGCCAGCGGAGCGTTCGTCACTCGCTGCTAGCACTATGCAGCAGCTCTATCAATTAGAGATCGAAGCCAAACCTGTGGCTCGCAGTCAGTTGAGACCATGGCGGCTTTCAGGCCAGAAATGACAGAGATGACTTTATGCATGACACTGTTCATTATAAGGAAAAGCGCCACCAACAAACATAAACATTATTGTTGCCTGAAGGTACACGAGAAACCAGGCGTTTTAAGATTTATGTACACAGCGCCAACGCGCAAACCAAGATGAAGAAACCAGTGCGCTCTACCCCAAAATCACGTTGTCTTCCTTGGCGCTTTTGGTGGTAGGCGGTGGCTTGTCAGGCCATTTCTCAAGATCGCTTGAGTCAAATCAACCGTAAAGGCCATAGCTCTATCGGTGATGACCTTTTGGGCGTCATGACGAAGGACGTTGTCCTCAACAATGAGCCTGGCTTCCTCTTCGGCGCTACGTTTGGGTGGGGCCTTTCTTTTGACGTAGCGGGTGAGGTAGTCAGTAGCTACGATAATCCATTTGTTTCCTGAATTCGACGTCGGAAACGGCCCCAGTAAGTCCATCCCGATTTGTTGGAACGGTTGGCGAGTTAGTTTGATCGGATGAAGAAGGCCTGCTAGCCTTGTAGGCGTTGTCATGTGTCACTGACAGTCCCGGAATGTCCTCACGTAACGAGCGACGTCTGCGGTAAAACGCGACCAGTGGCCCGCTGCGGTGGCCTAGTGGCTAAGGTACTCGGCTGCTGACCCGCAGGTCGCGGGATCGAATCCCGGCTGCGGCGGCTGCATTTCCGATGGAGGCGGAAATATTGTAGGCCCCTGTGGTCAGATTTGGGTGCACGTTAAAGAACCCCAGGTGGTCGAAATTTCTGGAGCCCTCCACTACGGCGTCTCTCATAATCACAGCGTGGTTTTGGGACGTTAAACCCCACAAATCAATCAAAGCGGGATTAGTAGTACTCTTCTTATATTCTTGCAAGCGTGTAGGAAACACCAAGGTGTCCTGCCGTTGGATCATCGTGCAGGGCCTGGAGGAATTCTGGTCGCAGAGCTGAAAGCATCACAAGAAGGCACTTTGCTCGAAGCGGTGACAAGTTCTTGTTTTTCGGAAGACCATTTTGCAGCAAAAACGACGTAAGTGTCCATTTGAATGCCTTCGGAACAACGGAGGTCCTGCCTCGAGGTATTCGCTTAGGCTACAAAGTTCCGGGTCAGGCCGCAGGCGTTCCGCGAATTCATAGGCAGTGATCATTCCCAAAAAGTACTCGTCATTCAAGCATTCAAGTCTTCGGGTGGTGGTGGGTAGACGGGGGCTCGCGACAGGGAATCTGCGTCAGAGTGTTTTCTGCCGGACATGTAAATGACGGTAATGTTGTATTTTTAAAGTCTCGGGCTCCATCTGGCCAGGCAACCTGAAACGTCCTTCAAGTTAGCTAGCAAACATTTACCCCCGCACTTCGAGAGTATATCTTTGTTATGAGCCGGGCACTTTTATTTTGAAGAGACTATATAATTTATGAGGTAGACCTGGTGAAAGTTCCATATTTGAGAAGCATAGTCAAGCTTAGAGTGGACTAGTGTATTGTAAGCTAAATGTTTAGTATCAGAATTGGCGAAATGTAGGTTACGTCTGATGAATCCGAGTGTCTTATAAGCGTTGCTAGTGACAGTGTCAAGGTGTAAGTTCCATGATAGGTCACTCGTTAAGTGAACTCCCAAATACCTAAAATTGAGAACATTTTCAACTTGTTTCTCATTCAATGTGTAGTGATTAGTTATTGGTGTCTGTTTTGTAGTAAATGAAAAAAACGTTTTTTTTTTCACGTTGACTTCCATCTGCCAGTCTTGGCATTACTTACCTAACATGTTAAGATCGTTCTGCAAATTATAAGGATCTTCAATGCTAACCACCTTTCTATATATAACGGAGTCGTCGGCAAATAACCTTACGGTGGAAGTCATAGAAGTAGCTATATCATTTATGTAAATTAGAAACAGATTCGGCTCCAGTACAGATCCGTGAGGCACTTCCGATTTGACGTGCGCTAAAGAGGAGTGTTTGTCGTTGACTACAACGGATTGGTACTTGTTAGTTAGGAATTCCAATATCCAATTAAAAACGTGGGTGTTTAAGTTGAGAACGGTATGCTTTTTCATCAGTCTGGTGTAAGAATTTTATCGAATGCTTTTTTAAAATCTACAAAAACAGTATCCATCTTGCATCGGTCATGCAAAGCGATATGAATGTCTGTAATTAACTCAAATATTTGTGTCTCACAAGATCGACCACACAGGAAGCCATGTTGGTTGTCAAAAAAGAAATTGTTTTCCGCTAAGTAATTCATGACTGCCGATGAAATGATGTGTTCAAGCAGTTTGCTGCCAATACTAGATAGAGAGATTGGCCTGTAGCTAGTTGAGCTAAAACGGTCTCCAGATTTGAATATAGGTATTACGCGGGCTAGTTTCCAGTCGTCGGGTACACAGCCTGTATCGAGGGACTGTTGGAAAACGGCACTTCACAAAGGATACAATTCGAGGTTTACCATCTTAAGCATTTTCGGGCATATCTCGTCAGGACCTGGTGCAGAATTTGCAGAAAGGCGATAAATGGCTGCTGCGATGCCTCGCGGAGTGATCTTGCATGCAGGAGGTTAAAGGAATAGCTTGTAGGTTAGGTGGCATTGGACTTTCATCCGTAAACACAGAGCTAAAAAAGTTACCGAATTCTGTCGCGGCGTCTGCCGTAGAATGGAGTTTTCTGTCTTCCGCTATTGATATTATGGCCTTAGAATCGTAACTTTGCCTCACAACCTTCCAAAATTTTTACTGTTGCTTGTTAACATGTTTCAAAATAACCTAGTTATAAAATTTGTCTTTTGCTGCTTTGATTTCCATTTTTTATATCTGCGCGTGTTCAAGATAACACTTTTTGTCGTCCTCAGATGCTGTCAATTTCGCTCGCGAGTACGATCGTTTCTTTTTGATAATGCAGTATATTACGTGTGCCGTGAACCATGTGCTTTGTGTTAATGCGGCTGCGGTGACTTTGGAAATGTATTTTCCTCTTAGTGAGATAACTTGGTCCCGGATAAGTGTCCTGTTTTTATTTGCATCACGGTCACCAATAGTGTCACCAAATCAATAGAAAAAGAAGAGAGTTGGCTTGATATCGCGTCAATATTTGCTCGTGCGTAGTCGAGAATAGTTTTCCTTTTATCACTTGTTTTTTCTTGGAATGTATAAAATTCACAATGCAAGATTTTGTGATCGCTGACGCCTTCTAACACATTAACACACGTGTTGCTTGGATCAGTAGTAAGCATGAGATCTAAAATTGATTTGCCACGTGTGGGTACACAAACAATTTGACTTAAGCTAAACAAAAAAAACATCAAGGAAATCCTGACCCTCAAGTTTTCTTGTGCTACACAGAGCCACGCATGCCTGCCAGTCAATATTGGGATAATTATTATCACCACCCAATAAAAGTGGTGACAGTGGGAATTGGTTCTGTATTGCATTAACGGATTCGTTTAGGCACTCTGGGAAATCGTCTGTTGAATCTGGCGCACGGTAGCAGACCCCGATAGCACAAGTTACAGCTGCAAAGGGGCGCAGTGCAACCCACACAATTTCGAGGCACGTGTCAGTTACAATGACACGCGCGTCCATATTTTTTTCCTTATAGCGGATAACACTCCACCACCACGTGAGGCCGATCTATCTTTCCTAAATATTGTGAAATTATAGACACATAGACAGCTGACTATCTGACACATTACCAGACAACCATGTTTCCGTTCCTAGAACGATATCAGCAGAACACATCTCGAGGAAAGCACATAGATGGTCCTGGTTGTCGAATAGACTCCTGAAGTTTGATACTAAGATTGATAAAGGTCTACCCGAGCTTTGTTGTCTAAGTCAGTGCGTTGTATCACGTCTATCAGACTTTAGTAGAGGCCGAATCTGATTGCTCAATGAATCAACGCAGTGCACGGTTTTGCTTTGAACAAGCTTATCAAATAGCAGTTTATACCTGCCTTGAGGTTTCTTATTTTTCTCGTGCGAAATCCCCGAGTTTCTTTCTCACTTGCTGGACAAAAAATCTTCCTCGATCCATTCACGCTGCTCTAGGTGTTTAAGCTTGAAAGCATTTGTGAGAATGTTGGTCTTATCTTTAAAGTTCAAGAACCTTACATTAATAGGACGAACGCGGTGCTCTTTTCGTTCACCCAACCTGTGGGCACGCTAAATTTCTCCTGCTGGTAAGCACAAATTGTTGATTACAAATTCTTTGACGAGCACTTCAGTGTCTTTCCAGGTTTCCGAGGAGGCCTTGGGAATACCTTTCAAGATCAAATTATTGTGGCGCATTCGGTTGTAAGTTCATCAACAGCCATGTTACACTGCTGTGTTTGTTTGGATTCTATACTCTAACTTATATTGAGAATCCTTCAGCAGTAGCCCCATATCGTCAATTGATCTACGAATGTCTAGCATGGTATCCGGCCTTTCTTCAAGTCTGGAGAGACGCCGTTTTAGCTCAGTGACACTCAATTGAATGTCTTCTACTTTCGCTGTCACATCATTGAGAAATTTTTCACTTGAAGCCACTAATTCTCTAACTGCTGTGAGGATTTGGTCAACCTTATCAGGTCCCGGGTTTGTTTCGATGTCTCTAGAACAAAGTAGCAAGTGTGCAAGACAAAAGAATTCTAGTGTTAATTGGCCCGTCATGCAAAGCTTACGTGTAGTTATGCCCACACGAAACCTTATGAGACGAGGCGTATCGACGTCTTTGCCACGCGTAGAAAAGCAGCCTATTCGAGCGCGGTATGTGCAAAGGTTAACACCCATCACTTATTCAAAGAACGCCACAGTTTCACATGCAGTTGGGATTTGCAGCTAGCCAGCCTACAAAAGTGATGCACAAGAGTATGGTACACTCACCTAAAAAGTACAAGTGACTTGATTAGGTGCAAGAATTGAGCTGCAAATCCCGCTGGTATCTTCTTCGTTGCCCTTCTTATGGCGTTGGTGGCGCTGTGATGCGTATCAGGCTCCCTTGCGCTGTGGGCGACGTAAGCAGTGTAGCTCGTCTCGCCGGCGGCAAGCGATAGCAGCTGCAATCCACGATGTGTCAGCCGGTTTTCAGCGTACGGCCAAGGCAGGCGCAGCGCAGTTCTTCAGTCGACTGAAAAGTACAAGTGACTTGATTGGGTACGAGCATTCAGCTGCAAATCAGCTGTATAATGACAAGCTTAACAGTATGTTGGATAAAGTAAACTTTCTAGGCATGCCCTACAGATATTAAAAGGATCTGTGGTATGCGCAGAATGAGTATTTTATTTATCACTCGAAACTCGTGATAATGCTATAAATCAGGGTAAGCATGCATAGGTCATGCACGTATTGCTGCTAAAACGAAAAATTGGACATCGTATTTATTTGAGTATAATAAATATACACTGCAAGTTTTCAAGCTATTGGCACCGTAGGAATTATACAAATTCTAAAATCAGTTTCATCAAATTTTATTGCTAAACCGCGATCAATAGCTTCCAAGATTCTGGTTCCCGGAGATTGTTGCAGAAGCTTGCATGCTTTATCGGGATGGTGTGGTTCGACATGAGTGCCTCGTATGTTTTTTTTTTCGTTTGACAACCTGTGATGCTTGAGTGAGTGTCACTGCCATTTTATCCAACCAAAATTATTGAAACTGCTGACCATACCTTGGCCGCACACAATAGTAATTTAGTTACACCAATGTCTGACATTATAGGTATAACCGTCACAGTGGGAGCTGCCTGAAAAGAGCTGCATTGGTTGTATTTTAAATCAAACTTATGTTAAATATTATTAGAGGTTACCTCCAATGGATACTTGATGAAAGTGCATACCATCATATATGTGTTGTGGTATCATTGAATTTGCTTTCAACGCACTATGCACGAGCGCAATTCAAGCATGATTTGGACACATCTGTAATGTGGAGATTGCCTTTTCTTTAATAAGATTGCAACTGTGTTTGCCAAGAACAACAAGAATGTATGTATGTAACATTTCTAGTTTGTGGACATCCTGCTTGTTTTATAACACAGTGTTCCGAATCATTTTAAATATACTGACAAATTCAGTTTTTCTAAGATTGACGTGTCAGTCATGTCACTAAATTGTTTTTTGGGTGTTTTCATCGCAGCCTATGCATGCACTTCAAATAAACTGAGTATGAAAGAACTCTGCACAAGTCGGTCATCAATAGTGGCTCGTAAAAAAGTACGCTACTGAATGTACAGCAGTTGCACATGGCTTCTGTTTCCTACGGAAAGGGAGCTTCACTGAGCCATCTGGTTGCTGTGTTCAAGTCTCCCGCATGTTCAGGATGTTCAATATTAAGCCTTTTGTTTTTCTTTAAAAAGGCAGTGCTCTAAGTTGTGTGCGTAAAAGCCACCTTTGCAGATAGCTAAGTGTTCAGGGGAACACAATGTGCAACAATATTTATTACTGTCAGCCGTGCCCTTTAATAAGATTCAATAATGAACCTATTAGTGACTGCAGCAGGCAGCCAGGCACATATTCAAATTCTGAGCCAGTCACATTTCTACATAGGCCCGAAGAATTCTGGCATTCCTGTGATCAGATGTACCGCTGGAAAGTTTAGTTGCGGCTTTTGTCATTATGCATGCAGGATAGTGAGCACTTGCACACAGCTACTCTTCCCCGAAATGCCGCATATAATCTTACCATGGGTCGAAGCCATAGATGAGCTTTATAATGGTTACCTCTTTACTAGCGGCTCGTGATAGCAAGCACTTACTGGTTGTCCCACCAGGGAGTAATGTTTTGCTGATCCTCATTGCCTTGCGTAGGTAATCATGAAAAGCGCAATAAACTTCCGAGTGGAATATCTCAGAGCATAGTCATGCTCGAAGAATTTTGCCAAGTGTGAGTGTGTGGAAGCACGACTGCCACAAACTGTTCTATGCAAATACACCCAATTTCTGTTGGCACCGATATTTCAGTATTCTTAGTTGATTGAGTAGCTGACAGCATTATTGTATTAACTTGTGTCCCCCTGGACACATAACTTATCTGCAAAGGCAGTTTTCTGTTCTTAGGGCTGAATTTTATTACAAGCACAATGCACGTCTCTGAATGTGCCAGTGCTTCTTTCTAAGGTTTTATGTCATCCTTAGTTTTTGTGTAGTATGTACTTAGTCACTTAAAATTGAAACTTTTGCATTGCAATAATGCTGTAGCAGATCATTAGTTTTATTTTCAATGTAAAAGTGACTATTTGTTTTATTGTTTTTGTAACCTTGTTTCATTGTCTTCTCAAATTTATTCCCATAAGTGCAATAAAGTGATTTTCTATTGAAATACTTAATCACAACCAACTTTGCCAATGCCTACCCATGTGCGATATATTGCAGTGCTGCCTAACCATGTTTAACATTGTTGATGATGACTGACAGAAAACATTCTGGAATACTGTAGCGGTTTTTACGGCACTGTGTCTTTCGTGCGAGTATTTCGGGATGAAATTCATTTTGGGGGTGTTATCAAAACCACAATTTGATTGTTAAACACAGATTTGTGGTGAAACTTAATAATTTCGACTACTCATGGTTCTAACATACCTTTATTTGAGTGCACTGAGTGAGAAAAAAAATAATTGTTCGACTGCTGCTTTTTAGCTGTAACAAATGTTCTACCTTCATATATTTGCTACTGGGCCAATGTGTTTACCAAGCTAGCCCGCTAAATTTTGTACCACTGATAGAAGTCTGCTCGAAAAGAACAGTTTGTGCGTTTTGTATGTGTGCAGGTTCCAGGGCAAGTATCAGGCCAGCCCCTCAATTGCTTTGTATATTTATAGTTACTATAAAGCATGCAAGTTTGGTACAAAGTGTGCAGTCATTGTTATGTATAATAAAGGTTACAAGTATGCAACAATATTTGTGTAAATTTTGCATTTACTTTTGCATGCGCAGTATGATGCATTCCAGACAACACCAGAAACAATAATGAGTTGACGTTTAAAAGTCTGTCTTGTCTCCAAGCCAAACAGGTTATCGTAATGATAGATGGCAGTCACATATAATTATTTCAACAAATATGGCACCAGTTTTGCTGATTAGAATAGTGCCAGCAATATTTTGGTGCCAAATTATGTTGCTGTCCCTACTTGTCACTCTTAACAGTGAACAGCTAAATGCACCGATTGCAAAACGCTGACATGATGCAACAAATTAACCATGAAAAACGCTCAACAAGCTGGTTTGCATAATAAATAAATCTCTAAAAAGAGTGTTCAAAAATCTAGCAAAAGTCTTTTCAGAATCTTGGCAAGAAGTTTACTAGGCATTTATTATTATAACTATAGTAAACGTTTACGAAGGTGCTTTAAACAATCTAGAAAGGCCTTCTTAAAATCTTGGTAGGAGTTTTCTAGCCGCAAAATAACGTGGCGTTGGCACAGCTACAGGAGTTTTTCAAGCTGCTTGGGTTTAAATAACATCTAAGCAAGACTTCTCATATACTTTTTGACTATACTTTTGGACATTTACTAGAAGTTTTTTAGCTTTTCTTGTGTTTCGTGGGTAGCAACTCGCATGCAGCGTTCATATGTCTTACCAGCCAGCGTGGCCCAAGCGTGCATATCCTCTGCCTCGTCGCTGCTCAGTCCGGCGTCGATTTCAGAATCTCTGCTGAGAAGATGATCAAGCCGAAAATAACTCGCCATGCCGCGGGTCAACATGATTCTATATTCTTCAGTGTTTTCGTCGTCACTTGTGGGCACTGTTGACGGTGGCGATGACAGGGGGGATGGCCAAAACATTTTTTTATCAACTGAAACTCGCGTCACAATTTCGTGTAGCCACGAGGTCAGATGAGGCGGCACCACGGGTAATGACTGATTGACAGCGCTGGCAGCCCTAAGTATTGGCGTGCTTTTTACTCGTTTAAAATAAGTGACCGGATAAATGGGCAATTGCAGGGAACTGTGGGATACGATGGCTTCCGGTTCGACGCACCGCACGAGTCAACAGTGGCACACGCGCATTTTTGTACTGCTCCGTTGAAAAAAGAAACTCGCCGTGCAATGTCAGTGCGTTTTATTTTTTCCCAACAGTGACTGACGATGACAACCTACGAAAGCCATGAACACTCCGGAAACATTGTCGCACTAAAATCATCTGCTATGCTTTAATACTGCTCGGGGTGTTCTCAGTTTTGCTAGCAGATAAGTCGATACTCAAAACAGTTTTCCTTGTCTGATACGGTACTGCAGATAAAAAGTCACCATTTAAAGATCTCAGGGGAGAGGGATGAATGTAGCAGTGTGCTAAGAGTTTATTTCGGGATCGCTGCTTCGGCCGACATCGTCAGTCAATCGGCATGAAGCGCGACACTTATTGAGCACGTTCAGATATATGTTTTTCTAGCCTTTAGTGCGCTATAAGATGCATTTTTAGTCGAAGTCAGGAGCTTATTTGAACGCTGATCTTGGTCAAGCTGCTTGGTACGGCGGCGTACAAACAATACTTTCAGTCATAAACGGCGCCGAATAATTGAAATTCCGCGCTTATTTATCGCTTTAACGCACTTCTTCCTTTGGGTGCCGCTCTGGCGCACAGTTTTGACGAAAATAAATGCAAATTAACTTTTCCAGCGCTTCGTGTGTAAACTTACTCTTGAGTGAATCTTTCGCGTTTTTTTTTGTCATATATATATATATATATATATATATATATATATATATATATATATATATATATATATATATATATATATATATATATATATATATATATATATATATATATATATATATATCATCAGCCTGACTACGTCCGCTGCAGGACAAAGGTCTCTCCCATGTTCCGCCAAGTTAACCCGGTCCTGTGCTTGCTCCTGCCAATTTATACCCGCAAACTTCTTAATCTCATCCGCCCACCTAAATTTCTGTCTCCCCCAAACTCGCTTGCCTTCTCTTGGAATCCAGTTAGTTACCCTTGACGACCGGAGGTTATCCTGTCTACGCACTACATGCCCGGCCCATGTCCATTTCTTCTTCTTGATTTCAGCTAAGATATCTTTAACCCCCGTATGTTCCCTAATCCACTCTGCTCTTTTCTTGTCTCTTAAGGTTACACCTACCGTTTTTCTTTCCATTGCTCGCTGCGTCGTCCTGAATTTAAGCTGAACCCTCTTTGTAAGTCTCCAGGTTTCTGCTCCGTAGCTAAGTACCGGCAAGATACAGCTGTTATACACCTTCGTCTTGAGGGATAGTGGCAATCTATCTATCATAATTTGAGAGTGCTTGCCAAATGTGCTCCACCCCATTCTTATTCTTCTAGTTACTTCAATCTCGTGGTTCGGCTCCGCGGTTATTACCTGCCCTAAGTAGACATAGTCTTTTACAACTTGAAGTGCACTATTACCTATCTCGAAGCGCTGCTCTTTTCCGAGGTTGTTGTACATTAATTCGTTTTCTGCAGATTCAATTTAAGACCCAACTTTCTGCTCTCCTTGTCTAACTTCGTATTTATCAGTTGCAATTCGTCCCCTGAGCTACTCAGCAATGCAATGTCATCGGCGAAGCGCAGGTCACTAAGGTACTCTTCATTAACTCTTATCCCTAACTGTTGTCCTTCTAGGCTTTTGAAAACCTCCTGTAAGCACGCGGTAAATAGCGTTGGGGAGATTGTGTTCCCCTGTCTTACACCCTTCTTGATTGGTATTCTGTTGCTTTCTTTATGAAGCACTATGGTAGCAGTTGATCCCCTGTGAATTTTTTCCAGGATGTTTATATATACTTCGTCGACGCCCTGATTCCACAGTGTCTGCATGACGGCTGATATCTCTACTGAGTCAAACGCCGTCTCGTAATCTATGAAGGCTATGTATAGTGGTTGGTTGTATTCTAAGCATTTCTCGATTACCTGATTGATAGTATGAATGTGGTCGATTGTTGAGTAGGCTGTTCGAATTCCTGCTTGTTCCTTTTGTTGATTGAATTCTAATGTTCTCTTTTCTCTGTTAGCGATTAGCCTTGTAAATAGCTTGTCTACTACAGAGAGCAAGCTAATCGGCCTGTAATTCTTCAAGTCCTTGTCACCTCCTTTCTTATGTATTAAGATGATGTTAGCGTTCTTCCAAGACACTGGTACCCTTCTCGTCAGGAGACACCTCGTAAACAGGGTGGCTAGTTTTTCTAACACAATTTGTCCTCCATCTTTCAGCAGATCTGATGTTGCCTGATCCTCACCAGCAGCTTTGTCATTTTGCATGCTCTCCAAAGCTTTTCTGACTTCTTCTATCATTACTGGTGGGGTGTCATCTAGGTTACTGCTAGTTCTTATAGTATTAAAGGCGTGGTTGTCCCGGCTACTCTACAGATCTCTGTAAAAATTCTCCGCTATTTAAACTATCTTATCCACATTGGTCGTTATTTTGCCTTCTTTGTCCCTTAGTGCAATCATCCCATTTTTGCCTATCCCAAGTTTCCTCTTCACTAGTTTGACGCTTCCTCCGTTTTTCAGAGCGTATTCAATTCTCTCCCTGTTATACCTTCTTACATCGGATACCTTACGCCTATTATTCAACTTCGAAAGCTCTGCCAGTTCTATTTTGTCTGTTGTACTTGAGACTTCCATGATTTGACGCTTCTTCATGAGATTCTTTGTTTCCTGGGAAAGCTTGCCAGTGTCCTGTCTAACTACCCTGCCTCCAACTTCCACTGCACACTCCGTAATGATACTCGTCAGATTATCATTCATTGTATCTATGCTAAGATTGGTTTCCTCGCTAACAGCCGAGTACCTGTTCTGAAGCAAGACTCTGAATTCCTGTACTTTCCCTCTCAGTGCTAGCTCATTGATTGGCTTCTTGCGCACCTGTTTCGGTCGTTCCTTCCTCAAATCTAGGCGAATTCGAAACCGTACCAGTCTACGGTCACTGCATCGTAACTTGCCAACCACTTCTACATCTTTCACGATGCCTGGGTGTGCACTCATTATAGAGTCAATTTCGTTCTTATTTTTGCTATTAGGGCTCCTCCATGTCCGCTTGCGGTTTCCTTGTTTTCGGTAGAAGGTATTCAAAATCCTTAAATAATTGCGTTCTGTGAATTCTACTAGTAGCTCTCCTCTGGCGTTTCTAGTACCGATGCTATAATCTCCTACTGCCTGGTCTCCCGCCTGCTTCTTCCCTACCTTTGCATTAAGGTTTTCATTTCTTCCCTTCCTCCTCCTCCCTTGCATTAAGGTCGCCCATAACTGTAGTTTACTGTGTTTTACCTTACTCATTGCCAATTCCACGTCTTCATAGAAGCTTTCAACTGAAGCGTCATCATGGCTGGATGTAGGCGCGTAAGCCTGTACTACCTTCATCTTGTATCTCTCATTCAGTTTAATTACGATACCTATCACCCTTTCATTATTGCTATAGTATTCCTCTAATGTTGCCAGCCATGTTTCTGTGAATTAGGAACCCCACTCCCCGTTCTCTTCTGTCAGCCAAGCCCCGATAGCAAAAGACATGCCCATTCTGTAGCACCGTATAGGCCTCATCTGTCCTCATAACCTCACTGAGCCCAATTATATCCCATTTAACACCCTCTAGCTCCTCGAACAGTACAGCTAGCCTTCCCTCACTAGATAAGGTTCTAGCGTTAAAGTGTTGCCAAGTTCAGTTTCCAATGGCGGCCTGTAGTCCAGAGATTCTTAGCACCCTCTGCTGCGTTGCAGATCTGACTGCCGCCATGGTCAGTTGCTTCGCAGCTGATGGGGACTGAGGGCCGTGAGTTATTTGACGTATGCATGTGGGAGGTAGTGGCCAGATACTGCACCAGGGTGGCCAATCTTTCTCTGGTGAGGGAGTGCGTTCCCGGCGGTGGTTACCGGTGAGGCCGCACCCCAGGCCTCGTAATGCACTTCCATCACCACGCGAATTTTTTTTATCCGGTTGGGAACTGCGCGGCACTGGGATTTGAAACACGGACCTTTTGCAAGCGAGGCGGATGCTCTAACCACTATGCCATCGCTGCCTATATATATATATGTACATATATATATATTGTAACGGGGTTTATTTGCAGCGCAGAACGCAGAAAGGGAAGCAGTCAGCAGCGTCCGGTCAAGCGCAGCAAGCACAAGCTTATGCTGATGGCGATGCCCCTGATGCGCCGAAAAATGCCGCTGAAGCTCCTCTTCTTCACTACAATCGCCCTCCGCACAAAAAGACGTCATCCTGGTGGATTAGGGAGAAGAAACGACTAATGGTTCGTAATATGGCTTGAGACGAGAGACGTGGACAGTGTCGCGGCCGCGGTAGCGTAGGTCTGTGGATGGGATGATGGGCTCCACGATATAGTTGACGAGTGACGTTTGCTCTACAACGCGGTATGGCCCGATGTATTTGGGAAGAAGTTTTGCGGAGCGGCCAGGCGCGGTAGCAGGTGCCCAAAGCCATACTAATGAACCAGGTGGAAAGTTTGGAGCCGAACGGTCCCCAGTCTGGCGGGATCGCTGCTGCCACTGGTCCTCGGTAGAAAAAGAGCGGGCAAGCTGGCGGCATTCTTCAGCATGTCGGGCAGCTTCGGACAGAGTTGTACTTTCGGACTCATAAGGTTTATATGGAAAAATAGTGTCTACTGTATTTGAAGGTTCTCGTCCGTACAAAAGAAAGTATGGCGAAAACCCAGTAGTAGCTTGTACGGCAGTATTATACGCGTAGGTGACGAACGGGAGAACTTGGTCCTAATTTGAATGATCAGAGGCGACGTACATCGACAGCATACTGCCAAGAGTACGGTTGAAGCGCTCCGTCATGCCATTTGTTTGAGGGTGGTACGCTGTACTTGTGCGGTGCACGATTCGGCATTCGTTGAGTAATGCCTTCAAGGCGTCATAAAGGAAGGCACGGCCTCTGTCACTTAAGAGCTCGCGAGGGGCACCATGACGCAGAATGAAACGTTGCAACAGAAACGTTCCAACGTCACGGGCTGTGGCAGTCGACAGCGCGGCTGTTTCGGCATAGCGTGTCAGATGGTCTATCGCAACAATAATCCAGCGATTACCAGCTAGAGTTGATGGTAGTGGTCCGTAAATGTCAATGCCGACGCGATCAAAAGGTCGACTAGGACAAGGAAGAGGTTGTGACGGGTAGACTTGCCCGGGAGGTAACTTTTGTCGTTGGCACTGAGCACACGAGCGAATGAACTTTCGCACGTAGTTATACATGTCACGCCAATAATATCTGAGTCGAAGCCTAGCGTATGTCTTGAAGAGGCCTGCGTGGGCGCACTGCGGATCCGCGTGAAAAGCTTCGCAGATGGCAGCTCGAAGATGGTGGGGTATCACAAGGAGACACTTGCGACCGTCAGAAAAGTAGTTGCGTCGATAAAGAAGATCATCTCTTAGGCAAAAGTTGCTAGCCTGGCGGCCGAGAGCGCGAGACGGCGAAGGAGTGAGAGGATCAGAAAGAATGCTTATGAGGCCACTGATCCAGGGATCCTTTCGTTGTTCCACCGTCATGTTGCGCAAGGCGGATGACGCAAGTTCAGGCTCGAGGGAAGAGAGGCAAACACCTTCATCCGATATGGGTGAGCGAGAAAGGACGTCGGCGTCCGTGTGCTTACGACCAGATCTGTAAATAACGCGGATGTCGTATTCCTGAAGTTTGAGCGCCCAGCGAGCAAGTCGTCCGGAAGGGTCTTTAAGTGTGGATAGCCAACAAAGGGCGTGATGGTCAGTGACGACGTCGAATGCGTGACCATACAGGTAGGGGCGAAATTTTTCAAGGGCCCAAATAATAGCTAAACACTCTTCCTCGGTCGCGGAGTAGTTAGCCTCGGCTTTCGTCAAAGTACGGCTTGCGTAGGCGACGATATATTCATCAAACTCTGCCTTTCGTTGCGCGAGCACAGCGCCAAGTCCAACACCGCTGGCATCAGTATGAACCTCCGTGGGAGCGGCAGGATCGTAGTGTCGTAGGATGGGTGGTGAAGTCAGCAGGTGGCGTAATTTGGTGAATGCATCGTCGCATGCTGGTGACCAGGTGGAAAGGTCCTTGTCGCCGCTAAGAAGGTCCGTAAGGGGCGCACATATGGAAGCGAAATTTCTAATAAAGCGTCGGAAGTATGACGACAAGCCGACAGAACTTCTAAGTTCCTTCAAGTTCTTTGGCTTCGGGAAATCGGCGACTGCTCGAAGCTTGGCGGGGTCGGGAAGTATGCCGTCCCGCGATACGACGTGGCCAAAAATGGTGAGCTGCCGAGCACCAAAACGACACTTCTTGAGGTTGAGTTGAAGGCCGGCGTCGGTGAGACAGTGTGAGGACGTGCTCGAGACGATTTAAATGGGTGTCCAAATCGGTGGAAAAGACAACTACGTCATCGAGGTAGCATAAACATGTGTTCCACTTGAGGCCTCGTAAAATAGCGTCCATCATTCTTTCAAAAGTGGCTGGAGCGTTACAAAGGCCGAAAGGCATAACGGTAAACTCGTATAACCCATCAGGTGTGACAAATGCTGTTTTTGTTCGGTCAGATGCTTCCATGGGAACTTGCCAGTATCCAGACCGTAAATCCAGCGAAGAGAAGTATTCTGCTCCCTGCAAACAGTCAAGGGCGTCGTCTATTCGAGGTAACGGGTAAACGTCCTTGCGGGTGATCTTGTTTAAACGTCGATAGTCCACACAGAACCGAATGGAGCCGTCCTTCTTCTTGAAGGGAACGACCGGTGACGCCCAGGGACTGTTAGAAGGCTGTACAATACCCCGCTGGAGCATGTCAGCAACCTGGTCGTCAATAACATGGCGCTCCGACGCTGAGACTCGGTAGGGGCGCTGCCGTAGAGGCGTATGGCTTCCTGTGTCAATCTTTTGAGATATGTTCGATGTGCGACTGAGGCCAGAAGCGTGGCTGTCAAAAAAAGTACGAAACTTTTGCAGCAGGTTCACTAACTGGCTTCGTTCTGACGAAGACGTTGCGACATCGATGGAGCGGTGGAAAGCGTCAAGGAGTGACTGGTCAACAACAGAGTCAGAAATGAGTGCGCTGAGGTCTGTTGAAAGTAAACTAGATGGAGCGTCAAAAATGTGACGGGCGTCGATCGGATGCACGTGACCGAGACATTCACCATAGAATAAAGGTAAGGCCCTTCTAGCGTATTGTACACGAGCGTCTTCGTGACGCCATGGTGGAAAGTAAGGAGAGCAATGGGCAGTGGAGAACATTTGCGTTGAAGGAACAGGGCAGAGGGCGTAAATAAAACATCACCGTCGGAAATAGCGTCACACGACACAGTCACCAGCAGAGAAGAGCGCGGTGGTACGGTGGTGTCGTCGGAAACAAACAGTTTATAACACGGCAGGGAGGCTTCGACAGCGTCCACAACAGGAAGTGCAGATAGCTCAAGTTCAGCGCGACAGCAGTCAATGACGGCATTATTATTCGCAAGGAAGTCCCAGCCGAGTATAATGTCATGGGAACACGAGGGCAGCACTACGAATTCGACGATATACACATTCCCTTCGATGACGACTCGTGTGGTGCAGGCTGCGAGAGGTGTTACACTTTCTGCGTTAGCCGTTCTAAGCGAGAGGCCGGATAATGGCGTCAGAACTTTGCGGAGTTTGCGGCACAGGTTCATGGACAGGACGAATAGAGCGGCTCCGGTGTCAACAAGCACCATGACGACGATACCATCGACTGACACTTCAATGACTTTAGGTGGACAGGGGCGAGGACTTGTGCATGGCGACGGGGACGCAGTTCGTGCCTCGGGAACTGCGGCCGTTAGTTTTCCTGGTCGGTGGGTCCGGAACGGCGACGCATAGGGGAAAGCGAACGCCGACGTGGAGATGGGGAGCGGCGGGTCGGGCCGTGTGGGCGATCAGAAGAAAAGGAAGAGGAAGGAGGGCTTGAAGGCATAGACGAAAACTGAGGGTCGAAAGAGGGCATTCGTCGAATGTTCTAGGCAGCCTGGTGACGATGACAATAACGTGCCACGTGGCCAACACCACCACAAGCAAAACATATGGGACGGTTGTCGTAGGTCCACCATTGGTCCGAGTAGACTCCGATTTGCGGCTGGGGGGCAGAAAACTGCGGCCGAGGTGGTATCGGCATAGGCGGCGGTGAATAGGTCGGCGGCGAAAAGGGCGGCGGCGAATACATAGGCGCTGGCTGGAACGCAGGCTGTCAAGGTCGAGCAACGGCTTCGGCGTACGTGAGAGGTGCGGCGACTGGGGGAGGTTCACGGGCGGAAGGAAGAACTTGTGCGACCTGGTCTTGAATGAAGTCGCGGAGTGTAGACGGCGATCTGCGTGGTTGATCGGGTACACAGGACATCAAAGAGAGCTGACGAGCGACCTCAGCGCGGATGAACTCTTGCATCTTGGAGAGAAGAGGGGCATGGCCTTCTATGCCAAGGGTGGAAAGACTGGACGAAGAGTCGTCGAGCACCGAGGGACGTCGGGTGGAAAGACGTTGCCTGCGCAACTCGTCAAAACACTGGCATAACTCGGTCAGTTCTAGGACAGTGCGAGGACTCTTAGAAAGCAACATTTGGAAAGCGTCGTCCTCAATGCCCTTCATGATATGCTCGATCTTAGGCTCTTCGGACATTGACTCGTTCACTCGCTTGCAAAGGTCCAGAACGTCCTCAATATAGCATGTGAAATTCTCACCAAGCTCCTGGGACCGAGTATGTAAGCGTTGTTCGGCACGGCGTTTGCGTACCTCAGGCCGCCTGAAAACTTGTGTGAGGCTCGTTTTGAAGACCAACCATGTAGGGAGTTCCGCTTCGTGGTTTATAAACCACAGCTTGGCCACGTCCGACAGGTAGAAAGAGACGTAGGCCAACTTGGCGGTGTCATCCCATTTGTTGTGAGTACTCACTCGCTCGTACATTGAAATCCAGTCGTCAACGTCCTTGTCTTCTGTGCCTGAGAAGACAGGGGAATCTCGCAGACGCGGAGAACCGGCGCAGAGAACAGTAGGTGGTGCCGGTGGAGGAGTTGGAGCGGCGCTTGCGTCGGTAGGCATAATGGATGGTAAAATGCGATTCCGAAGCTCCAGGGTGATCAAAACCCATCAGAATCCACCACTTGTAACGGGGTTTATTTGCAGCGCAGAACGCAGAAAGCGAAGCAGTCAGCAGCGTCCGGCCAAACGCAGCAAGCACGAGCTTATGCTGATGGCGATGCCCCTGATGCGCCGAGAAATGCCGCTGAAGCTCCTCTTCTTCACTACAATATATATATATATGCAATGGCCAGCGCTATTCTCGTGTGGCAGGTACAATTCACCCGCTCGTTCCCATATTATCTTTGCTAGGCGTGCCTGCGCGAAAATTTATTTCTCAATATATTATTCACAGCAAATTCATGAGTAAGCTTTTTTTAGTGTGGAATACACTCGTACCTGTGACAACATGGTTTTCGCACACTCTGGCTTCAAAGTTCCGTAATCAAAGGCTACCAGTCACTGTGGCTCTCTTCGCAGTCGTGGCCCTCCTCGTTTTTCGTTATCAATATATGGCAATAAATACCTGCGTTTACTTTGCACGTTCGAGTTGGAGCAGCCAATGGCTGAACAAAAGACCATGGTTTATCAGGACGAAGATAAACGGGCTACCAAACGCGCAAATCACGAATAATCTGAGGCTAGCGGTGAAGCGGTTTGCCGTCGTCTACTTTTCGCGAACCGGAAGCCGATAGCAGACGGTGCATCCCACAATTCCTCGCTCTTTTAATGGTCACCTATTGCGTTCCACACTAGTCATACTATTCGATATTACATAAAGTATTTTATCCCCCTTGTTGTAATTTAGCTTCGAATCAATACAAAGGAATCAGTGACTCAGAATCTAAATCGATGACCGCGATGACGCAAAAAAACATCATACGTCAAGTTGCGTTAAAGCTCCTTTCCAAAAGAACCTGTTAGCATATATTAGCGGTTTTTCTTGTAATTTCCGTAATTTTAGGGAGGTGCTGCTGAGCCTGCCGACCAGCTAGCGAGTTGGCATCTAACCACACAACGTTCAATAGCAAGCCTTCACACGATGGCACAAATATTGGTTTGCAGTTTTACATTGCCGATAAACTCCGCTTCTCCTATACCGAATAACCGGTGTACGGCAGCAGCAATGCTGGTACTGACGTTTTAGATGAGAAGCAGCTTAGGGTCAAGCTCAATCTGGTTTGATGCGTGACCACTCTTCCTGCGCGTGTGCATCCGTTTCCTCTCTCTCTTCTCCCCCCACCATCCGTTACTTCATCACGACGAAGCATGGAGCATCTGCTAACCTACACTCCATCCGTTTATTCAATATTTATTCCTAACAAGATCCGTCTAAACGTTGACTTTATCTACATCCGCTTATCAATATTTCGGTCAATATTTCGTTACACAAATCTACTGGTGTATCTTCTTGACCTGCTTTCTTCCACCTTTTCAGAAACACCTCAATTTTAATTTGACCTGCAAAGCCTGTGGCCTGATCCGTCTCTTCTACGCCTACCTAGACTTGCCCCACAACGGATGGTTCCTGCGCCATCGTAACAGCTGAGCACTTTCTTCTACAAAAGTGGATTCTTTGCTGCAGAGACAAAAAAAGATCATGGACAAATGAAGTATGGTTCTCACGTTGCCGCCTGGGGCATCAATCTCCCGAAGAGTTCCTCAGTGTGCAGTTGTACACAAACAACAAGGCAAGCATGCAACTGTGCCGGAGCGAGCTTTCACAAATGAGTTGGGTACGTCGATTCCTCATCAAGGAAGCAAGATGCGCACTCAAAGTGACAAAGAAACGATGCACAAAATTTTGAGCTACCGCCCGAGTAGTGTTGAACTTGACGTATTGGGCCTGAACTTAAATATATCACGGAGCATTCAACGTAAAGAAAGTTGTCTGCAAAAGGCTGTCAGCCATGTACAACCCTCCCGTTGTGACGAAGCACCCACTCACGCCATGTTTGACGAAAAAGGAGCTTAACAGCGCAAACAACAGGAGGGGATAGAAGAGCGAAGAACAGAGGGCCGAACTTCTTCGCACCCTCTTCCTCTACCCTGCAGCACCAACCAGCCCATTCAAGCACTCTGTTAAAACTCACGCCATAGGTGTTCTATCGAACATCCGCTCGGGCGCACGTGCATCCCCGGTCACGTCTGAACAACATGCTGCCATCAAGAGCCTTCATAACACAAAGGGCATAGCAGTGCTACCCGCAGACAAGGGCAATGTGATCGTCATGCTGAACAAAAGTGATTTCAAGATGAAATCACTTGCGGAGCTTCTTGACGAATACGTTTACGCTTGTCTCGACAAAGACTCTTTATAGCAAGGCTGCAAAGTGATTTTAGAAAGCTTCTCGCCGATGTGTTCCAGGTTACCTAAGCCCAACACAAGACTCTCTGCCACGAAAGACTAAGCCACAACGGTCCTGCTTCTGCTCTCTACGGCGTCCCCTAAATGAACAAATCTGGTGTCCCATAACAACGCGTCGTGGACTTCATCGGGTGAAAACTTTACATGCTTTCTGGCTCGTTGCATTCGCTGATATTTCCTCTGAATATTCCGAATAACACTGACATCCAGAATTTCAGCCACTTCATTGAAAAAGCCCTGGGCCTTGAACTTGACTCAGTTCTTGCCAAAAAAAACGCCTATTGATGAGTTAGACCTGCTGAAAATTGTGCGCTTCTGTCTGTTTATTGCGTTTTTTGATTCAAAGGACTAAGCTTACCGGCAATTCAGTGAATTTTGGTTATTGCGCCCAATTCGACTATGCCGTCTGCAGAACGCTGATCACTCTTATCGATCACTAAAGTCCCAAAGATTTTCTTTCATGACGTCAAAAGCTTTTTTTGTATTATCAGCAACTAGGATTTGCACTCGTTTACGTATCAAGTGAATTGCACTGTGATGCCCCCCCCCCCAGTTTTCAACTGAATTAAATAATGAAGAATTGCTTTTTCTTGATGTTATGGTGAAGTGTTATGGTGATGAGCTTTTGTTTAGACGATGGCGTTCCAGACACTGCGATCAGACTCAACTCCGTCTTTTTGGTATAAGGCAAAAATACTTGTTTATTTATCTGCGTTCGGAAGCGCTCTGCTGTCACTTGAGCGTCCCCGCGTCCCTCGCTCGCGCTCTTCTTCTTCTTCGTTTCCTTGTCCCAGCCCAGAACGTGAAAAATAATCAACATTCCCGGCCGCGCAAAGTTAAACGCATAGTTCAAGGGGGTACAGTCTTTGTATCGGCCTGATCGCAAGGTGACCACCTTGCAACTTGATCTTGCAAGAACGAATGACACCGTCTGCACTGCGGTACACTTCCGTGACCCTTGCAAGCTTCCATAGCTGGCGTGGAGTGTTGTCCGCATGCACGAGAACGATGTCCCCTTGCTTCAATGCTGTATTTGATTTCGTGTCGGCAAAGTGTGCAGATCGTAATTGCAACAGGTATTCTTTTTGCCAACGCTTCCAAAAACTTTCAACCAGCAGCTTCCTGTAGTTGTGTCTGCGTATGGCGTCTGATCGTTTGGAATTACTGTTGACTTCGTCAGCGGTCGCATACGGTATGGAAGTCAATCTTCGTCCAAGGAGAAGTTCGGCTGGCGTCAAAGTGCAAGGTTCTCCTGCATCTGTCTCGATGAAAGTCAGAGGCCTAGAGTTTACGACTGCTTCTACCTCCGCCAGCACTGTCGATATTTCTTCGTAGTTCAGACGAGCTTTGCCAATAATTTTTCGCAGCGGAAGCTTCACTGATCGTACAAGGCGCTCCCACCATCCACCCCACCAAGGAGCATTTGGTGCTATAAACTTCCACGAAATGCCGTTGGTGCTGAGGTGACTAGCGACGTCCTCTTCAGAGAACATTCGGTTTAGCCGCTTTATGTCTGCCGATGTCTTGTGAAAGCTTCGTGCGTTGTCAGAATAGATCACCCTAGGTAATCCTCTCCGAGCTGCAAATCGTCGTAGGCACAGCAGGAAAGCCTCGGATGTCATTTCCGAGACAAGCTCGAGATGCACGGCTCTAGATACGGCGCACGTAAAAAGTGCAACGTAGCACTTCGTGTCTCCTTTCTCCGTGCGTGCATACAGAGGGCCCGCGAAGTCGACTCCTACAACTTCGAACGGGTTCGTTGGTGTCACTCGATGACTTGTTAACGGAGCAGTCTCAGCAGTTCCTGGGCCCGCACTGAAACGCTTGCATATATTGCAGCCATGCAGCACTCTTTTTACCAAAGAGCGAGCTCGACAAATCCAGTAGCGTTCCCGAAGCTGCGTAAGTGTATCTCTAACTCCTCCATGTAAGACTTGAAGATGGGCTCTGTTTGCCAAAAGTGTCGAAAAGTGGTGACTTGACGGCATTATGATTGGGTGCTTGACATCTTGTGTGGAATGCATGAGGGATAAACGGCCTCCAACCCGAAGAATTCTGTCTTTGTCTATGTAAGGGCGTAGTTCAGCGATTCGAGATGTAGACTCGACTGGTTGGCCGTTGGTCAAAGTGGTGAGTTCTTCAAGAAAGCCTTGCTCTTGTGTACATTTTATCCAATACTGTTCAGCGTTCAGGATTTCTGTTGCCACGAGATGTCCTGTATGATTACTTCTTTTTCTGCATCGGTCAGTAAACCTGAAAATCCACGCAGTGACTCTGAGTAGCTGTTGAAGCCTGCTGTACCGTTGAATATCAATTATCGGAACTGAGAAGCGTGTCATTAGTGCGACGTGGACTGTTGTAACTTCACCTTGGGTGGCTTCCGCTATGTCTAGTTCACAGAGCTGTAGGGGCCATTCAGACATCGGTTTAGTTAGCCACTCGGGACCATGCCACCATTTCGAGCTGCACATCAGTCTTTCAAGGGTCGCGCCACGTGTGAGTAGGTCAGCCGGGTTGTCCGTTCCAGGACAGTATTTCCACTTTGATGGATCTGTAGTGCACCTAATTTCATTGACTCTGTTGGCTATGAACTGTTTCCACTTTTTGACGTCACCTTTTATCCATGACAACACAATGGCGGAATCTGTCCACATCGTGTAGTCAACTTGAACATTCCTCAAAGCCCTTTTCACGTATGCCAACATTCTTGAGCCGATTAAGGCAGCCAGCAGCTCCAATCGCGGCAGCGTTGTCTCCTTAATGGGTGATACACGGGACTTCGCAATCAACAGTATCGGCTTCTCAGGACTTGATACGACGTATATCGCTGTTCCGTATGCCGCTGGACTGGCATCGCAGAAAACATGTACTTGAAGCACATTGGTCTTCCTTGCTCCGCCGCCCAGATAGCGAGGAACGACGACGTCTTGCAGTTGCGGCAGCTGGATGACCCAATCATTCCATTCTTTTTGCAGGTCATTGGGTAGGACTTCATCCCAGCCGATTCCTCGTATCCACAGTCTCTGAAACAATATTCGTATGGCAATAGTATATGGTCCTACAAATCCCAACGGGTCAAACATTCTTGATGCTGACTGCAAGACAAATCGTTTTGTACCCGTCTGTGCTGTCAAAAACCGGAGTAGGTTTTCAACCGAAAAGTTGAATTCATCCTTTGCAGGATTCCAAACCAAACCCAGGACCTTGACTGACGTTTCGTGAAGAACGACCATCTCATTACTAGTTGATTCCACTTGATTTTCAAGCGTGCGCATCAAATTTGCTGAATTTGTTGTCCATTTTCGCAATGTCATGCCGGCCGATTTTATTATTGAGCGCGCTTCTCGGCATAGTTTAGCGGCTTCCTCTTCTGTGTCGGCACCAGTGACTAAGTCATCCACGTAAAACGACTCGGCAAGAGTTTGCGCAGTTTGTGCCATGACAGCCGGTGCTCTTTTTACGTGGTAGAGAATAGTAGCTGTGAGCAAAAATGGGCTACATGTGGCTCCAAAAGGCACTCGTGTCATCCTCCACTCTTGCAGCTTGCCCTTGGATAAATCTCCTTCTGCAAACCAGAGAAAGCGGAAAGCGTCTCTGTCGTCCTCCCGAATCGCAATTTGAAGGAATGCCTTTTTTATGTCCGCGATAACTGCCACCGGGTGCGTTCTGAAGCGTAGCAAAATTTGCACGAGGTCTTGGTATAAGTTGTCATCCTTTTGAAGGCAGTCATTAAGTGACTTGCATCCTTTGGCATGTGACGAAGCGTCAAACACCACTCTCATTTTCGTCGTCAGTGCTTGTTCACGCATGACTTCCTTGTGCGGCATGTAATATAATTTCGTCACCTCTGCAGGTACGTCAATGACTACTTCGGCGTGTCCTGCCCTCAAGTACTCCCTTATGGTACGGTCATACGTTTCGAGCAGTCCTTTTCTGGAGTTGAGACGGTTGACAAGCCTGTCCAGTCGAGTAACGGCTACTTGCCTGTTGCTTGCAAGCTCGAAATTATCCTTCCAAGGGAGGGTCACTTCATATCTTCCGTTTTTGAAGCTAATCGTTTGCTCAAAATGCCTCATGGTGTCGCTCATTTCAGGTGGCTTGTTTATCGCGTCCGTAATTCCTATGTTTTCAAGTTCCCAAAAGGAGCGCAATATCTCGTCGGAATCGGTAGCTTGGGCTTTTAGCACGCACACCATCATTTGTGAAGTAGTTGGGTGGGACACCAAGTGCGATGTGCTTCCCTGGAAGGTCCATCCAAGCTTGGAGTTCAGTGCGATCAATGATTCGTTGCCTTCGCACCGTGAAACTTCGCCGGTCAACACTTTCCACATCTGATCGGACCCGATAAGTACGCTGATGCCACTCTTAGTTATGATAGATGGATGTTGGAGCTCATCGGCAACATCGTTTCCCAGCTTCTTGAAAGACGCAACGAAGGCTACGTCCATTGCAGTCTCTGCGATGTCTTGGCAGATGTTTGGGATCTCTATTGCAGTTAAGACTATTTCCGCGTCGGAAAACTGGCTTCGCAGTCGTAGTTCTACTATGCGACGCCTCTTAGCCTCTTGGTCCGATGTATTTGCGAAAGTATTGAAGGCTATTCGAGTTGCTCCCACGCTTTTCAGCTTGAGGTGCTTGGACAGATCTTCAGTTACGAAAGTCCTCTGACTGCCACCATCGAAAACGCCTCGTATGTAGCGGCAGGTGTCATCATTCATGGCCCATGCTCTGAAAGTCTGAAGAAAAACGGAAGTGGTAGAGTCTTCCTTGACGGGTCTTCTTCCAAGTGATGCACAGACTGTCGTAGTTTTTTCGTGGTTCTTGTTAGCATAGTCTGACTTCCGCGAACACCTATCGGGATCGCACATGCTTGTAGCGTGTCGAGCTTGGCATTTGGAGCAGGAAATCCTTTTTTTGCAGTCCCGTGCCCGATGTCCTTTGGTGGTGCAGCGGAAACACCTTTTGTCGTTGGAAAGCAGTTGCTTCTTCTGCGTCAGTGACAAGTCAGCTGTGCAGGCTTCCGATCCATGATGGCTGGACGAGCAGAATACGCAGTTGTCCTTTTTTTCTCGTACCGAGTTGCTGTGAAGCACAGATGACGTCGGTTTTCCACGCCGAGAGTACGTCGACTGACTGGCCACGGGGAGTGTTCCATGTTCTCGTTCTTTGGCATCCTTAAAATCACTCTTTTCCAGGCTTTCCAGCTCAATACACAGGAAGTTGAGCACACGGTCCAGTCCCACGGATGTAGCTTCAGCTCTCGAGTCATATGCCAACTGGACGGCACAAGATCGATGATACTGCACGACTATATCCCGTGGAAGAGCACGCAGTAGGATGTCGCAGAGCATTGACCAAAATGACGACTTGTGCACACCCAAAGTCTCTAAGCCTCGGATATTCACGAGAACTTGGTCGTACAAGCTGCGTAGCGCTTTGGTGTCAGTCGATGAACGGACAGGGCTTAACATCCGTAGCTTGGCAAAATATTCTTGCTCCAGGCGCGTCTTGTCTCCAAATCGCTTCTGTAGCATTTTTATGGCGTCACTGTAGCAACTTTCTGTCGTCGGAAGGCCCGCAATTACTGATGCAGCGTCTCCTTTAAGATACAGTCGCAGGTAATGAAACTTCTCCGTGGCAGTGATGCGATTGTTACTATGAACAATTTGGTAAAATTGTTCCCAAAATTCGGGCCACTTGCATAGGTCTCCAAAAAAAGGAGCTATTGTCAGTTTAGGCAATTTAACTCCAGTTCCATCTGATGGTGCTACGACTGTCTGGGAAACTGTTTCTTGATTTCCGGTCGATGTCCTTAGCATGCGATCTTTCTTGCTCAGAATCTCAGCGAGAATGCGCGTAGCAACGTCCTCGTATTGTAAGACAGCGTTATACTCGACCTCGAACTCCTCGTCAGGTATATGCGGCTCAATCTCGTTGTTCAAGTTTTTAAGTTCTTCGTTATTAGCCTTCAGCCTCTCATATATGGAGTTGAGCTGGTCATAGGAGGCAGAGTCGTTAGCGAGGAGATCACTTGCCTCGTTTATAATCCTCGTGTTCTGTGCTCGCCGCGACGTCCGCTTCGACTTCAGTCGCTCCATGCCGCTGCAGTTTACTGGTAGCCGTCCGTAGGGTCCTGGTTTTCAATCCCGGTTCTTCGGCACCAATGTTTAGACGATGGCGTTCCAGACACTGCGATCAGACTCAACTCCGTCTTTTAGGTATAAGGCAAAAATACTTGTTTATTTAACTGCGTTCGGAAGCGCTCTGCTGTCACTTGAGCGTCCCCGCGTCCCTCGCTCGCGCTCTTCTTCTTCTTCGTTTCCTTGTCCCAGCCCAGAACGTGAAAAATAATCAACACTTTATTTCGCTGTGTTTATAAAGAACACGCACGTTCGCCGTTGTTTACACTTCAGTTCGGTACACCCCGCAGAGCCGAAGAGGTCCGTCGTGTAGTCTTCCCTGCAGCGTGACCACAAGATTTGCACCAAGTCTGTTGATCTATTCTTTGACATTGAACGTGTGTGCCGCGACCTGTCGGGTAGGGGCTACATGGGTCCCTTTGTGTCGTCTGTAAAACGCAAGTTAGTGTGGCCTCACACAGCTCCGTCGCAATGCTCGAAACAGTCCAGTACACTCTACGTGGCTGGCGTGCAGAAAACTTTGACCTGTGTTCTGTGCAAGTACTACGTATACGTAGCTCATCTACCCACGCGAAAGGCCAAACACACGCTCATCAATGTGAAAGACAAATTATGGGAAGAATCCTTTCCTGGTGCTGCGTACGAGGTCTAGCGTGCACTAAAGGCGATTGTGTACATTTTGGCGAATTTGGCAACGGCAAGGCATGGCTGAGAAGCACAATAGTGATGTAAAAGGTGCCATCAAACGCCCTCGCCGAGCACGCGCAAGCTTCAAATATTGAAATTGACCAAAGCATGGCAGGTGCCGTCACTTCCAAAAATGGCTTCACTGAAAATATTATAATAGTAGATCCTTCATTTTTCACCAAGATGAAGTGGGAGGGTGAGAGAAAAGGCTTACAATCAGCTTGACTAGCTCCGGTCCCCAAATGTACACTCTGGAGCGTTTGCAACAAACTGTGCTGCACACATGAACGAACAAGAAAAAGATAACTTACAGCGATGAACTATTAAAAAGGACTTATTAATTAACATTGTTGATAATCGGGGAGAAATAAGCAGCAATAAATTAGGGTGAACTGAGAAAAAACAATTATCACTGACAATACGTTGCATGTTCCCTGGAAATATGAAGTGAAGACATCAACACATTTATAACAAGCAAAATTTTACACATTCAATTAGAGTCTGGAGTAGAATTTCAACAGTTGAGATAAAAGAAAAGAAAACATGGAAAGCAAGGCACCATACTTCAGCTGTATGAAAAAAGATATGCATATATGAAATACGTAATGTGTAAAAACATGCACGAAAGCGGGATTTCATCGCAAGGCTGATAAAACAAAAATTGTTGTGAAACACTTGAGAAGAAAGTGCGCAGCTGTTTTGTTGAATCGGAAGAAGTGCGCTCGGGCATATTTCTGCCTTGAACAGCTCTCGTTTTTATTAGACTGTCAGAATTCCTAACTCTCTCTGAACAAGCGGAACCACCCCCGGGATGGGGGACCATCTATCCAATAAAAACGCGGGTCCCAGCCGTTTGCCTAATGATGGACCGAAGGTTAGTGACCTCGTTGGCGCATCTGCTTCTTGTGATGACTCTACCGACAGCTCATCAGTGGGAGAGATGGAATAGGGAGCCGACTTCAGGACATTCAATACTCGCAGGTTGAAAAGGAAGCTTCGCAGGACGTCATCAAGAGCGGAGCCACAACCGGCGCTGAACAAAAGCGAGTGGTGTTTCACCATTTCGTGTGTACCCATTTCTACATCAGACAACGTCAACTCACTCCACAGGCAGTCATTGACTAATTTTTTCAGTAGAGCAGCACCTGCTCAAGTGAATGAAATTTGCATGAATAACAGAAAAAACATATTGTCAGTAGATGTAGCGAACAAGACCATTCTTGACAGACTGAAGGCCGTCACAGAGCTCGGGAGTATCTCAGTTCGCACTTTCCTCGCTCATAGGAAAAGAACAACGACTGGCGTGATAAATGACATCGACGCAGATATCACGGACGCTGAACGCCAGAATCTCGTGACGTCGACAGTCAGAATCGTGACCATACGCCAATTCGGGCAGTCTCGCTGCATCAAGCTAGCAATTGATTCTGATACTCTGCCTCCAAGCGTGAAGGCGGATACGTGAGACATCCTGTGTGCCCTTAGGTGCCACGGCCTTTGCAGTGTCACCAGTGCTGCAAGTTGGAACTCGTCAGCACTGTGCGCGAAAGTGATACTATTTGCCAGCGGTGTGGCTGATCTCATAAAGTGGAAAGCTGCGATACTCCTGATCTATTGAAATGTCCAAACTGTTCTGGTATAATGAAGTGACATCGAAGGAGTGCCCGAAGATGAAAGAAGATATTCGCGTCCTGCGGAAGATGGTCAGAGACAACTCGATACACAGAGAGGCTGTCAAGATCAACCGTCGACGCAGACGTCCTTCACAACATAGGTACCAGCGAACCCATAGAGCACATAGGATTGATGCATCGCCATCAGCGATAGATGAACATACGCGTGCACATTATCAGGCGGCTACACCCATGTCGTACGCACCACGTCCCAGGGATGCAGAAAGTGGATGAACGTCCACGTTGCACGCCGATACTTGAGATACTGAGTGGCCTTCGCTACTGCCCGGAGCAAAAAAAAAAGACCGCATCATAAGCTACAACTTCAAAAGGGCGGAAAATAATAGGCGAGACACTGAGAAGACTCAAAATATGCTGAAGCATCTACTAAAATCTATTCGTGCGATTCTCAACAAGCTACAGACGCCCGGTGCGAAAGCAGCAGTGCAGATTCTCCACGAGCTGGAACCACTAATGCTAGCCCTTCCATAAAAAATATGGCTAATTTCATCGATGAACGGTTGCGCATCTCTGCTATAATACAGTGGAACGCAAGACGCTTGCGAAGCCGATTTTCTGACATTCGACCACGGAAATTTAAATACATATTTCCATTCGTTGTTATATGTGAGCCGAATATAATGTCAGTGTTCCGGATTTCCGAATACGTCACTTTGTGGTCACGCGATGATCAAAATGCGAGCGAAGTAATTATATGCGTACGTCGAGATTTAACGTACGTGAAACATGCCATGGCTTGTCATGCTTCTAATGACTATATTTGCCTATCTATCTATTACGCACAAGCGACATTCATTATCAGTCAAGAGTAGGTATATTCCTCCTAGAAGCCACGTGGACTGTTCCAATCTCTTGTCTGAGCTCCAAGCTTGCCCTGGACCACATGTATTAGTTGGGGAACTTGATGCACACCATTCCTTGTGGAGTTCCGCCTCAATGAACACCCGCGGTAGGGACATCGCCGATTTTGTGCTCAATCAGGGCCTGATGTTCATCCACAATGACTCACCTACTTACCTTCGTGGCGCGTCGTACAACACATGTCTGGACGTATATTTTGTGGGCAGTAGTCTATGGTCTACCAGCTGTTGGTTCGTAGAAGTTAAAACACGTGGAAGTGAACATCTCTCTATATATAGAGAGATAAAAGGATTCCGTCGTTCGGCTCTTCTGTCTGTGAAAAGCGTAGACTCGCCAGAATTCGAAGCTTCTGTAAACGCTCAGTGCAGAAAAATTCATTCTATATCTGAAATTGAAAGCATCAGTGCATCAGCCTTAACAAAACATACAAAACTTGTAAGATCGCTGCCATGATCACAACTTGACGCACCATATGAATACCTTCGTGCAATCAGTCGCCGGGCAGAGAGAAAAATACATGAGGACGAAATCACCATCTGACTTATCTACAGCACGCTAAGCACAACGACGTGTATTGCGACACATCAATAAGCTCAACAGGCAACAGTGGAAGGTATTTTGTGGTTATCTTGATCCCAGAAAACCCCTATCTAGAATTTGGCATATTGTTCGTAATCTTTAGACGCACACGCAACAGCTGTTCCCTTTCCGAGCTTTGGCTCTAAAGCAAGGTCAACCTGAAGTAGAGGTTGAAGAAGATTACTGCCACTTACTTGTACGTATGTCCTCCTCACCAATATGACCTTGAATGGATGGATGGATTGATATGGCTGTACCCTTTAGATCGCGCGGTGGCTCACGCCACCAAGCTGTAATACTTAGTGAATCAAAAACTAGATTTATTTTTTCCTTTATATAGTGAAGTTGAGGACTCGTACTTTGCAGTGAAGGGTTTATTTTTCACTCGCGCCTTGACTTTAGCTACCAATCAGATAACCTCCTTTTTGTTAATTCTACCCGCTTAAAGTCTATTTTGCCCTCCCTGTTCCTAAACCCCAGTGCTTTGAAAAACTCTGCGCCATCATCCTGAACTGTAGGGTGAAGCCCTTTACAGAACATTAACGATTGTTCGGCACTTTGCTCTTCTTCTCCACACGTACTTCATACCGTGTCTACCCCTTCGTATTTGGCCCGATAAGCCTTGGCTCGCAATACTACCGACCTGGCCTCAAACAGTAGAGAACTACCCCAAGTATTATCATAGACCCGTTCCTTGAGAATTTCCTGCTTAAGAGTTCGATAGATCTCCAGTGTGGACTTCCTAATCATGCCGATTCTCCACATATCGGTCTCATTTTCCTTCACCTTCTTAACCGATAATTCTTTTTGGTTTGGCCCCCTCCTGATTTCTAAGTATTTACCAGTCAATTTTCTGGTTCGCTTCCTCCATTTTGTATCGACATTGTTAAAGTACAAGTAGCGGAACACCTTCCTAGGCCAACGCTCCTCCCCCATTTCCCCTAATCGCTTCTCAAATTTTATCTTGTTGCTAGCTTGCCTGCCTTCAAATGATGTCCATTTCATATCACCATGTACATCCTGATTTGGTGTATTCCCGTGAGCTCCCAAGGCAAGCCTACCTATTTCACGTTGCTTAATTTCTAATCTTGCATGAACTTCTGATCTCCTGCACAAGGACGCATTGCCGAACGTCGAACCAAAAACCATGACCCCTTTCTATGTTCCTCTCTTAACCTCATATCTATTGTAATTCCACAGTGCTCTGTTTTTCATCGCCGCTGCCTTCCTGTTACCTTTAGCCGTCACCTATATTTAGTGTTCCCTTAGGTACTCGGCCCCTTCGCTTGTCCTTACACCCAGATATTTGTATTTGTTTGATATCTCCAACATGACCTCCTGTATTCTAAACTCACTACCTTCATTATCTATGGTAATCTGGACTGATGATTTTTTCTTACTGAAATCTAACCTATCTCCATCATTACCGCAGATGTCCATAAATCTGCAAATCTTCCTTGTTGTGGGCCGTTAGCACTATATCATCTGCGTACGGGTAGTGCCTGTTCAATGAGTTTTCCTTGTTTGACGAAAGAGATGTTGAAGCCCAGTCCACTTCCCTCTAATTTGGCTGGTAATCTTTGTAGGTACATCATGAATAACAAGGGTGATAGATGACACCCCTGCCTAAGTCCACTTTTTGCCTCTGCAGGCTTGGATACATGTTAATCCCACTTTATAACTGCCTTGTTACCTTCATAGATATCCTTTAAAAGATTAGTGACTCCATCTTCTACACATAGTGTGTTCAGTATTCCCCACAAGTCCTCTTGAACCACGCTATTGTATGCCCCCCTCATATCCGAAAATGCTAGCCACAGGGGCCTGTGTTCCTTTTCTGCTATTTTGATACACTGCGTCAGTGAGAACAGACTGTCGTCCAACATCCTGTGTTTCCGAAACCCATTCTGCAGTTCCCCCAGCACCCCTTCATCCTCTATCCATGCCTGCAGTTTTTTCTTTATAATCTGCATTTCCAGCCTGTAGACCACTTATTTCACTGTTATAGGACGGTAGTTGTTTATGTCAGCTTTGTCCCCCTTTCCTTTATAAATCATGCTCATCCTGCTAAGTTTCCATTCATCGGGGACTTCACCATTGGTTATTATTTTGCTCACTGCCTCTCTGAAAGCCTGCTTAGACTTAGGACCTATTGTCTTTATCAACATCTTTGGAATTCCATCTGGGCCTGTTTATGTACTACTAGGAACACTCTTCTGAGCCCTTTCTCACTTTCGTTGTGAAAATGTAGCCATTCCGCCACTTGATGCATCCTTGTCTATAGAGGTGCATAAAGCACTTCTTTGATGAAATTTTCCCGTCACACTTGTTCCTATATATTCAATAGAATCATCCCCTACTAGCCTAGCACCTTGAGCTGTAGTTATGAACCTCTGCTCTAGGCTCATCTCACTTCTTAGGGAGTATAGATGGTTCCGAAATTTCGCAGCTGCCTTTCTAACTTTTTTATGTACTTCTCCCAGCCACTGAGCTCCTTTTCTTCTAATCTTTTCATTGATCAGAAGGAATAAATCCCTTCTACAGCTCGGAAAGATTTCCTATTTTCTTTCAACGTCATCTGTCCGTTCACCCCACTGTTTAGCATGTCTGTGTTGTCTAGAGGCTTCCTGACGTTTTGCTATGGCTCTCTTAAGTTCCTCATCCCACCAACTCTTGAGTTTGTTTTCTTGTGTCTTGTTTTCCGAGGTGACTTGTCACGTGCCTTAGCAAGCTCTAGCTTAAACAGTCTAATTAGAACCGTGTATGTCCACACTGTTTTATTACCCTCAGTGATTACTTTTTTCAAATTGTTTAGTACCGGTTTCTTTTTGCCTTCCTGAATAAAAATTTTCCTGCAGTTGTTCAACCTGTCTTCTTCCCACTTTCACTGCTCTTCCAAAACCTAGCTTGATACGTTTGTGATCACTACCTAGGCTTCTGAAGCCACCTTCATCTATGTTCATTCCCCTGAGCTTATCATACATTCTATGTGACATCAGTGCGTAATCTATCGTCGACTGCAGCCTTCCTACCTCCCATGTTATTTGCCCTTCACACTTCTCGGTGCTATTGCATATGATCATATCATGTCTTTCACGCATATCCATGATCATTTTGCCTGTTGGGTCAGTTTACCCATCTATATCTTTTATGTGTGCATTCATATCTTCTAGTATAATTATCTCGCGCTCTCCTCCTAACTCATCAAAGTCCTTCGATATACACTCTACCATTTCCTGGTTTTCTTCTCTGGCCTTTCCTACCGTCCACAAGTACACCAAACCAAGGAGTGTCATTTGCCCTGCCACTTTCTCTTTTAGCCATAAATGTTCCTTGAACTGCTGCTTGACAATTTGCCAGTCTCTACTTTTATGAATGATTGCCCCAACACCACCCCCCTTTCTGCTGCCTTCTTTTCTATTACAATATTCCCCCGCGTAGTACGCATTGTTAGGAGGTTGTTCCATGTCCATAAGATGTGTTTCTACAAAACCGTATACCATCGGCCTCTCCTCCCTTAGCTGTTCTTCTATCTCTTCCAATTTCAGCCTGTTCCTGCCACCCTGCATGTTAATATACCCTACGTCTGAATCAGCTCAGCGCTCGTGGCTATGTCTATTTCTGCCCCGGACTCTACCTGTCTAAGATACTGGTGCCACTTCGGAATCGTATCTGTCCATACCACCTGTCAAAGAATCTCCCTGGTTGTTTTCCTCGTTATTAGCTTTCCTGCACCCCGAAGGGCCTGCGTGCTCCCCAAAAAAGCTACTGCGCGTCCTGCAAGTCGTCAACCCACCTCATGACCTAGCCGCTATATCGAAGTGAATTCTGTCTCGTTGAAAACCACCCCACCTATGCACCTTCTTATTGAAAAGCCTGGGTTGGTGGAGGCTGAAATTGTTGGTGGATATGGTGGAAAGAGTAGTGTATATGGTGAACATATCAGTGGATATTGTGGAAACTGTAGTGGTCATAATGGCTGATGATGGCGAAAGTGAAAAAAAATGATGGCAGATGGTGGTGGTGGTGGCGAGACAATGGAGGTGACGGTAGAAAATGCCGGCTGATGACGGCTAGAGAGGAAAAATGGAGGCAGAAGATGGTGGTGGTGGCGAGCCAATTGTGGTGACGGTGGAAAATGTCGGCTCAAAGTGGCGAGGCAAAACGTTTTTGGTAGAAGGATTGGTGAGCAAGGTGGATGACGGGCGCATGGTGGAAGCTTGGTGGATGATGGTGGCATGATGAAAACCACAAAACAGTATGCGAAATCACTTATTTGTAGTGTTTTGTTCTTGATTGCGCAGATATATGTTTACGGTCAAAAGAAACCAACGCTGCTCATTACGCTTTCTAGTACGTTTTTTTTTTTATTCCTCTGGTGTCAACAACGCTACAAATTTCATTAAGCATAGAATATGCGGCCGGGAATATGTTTACATTTCGCGCACGTACTTACATCAGTTCGACATCCGCGATATTGCCCCGCCGCGGTGGTCTAGTGGCTAAGGTACTCGGCTGCTGACCCGCAGGTCGCGGGTTCGATTCCCGGCTGCGGCGGCTGCATTTCCAATGGAGGCGGAAAGGTTGCAGGCCTGTGTGCTCAGATTTGGGTGCACGTTAAAGAACCCCAGGTGGTCGAAATTTCCGGAGCCCTCCACTACGGCGTCTCTCATAATCATATGGTGGTTTTGGGACGTTAAACCCCACAAATCAATCAACATCCGCGATATGTTTTTTTGTTGTGATGTTTAGAAGACTAGAATTGTCACTGTGAAATTGACAGTAAATGTTTTACATCGGCGCGCAGTTTCCAACCAATAAATGGGCTCCAGTTCGCAATTGCCCCTATCATTGTTAGAGTAGAACACAGTTGTCCCTCGATATCGCCACGCTAGAAACGCAACTCTTGTAATTCTTGCGCACTCTATTGTTTGACCCGTACCTTTAAGTTAACAAAGTGCGTGCGAATATGCATAAACTTTCACTTTCGACATCCGTCGAGATGAGCCCAAGCGAATTTGATTTTTAGCCCTCTGTTCTACCACCATGATTTCCACCAAAGGTTTGTCATACCGACCGAGCCCGTACAAGTGTTTTCAGCGCCTCTGGCTTTCAGAATACACAATTTTGACGAGTAAAAATGACAATTCAGCACATCTGTGGCATCATTTATCCTAAATGAAGCATTTTTTATTGTGAACGGTGTCCGCGCAAGAAGCGACAAACATCGATGCGACGCGCTTGCAGCACTTCCACCAAAGGTATGCCTCTCCTCACCGACAGCCACCGGTCGCACTTGCCGGCCCTTCACTGGCTCTTATGCGAGAACCTAGACATGTCAATTTGTATGATTACTGAACTAATATGATAGAATAATATTTTTGGCGCACTACAATTGTTTTCGCCAAGCCGTTATGTAGTTGTTCCTAACGACAGAGTAACAGCGGTGCGCTGGCACGACTGCGCTCTGCGTTGCGCGAGAAACATCAGAATCGATTGTGTGGGCGTATCTATCGAATGAGCATAGAAGCGTCGTAAAGCCTGAACTGATATCGCTCTTAGGAAAGAGCGAGAAATGGATAATAAACTTGGCAGTAACCGCCGATAAACTGTACCTGCTCCTTAGTCCACTGAGTTTTTTCCCCTTGCCGTTCTAAAATGTAACAAAAACATAGTGCTGTTGCAATTATCGCAGTGGCAATCGTTACATGCAGCAGTTGTTTGTGTTTATTAAATGCGCATATTTTAGCAGATGCGGATCCCGTACCTCCCGAGTAAACAACCAACAGAACTGAAGTTAAACAGTGACTTCCTCATTTGGCTACGTCTTTAACACCAACATCGGCAACTGTCGGCGTGGCGGAATCATTCTTTCGTCGGCACTCACGCGCGTCGGACGCAGGAATCATGTGCTCCGTAGGAGCGGCGTTTGCGGCACATACTAGCCGCGGTAACAGGATGACCGAAGACCAAGACGCAGGATATGAGATCATTTTGCCACCACTGCCCAAGGGACGCGTCGCGCAAAACACCGTGTTTTTACACGGTGATGTGCGCGGCAGACCGTATCGAGTCGAAGATTTCCGAGACGCGCTCGGACCTACAGGACTGCTGCCGGAGGTGTTGGCACTGGGGGCCTACCAGATTAATCATGTCTGGGCAGTCACCATGAACAACGCGGACGCTACGAAACGCTTGCTGGATGTGAAGGAACTAAAAGTCAAGGGCCGACGCTGCATCATCGTCGACCCCAAGGATCAGCAGGTGCGGCTGCGTCTTCATTGGCTGCTGTACGGCGTCAACGATGAAGACGTGCGAACGGCGTTGGCGGCTTTTGGGAAGGTCGTACAAGTCACACGGGAGCATTGGCGTGTTCAGGGTGTCAGCGACAAGGGTTCAACCACACGGACTGTGCTTCTTAAGCTCAAGAGTGGCGTGAAGGTTGAAGATCTCCCCCATCAAATCAGGGTGGCTGGTGAACTGGCACTTGTGGTTGCACCTGGTCGGCCAATGCAGTGTCTGCGCTGCCAAGGTACCGGCCATGTTAGAAGAGAGTGTAAGGTGCCCCGATGCTCGCGTTGTCGGCGGTTCGGCCACAGCGAAGATGCGTGCATGCGCACGTACGCATCGGCTATCGGATCAGCCGAAGGTGACGACACTGCAGAGTTGGTGATGGACGTGACTGAGGCTGAAGACGCGGCGAAAGGTGCAGGCGACGCGGTGAACCCTGAAGCTTCAACAGATACAGTTACACCGACTGGTGGTGATGAACCAACAGCCAAAGCAGACATAGCATCTGGGGAGGTGGTTACTCAAGAGCCAGCCGGCCAAACCGAAGAAGGCTTCACAAGCACTTCATCGAAGGAGCCTGAGCCGGTGGAATTAACCGAACTTCCAGTGTCGTGCGAGAGCATCAGTGGTGGGGCGCCAAGCAAAAGACCCCGCGAGCAGTCTGCAGGACGGCGTGAGGCGTCCAGCGAAAAGCAAGAAGAGGGGCCACCTGCGAAGGCGACTTCGTTCAGACGCAGCAGCACGAGGCTGCGTCCCAACCCGATATCGGACAAACACTGGCCACCTTTGTCCTCCAGTGGCACGGGTCCACCTGGAGGCTCCGAAGATGTCTAGTTCTATGCTAGACGCCGAAGGTAAGCACCATGCCCCGGGCTAACTTCTTCACTGTGTAGACATGGCTGTTGCACCGAAACTTAGAGTGGCAACGTTAAATGTTCGAGGTCTCGCCACCAAGCGGAAACAGAGCCAAGTCTACAGGCTACTTGTGGATCATGATCTGGATGTACTAGCTGTACAAGAAACAAAAGTAGACGGTGAGTAGGAGACCCTGGGCATGGTGCTGAGGTTTAACGGTGCGTTACCACGCTATTGTAAGTCAAGCAATAGGCACGTCTGCAGGCTGCGGTTTGTTCATTAAGAAGTTACCGGGTCTGGTAGTGCAAGATACCTTCGCTTGCCCATCTGGTAGATTGGTTTCCTGTGATTTTGTATTCAATGAATGTCAGTGGCGTACAGTGTGTATTTATGCACCAACCATTTGTGAGGAGCGATCACTCTTTTTTTTCAAACCTAAAGCAGCACTTCACGTTGAAAAGGAAATCTGTATTACTTGGTGATTTTAACTGCGTCCTCAATGGGCGAGATCGAGCAAATGGACGCGCCAATTACAATAAAAGTAGTAGGACGCTAGCGGACGTAGTTACTCAATTCGAGTTAGAAGACGTGGGCAGCTGTATGGAGGGAACGCGGGAGGTGCGTTTCACACATTTTCAGGGGAATAGCCATGCGCGCCTTGATCGCATTTACGTGTCGCTTGAATTAATAGCCCACTGCAAGACATATGCTGTTTACCCAATCCACTTTAGCGATCATTGTTTAGTTAAATGTGATATGGGAGAGAAAACACAAGGTGGAACTTTCTCATGGGGGCTGTGGAAAATGAATTCCACTTTGATTACTGACGAATATTTCTTAGATCAGGTTATGAACTGCATCAATGATATAAAAGTGGATGATGGAGCTAAACTTGCAGAAAAATGGGAAGAGTTCAAGCAGCGAATAAAAATAAAAGCTATTGATCGTTCTTGCGCATTGAGTTATGAAAAGAAAAAGAAAGAAAAAGAACTCCGAAAGACTTTGGAAAGACTTATAGACTTGGAGTGCAAACAACCGGGAGAATATAAAATTGACATACGCAATATTAAGCAGAAACTTGCACTGCATGACGAGGAACGCTACCGCGGTGCACTCGTCCGTGCTAGGGCTGAGGCTTTAGCGGCTGGAGAGACGCCAACCAAAAGAGCGTTAGGGGTGGAGAAAACGAACGCTCGACGGAATCATATCGAAAAAATAGAGAAGGATGGTCACGAAGTAACTGATACGGACAGCATTTTAACCGTATTTTCAAGTCATTTTGAAAACCTTTTTGCGTGTAGACAGGCAAACCTAGAAAGATTTAAAGACGAATATTTAGGACGCCTGCCGCAAGTGAGTGAGGAAGTGAAAAACGCATTGGAATTATCTATATCTGCATCTGAAGTTGAACGGACGATTGATAAGTTAAACCCTGGGAAATCTCCAGGACCAGATGGTCTTTGTGCCAAGTGGTACAAATGTTTTAAAAGCGAATTGTCTTCAATACTCGCGGGCGTTTTTAATGAGGCATATGAGGAAAAGAAATTACCACCATCCTTTGGTGAATCGCGTACCGTTCTAATTCCGAAAACAGACGAGGTTGAAAAGCTCAGGCACGTCACAGCGTACAGGCCAATCGCACTGACAAACGTAGACTACAAAATATTAATGAAAATTTTGGCGGCCAGACTTCAGTCAGTAATAAAAGATATCGTCGGTCCACACCAAACGTGTGGAATAAAAGGTCGGTCCATAGTTACGAACGTTCATAAAATGCGATCCGTGCTCGAATATGTTGACACCTGTCATGCTCGTGTGGCCATACTCCAGCTGGATCTGGAGAAAGCGTTTGATTGCGTTTCCCACGCTCTTTTGTTTGCAGTATGGAAGCACATTAATGTTGGTAAGATAATTATTGACGGAGTAGCCATGGCATATCGGAACAGTAGTACGAGACTAATTATTAACAAGACATTGGGCCCCCCCATAAGAATCAAGCGCTCAGTGCGTCAAGGTTGCCCTGTTAGTCCTCTTTTGTTTTGCATCTATATTGAAACTTTATGTCAGTCGATATTGCAGAAGGACATCATTAATGGATTTAGAGTACAATCATCAGAGGTCAAATTACTCACATACGCTGATGATGTTGCGATTTGTAGCACTTCCTATGACGGTATTGAAGAATCAATCAGAGTTTCTAAATCTTTCGCCGAAGTTACAGGAAGCCATATAAACTGGGGCAAATGCCTCGGCTTCTGGCATGGATATTGGCCTTCAACACCAGAATTTTTTGCAGCCATTAAATGGACAAAAACGCCAGTTAAATATCTCGGAGTACCACTCGAGTCATACAAAAGTACTGATGAATATTGGACACAGCAAACGAAAGAATTTAAAGAGAAAGCGAATAGGTGGAATGCAACCTATCTGTTCATGTTTGCTAGGGCTACTACATGCAACTGGTTTTTTGTGTCTAAGCTGTGGTATGTGATGCAAGTGCTGTACTGTTCCCGGGTCAATGTGCAAAAATTACATCGTGTGTTTGCAGTATTTGTGTGGGGCTCTAACTGGGAAAGGTGCAGTCGCACGAATTTGTTCAGACGGGTGAAGTGTGGAGGCCTCGGGCTAGGACATCTGTTTATCAAGCAGTTAGTAAATAGGTTTTTCTTTTTTCGCGAGGCAAGAGATCCTTTCCTGTTAACAGTGTGTCAAACAAAACTAAGTAGACTGTTGCCCGAGTTTGTTGTGAGCACTCATGCTACCACAGGGGCTGTGCAAGGATACATGAAGGAAGTTGTGGCCAGCGTGCGGTTTTTGTGTGTTCGGTTTTCAACTGACTACCTGTGGTCTGTTGGAAAGAAAAAACTGTACAAAGATTTATGTGACACGATGCTCCCCATCCCACTGTACAGAGCGCTATATACAGCACGCAAGGGTCAGAATGTACTTAAACGAGTTAAAAAAATGCGAGCAGCTCCAAGTGCGAAAACGTTCTTTTTCAAATTACACACGGGAACACTTCCTGTAAGAACCTTCCTAGAGGAGCGGGGGTTTTATATGCCTTGGGGATCTCACTGTCTAATCTGTAAGAAACCGGAAACTATTGACCATGTTTTTCTGCACTGTTGGGAAGGAGTTTATTTTTGGGACGTATTACAAAGGACAATCAAAAAAGAGTTCCCGTTAGACCCTCATGGGATCAGGTATTTGGCAATAGAGAATGAGGATGGATTACCTTTCGATTTTATCATGATGACTGCCTTGCACAGTATATGGCGCTCTAGAATGGCTGGATTTCATTGCGACCCAGACAGAAGACCAGCAAGAGAGTATTTCAAAGAAAGCATCTCAAGATTACTCGAGGTAGTAAGAACAGACGAATGTGTACCTTCATGGGTAGAAAGGGTAGAAGCCCTACTGACCATGAAGGAATTCTAGGACGTGATGTGTTATAGTAATGCTTGACGGGCTTAGTTATTTTTAAGTTTATTGTATTGTTCGTTGTGAATTGTAATATATTTATCTTAGCAACCCGTTTGTGATGTTGAACCGGAAATAAAGAAAAAAAAAAGTCGGCGTGGCGCAATGGTTAGTGTCCTCCGTTCTGAATTTGGAGACGGCATGTTCAATTCACCGCTGTCCCAAGTTTTGTTTGCAGGTGCTTTATACATCGTTTTTCATACAATTATTTTTATTATCTTTAGTGGCAGTTTGTCACGGTGGTTCAGACGCTGCTTCGCGCTCCAGCATTGTCAGCTGGAGCACGCCATCCACCATGCGCTCCAGCATAGCCCCCATACACCATGCGCCACCAACAATTCCACCGCCATAACCCACCAAAATGGTGGATGGTGGAATCCATCATTCCTATGATGGACGTTTTTTTCAATAGGGCTCTCTGTTTATTTCCACCACCTCAAACCCTTTCTCTCTACTCATCCGCCATATCTCTTGGTTTGCATTGACAACCGCACTTTGCAGGTTGACGACACGCGCCGGTACCTCCGGTATTGTGCATATCACTACCTGTATCTGAGGAGAAGTGGCGTGCATGTCATCGACGTTTTTCATCAATGTGGTCACTATTCCTGCCGTATCTTCGATTAGGACATCGTTTAAACCGCCTGAAATTATCACGAGGTTTCGTCTATCAGCTGTAGTTTTGAGTTTTGCGCTTGCTTGCATCATGACTGCTTCCAGCTTGCGTCCTGGGAATGTCCCTACTGGAAGCCTCCTGTCACCTCTTACCCTCTCGTTGATTACTTCTGCGCATCGATTTAAATTCGAGTTCCCAGCGATTATCACATGTTGTGACTTTTCAGCTGGAGCGTCCTGCACCTGGGAGTTGCTTGCACTTACCTGTGACACCAGCTGCTTTGTCCCCTCCCAGCCCCACCACTACTTCGCTGAAGCTGGGTCTTGCGGCAATTGAACCGGCTGAACCTGTTTCTTCCAAACTTGCTAGCTGCCGTTCTGGTTGCCGGTGCCCTGCTGTTCTCTCCGTCGGCCGTTCCTTTGTTCACCTTGGCTAGTGCTTCCTCGGCGGACTTCAGCCTTTCTCCCATTGCCCTCATTTTTTCTTGATCTGTCCCCAACGCAGTCTCCAGCTCAGTGATTTTCAACAGCAGTTGACTCAGGGCAACCATCGTTTTCTTCATTTTTTCCTCGACCGCACATTGCCTACACTTCGCATCAGCCACATCTCCGTTCGCTTCTGCATTTGGGTTCATTTTCAAACTCACTCCGCATACTGAACACTTCACAGCCTTTTTAACCATGTCTTTATGGCACTGATTGTCCTTTTGACTTGTCTCACTCGATAATTACAGAACACGATCCCTGCCCTACGAAAAAAGAAAGTCTAAGCTCTACTACAAAAGATTGCGTATTCAATGTACGCGCACCTCCCCTACGGGGTGGCAAGAGAAGAAAACACAAAGAAACAAACACACACACATGAACATGATAGTAAATACCCCCGGAAAAGCCGTACAATGTAATAAGTGCTACAAAGATTTTAACTGCTGCCTTATAATTATAAAGGCAAGCTCAAAACATGCAAAATCACTTATCTGCGAAGTCGATCGGGAGCGCTCAAAAACACGTTCATCCACCGTGCCAGTCCGAACTGAACTCTTGTTTAGCCTCACCGCCGTCTAGGGACGATCGCCTCGACTTACCATTCACAATGCACCGACTCGACGCTACGATTTCTGCGTTCCGACGCTCTTTCGCACCAGGGCTTGATAGAATTACTTATTCGGCTTTTTATCACCTCAGCCAGGAAGCAAGGCAAGCTCTCTTGTTGTTCTACAACGCTACATGGGAAACGACGACCGTCCCAGAGAGTTGGAAGTGCAGCCGCATAGTGGCCTTACTAAAACCAGGCAAGTGTTTACCCGAGTTGCCTTCCCATAGGCCCATTGCTCAAGCCAGTTGCATCGGTAAGGTGATAGAACGCATGGTGCTAACAAGAGTGGAATGGCTACTGGAGAATAATATCAGCTGACCAGATTTTATAAATGGCTTCCGTAGCGGTCGATTATCCATAAAGGGTGTTGTAGACCTAGTTTCTTCAGTTGGAAAGGAAAGACCATGTCGGAGGTTGGTAGGGGTCAATTTCTTGTATATAAAGGGCGTGTACGATAGCATCCAATATGAGGCCATTCTTGATGCATTTGTAAATATTGGCGTAGGTGGCCAACTCCACCCATGGATAGTGAGCTATCTCAGAAGACGTACAATTTCTATGTCAACATCTGACGGCGACACGGCCAGCACCTCGTAAGCCGTGGAGTTCCTCAAGGTGCCGTCCTGAGCCCCATGCTTTTCAACAGCACTCATCGGCCTTGAAGCTGAGCTTCCCAACGTTGTCAGAATCAGTGCGTATGCGAGCGACATATGCATATTGGCGTCTTCAGCAATGCGACCACAACTACGAGCAAGGCTAGAACAAGGCACGTCAGTAACATCTAAGTACTTGTGCCGTCGGAGCCTGAAACTTTCAATTGCAAAATGTGCTGCACTGGCACTTACAAAGAAATCAATGGTGTCGTACCCAATCTTCGCTGATGGAACAGTGATTGCCGCGGTCAAGCACCACCGCTATTTAGTGGTCGTCACTGATCGCAACCGTTCCTGGTCGAAGCATGTGACTTCGCCGCGGAACAAACTAATCAGTTTTGTGTATGTTCTTTGTGTCATAGCAGAACGGAGATGAGGCCCTTCAGAGAAAAGTGTTCTGCAGTTGTATGAGGCATTGTTTGTGGGCTATATACGGTACAGCTCACCTGTACTTTCCGGCATGCTTGCAACGTAAGTTCGTACTTTAGAGAGCCTTCAGGCACGAGCAATGAGAATATGCTTAAGTCTGCCATAATGCACGTCAACCTCTGGCCCTATGGAACAGTACCACATTTACCCTACACAGGTTTACACGTCCTGTGAGCTTCTTCAAGTGCACCTACGTCTGCTGACCCAATATGCCCAGCACCCGTTGTATTGGCCACAAACGGACCGACCAGGCTGTACCTATTGACGATGCCTCGATACGCATAGACCCATGATGCCTACATGCTTTGCACCTGCTGTAATGCCCGGAGTGCCTCCATGGACACTGACTAAAACGCTGGTGTGCCTTCACATACGTGTAATTTTGTATAAGTCGCATGTTTATTATATTGCCCTCAAGCCTTGGCACATTTTTATGACCGATACAGCGACTCTGTGCACATCTACACCGGTGGATTCGTAACTTCGTCCACCTCAGCTGAAGCCTTCGTAATCCCTCAACTCTGTATTTCCCGTCAGTACAAATTAGGTCACATATTATCTTCGACTGCTAAAGAAATTGTTGCTATACAGGAAGCTATAAAATTTGTCAACGACGAAACACCGCTTAAATGGACGATTGTGTCCGATGCAGAGTCAGCGCTCCAAGCCATTCATTCTTGCATGAGAAGAGGCCAACTTTACGCGTTAGAACTGGAAATCGTCCAAGCATTTGACCTAACCCACAGGAAAGGTCACTTGATTACACTCCAACGGATTCCGGGACAACGCGGTCTCGTAGGCGACGAAATATCCCATAGCGAAGCAAGAGTGGCAGTGTACAACGCTCCTACGTACGTCAAAGTACCGTATGCGCGAAGTGATGTCAACACATTGTTGAGATCGCTAATGCACGAAAGCGCTCCACTTACTGGTCGCTACTAGATCATCGGAACAAGCGTCTGCGGAAAACGAACCCCGATATAATTTTTCGTCTTGTAGCTAAAATCAGCCAAAGACATGCTAATACACTGCACTGAATTCGCCTGGGCGTCGCCTTCACTCGGCACTACATCCACCTAATCAGCCATGCGGACAGCCAAAACTGTGAGTGCTGCCAAGTGCACAGTACTTTAGCTAACATATTTCGTGACTGTCCATTATGCGTGGTGCAAAGAAAAATGCAAACTTCAATGTTGGCAATCATCGGGCGAATGCCATTGAATGAAAGCCACTTATTGTCAGCAACGATTAGCCAAACAGTGTCAAAAACTGCTGCAAAGGCTGTTTTATACTTTTTTTTAAAATACTGGACTAGACACTAGACAGTAGAGTACTATGCTAAGTGGCTACTGTACATACGCACCACCTCTTCTTGTCCTCCTGATCATCATTCATCCCTCTTTCCTTCCCCCTTCTTTTATCCCCTGTGTAGAGTAGCAGGCTAGAGCGAACTAGCTCAGGCTGACCTCTCTGCCTTCTAATAAATTCTCACTCACACCACACAGCTGTTTTGTTGATAATCGTTCTGATGCGATGTTTTTGCAGCCACACAAGTTTAGCAACTCTGTAAGATTATGTTTCAGCATGTTTGTCCCGTAATTGGTACGCCATAGTGGTAACTTCAAGTCTCTGGATGGTGAACTGAATAAGCATGTATCTTCCTTTCTAAGCAAGCTAATTGCAGAAAATGGCCATTATTTTTATTTCTCATCTGTACGTTATGGGGAGGCGGTAAGAATACAGACATGGAGTTTGTAAATTATGATGTTTGAGGCCCGTGTCACACGCGTCAACTCAAGTGCACTTTGAGCGAGTACACTTAGCCGCGAGTGTCATTTGAGCGCTGTCACACGAGCAAGTTAAGTGTCACTCGCTGTAAAGTACACTTACCGGCACGTGCGTTCCCCAACCTCACTTGGCTGCGACCAAGTGTGTAGCCTTGGTGCCAGTGGCTTGCACAGAAATGCGCTGTTACCTAAAGTGGTGCTCACACCATTTTAAACTATTTATTCGTTATAAGGGATTCTGCTATATCCAAAAACAAGCTATAAATCAACAAAAATTCTTGCTACTCTCTCTCTCTGAAGCAGTTTGCGGCCACTTTCGCTGCGGGGATGTGGCAGCACATTCGGTGCGTTGGCCATGTCCGTCGCGTTGTGTACTTCCAGGCACACTTGCACATGTGTAGGCGAGTCGTTTTCTAATCGTTTACGATGCCGTGTGCCACTGGTGCTACTTCCACGAAGAAAACAAGATCTGACGATAAGACACGGGCACAAAACTAGCAATTATATATTGTTCTATAAACCTAACAATCGCCACTGTCATCACTTTCTAAGTACACTTCGCTTTCTTGTATAGCAGCGAACCGCCAAAATGACACTTTGTGAGAGTAAGTACACTCGCTTAAAGTGCACTTTAAGGGGTGGTGACACCAAATTTGTGGAATGCGTGTTCTTTGCTGTAAGCGTTTTATTCAGCTTCAGGAAGCATGACAAATGCACCAAGATTCGTCGATTTTTGCTAAATAGTTGAAAACTGCTCTACTTAATGAGACCATTTTCGGTTTCGGTTTCCTGGCGCCGAGTTGCGCAGTGGCGTCAACGCATAGGTGGCTTGGCCGCGTGACCACACAAAGCTGTGACGCACATTCTGCTGAGTTTCGTCTGCTCTCACACGCACGTGCTACACAAGCGCCAGGAAAGCAAACGCACTGACAGTCGCCAAGGCCAGCTGCAGTAGCATCCAGGCAGTGGCAAGGCAAAAGGCACCCAGAAGAAAACAAAGCGTTTATACTAACAACATATGTACAGAACGTGGGTGAGGAAGCCGCCTGACGCTATATGCGCCGGCCTTTTATAGGTGCCAATACACTGAAGAAGAACGGGGCAGCCCCAATGTTGGGCACGCTCGGCGTCTCTGACGGACAAGGACGCGTCAAATGTCTTTTAGAAAGCATCCAGTATCTTTGACGGACGCATAGTTTCTCTGCAAGGGACGCCAACAAACTCGTCACTACAGATCTGGTGTGACGTCACGACAACTGCCGTTTCTTCTCCTATTCTGAAACGTTTACGTTGCTGCGCAAGCAATGGGTCTAGATCGTGAGAGTGGGCATTCAGCTACACTTTTAAAAGTTAATTAAATATATTCTATGCGTTTGTTTTGTCCAACTCATGGTGTAGAGAGTCCTCGCATACAGAGGAATTTCACAACAGTCTTGGGATAGCCTCGAAGATTGTGGTACTACCTCTTTAAGTTGCCTCGTGTAACAGGGGTATAAGAAAAATAAAAGATGAGGCTTGAACAAAAGCCACGTTATATATGTGTCTTAACATTTCTTTCCGAAGCGAGTGTAGTATTCGTAAACTTATTAAAGTAGTTGATCCCCACATATGTCAGTATGTCAGAGAAAGCGTTTTGTACAAGTTGGTGGAAAACAGTGATATTATGCAAATATCCTAAAGGTGCACAAAACAGTGAAACCTACCGAGATACAGCATTTTAACATGACAGTATATTAGTTACGTGTGTGCAAAGCAGTGAGTTAAAAATGAAAAGTTTAACATACGTGGGGAGCATTTTTTGATGATATACCGTATTTACGCGCAAAATTTGCACCCTCACGTAATTTGAGCACTCCTAATATCTTGCCAGCTTTTCGAAAAAAAATATTTACTCGCATATTTCACGCCCTCCGACCTGCCCGAGCAAGCTCGCTGGCGCACGCAGCTTTAGACTTTTCATTGCTTCGGGCGGGTGCGCGCCTCGCCGAGCAGACAGCGCAGTCAAACAAGCTGCGAGTACGAAGTCCCTTTTTTCAAGCACTTCCCTCGAACTAGTGTCCCTAGAATACCGCACCTGAACACAAACCTCAAGACCGGTCACCGGAACTGCTCCAGTGTTTTCATCCCCCTTTCTTCCAATCTCTACTACTGAGATAATCGGAGAATGCACGCTCACGGCACCGACAACTTTCTGCATCGGAGGCGTTCAAGTCCTGTCGCACCAACTGTTTCCCCCTTTCTCTGCGCCCACGCTGCAACGCACGCTTGCTCGATTTCTGAAGTTCAGGTTTCGCCATCTGGCCGACGCGTTTTGATGGTGCCCTTGCGATGTAGTACAGTAATTACATATACGGCAAAATTTAGGTTCGCTGTTGCAAATTTCGCCGGAGAAATCTGGAAGTGCGCCGTCGCAAAGGAGTTCAAGAGGACGTACTTTAATGGGACGACCGGCGCGATCGCCTCTCGAGAAAGCAGAAGAGTGCGCACTTGCTAATGCAAGTTTCCTGCCTTGGGAGGCCTATTTAATTATGGGCGGATGCTTAGCGTTTCCGGTATCGCCTTCTCGTAGGATCTACTTTCTCTCAGCATTGTCGAAAGAGCGTCAAAGTAATGGGGCGCTTGTACGTGGTTGACGGAACCAAGGACGACGCGCTTCGGGAGGGCGACGGCAGTGGCCGCTAGGATGATTCCCCATCGGACTTTGCGATCAGTGATTACTGGTAGACCACGTGGGTCCAGATCTGACTGGTTAACGTACGCGCTAATTCTTTCAAAATTAACAAGTACTCTTAATTTGTGCTCTAATTTATTTCTTCTATTATTTAAATGTACATGTGCGTGCGTTAGGACTTTGGCACAATATTTTGTTTGTGCTCTCGAAATCCCCGCGTAAATTTTGCATGTTCTTCTCGGGGGCCCCGAAATCACACTGTCGCGAACGTCAGAAAATTGTGATGTTTAGGAAGGTTCGAGCACTTCCACTACTGGGCAGCGTTGCAGGAAACAGACAGGGAGACGTGTGCAAACGTATATATACAAAAGAAAAGATATGAAAAGTCAGTGATGTGGGTGCCGTCCGGACGACCACCACGGCACATGATGAAGAAGAGTCCTGTGGTCTCATAACTCTCGAGCAGCGGTGACGTCGTCTAGGAGAATCCTAGACCAGCGCGACCTCGGACCTCGTTTCCGAGCTCTGGATCACAGCCCGGGAGTAGCGGTTCCACGTGCGGGTTCTGGCCAGCACAGCACAGTTTGTGCCGTGCTGAAATGCCGCTCGCTAGAGCTGCGGTGCGGCAGCTCAGTCACCAGCGTTCCTCGCCTTGGCCAGGGCACCACCAGGTGTCCTCGGGTGCACAGCTCACGAGCTCGCGGCCCACGTCCGAGTCTGGCGCGTCGCTCGGTGCGGCTCGGCAGCACTCGGTGATCGTTGATTCAGCCAGAAACTCCCCTGGCACCGGGGGAGACGCAGGGAGCGCCGACCAGTGCGGACGCGAGAAGATCGGCTCTCGTTTCTGTTAATGTTTTCGTTAGGATTTTTGTGGTGCCTGTGCTCGAGCTGCGTTTCATTCGACGCAGTTTCTTCTGAGGATTACGTCGATACCAGACTTTTTTCGGTGAGTTGTCCTTTTGCTGAATTATTGGAACTTTTCTTGTGGAACGCACCGCGGCTCGGCTAACCCTACCGGGCTCAGCCTAGCGTCGACGGCGAGGGGCGGGAGAAAAGGGGCAACATGCCCGAAGTAGAGATGGTGGAAGGAGAGGAAATCTCTCACGAAGTAGGCAATCGCCCGGGTTGGACGATAGCGCTGGGCAGGAACAAAAAAGCTCGTGTAGAAACGCCAGTTTCCGCGGGCAACGCATCACATGTGGGCTCGAAGGGAGGCCGCCGCACGGCAGCCCCTCAAGGTGCAATGAAGCGCCTCGCTGCTGCATCGAGGCTCCCCCGGCTGCCGAGAGACCACATACGAATTATCGTCAGGCCGAGGGACGGAGTTGACGTCAGAAAAGTAAGCCAATTTAGGCTCGCACAGGCTATTGCCAAGGCGGCTGCTCTTGCCCCGGCAGAGACGGAAGGGGACATCGTTTGCCCAAACATCGCCCAGAACATTCTCGTAGCCTCCACACCGGAGCAGAAGAACGCAAACACCTACGCCGCGATTCAACAGATTCGGATAAGCGAAGGAATGTACCATGTGGCGGCATATGTCGCGGCCTCCGATAACACCTGTAAAGGAGTCATACGAGGAGTGGACACTGACATCAGCGAGGCCCAGCTCCAAACGATGATCGTCAACCAGCGAAATCCGAAGGCCCTAGAAGCCAAAAGGATCAAGAACACCACCACTGTGGTAGTGCTTTTCGACAGCATGAAGGTACCAAACTATGTCGTATGCGGCATCAGCATGCTGCGCTGCACGCTCTACAAGCGCCAAACCGACGTGTGCTACGCGTGTGGAGGACTTGGTCACAGGGCCGATGTTTGCCCCAACCCCAACAAGAGGGTGTGCAGAGGCTGTGGGCTCGTGTCTCCACCCGACGATCCCCAGTACTCGCCGAAATGTGCCCTTTGCGGAGGCCCACATCCGACGGCGGACAGAACGTGCAAAGAACGCTTTCAAGTTCCCTACGTCGTGCGACGGAGAAGACGACGGCGCCGAAAGCGCGTCAAAAAGTCTCAGCAACAGCTGACCAAAGAGGACCGGTCAAGGGATTCCAGCGTGGCAAGTGCTCCCAGGCAGGGGCGTTCCGTCACGCCAGCTGGCCGCCGGCGCGACCGCTCCAGGGGCCACGCTCGCACCAAAGGGCGCTCTTGCTCCCGGGCACGAATCCAGGAAGTACCTACCTGGGCGGATCGAGCCAAGCGGAAGCCAGCGGCGCCGCCACCAGAGGTAACGCGGGTACCATTGCCAGAGCATAGGGAAGACCCCAGGGTAGCTAAGTTGATCCAAGAGAATGCTTGCCTTAAGGCAGAGATTCAACAGCTGAGGGCTGACCTTGAGTCGTTCCGCAAACATTACTCCTCGCAGGGTGAGAGACAACAGATTCCCCCACCAGGGGACATGCAGGCGTGCTCGGGAAAACGAAGGGTCCTCCTCCCCCCAAGGGGAGTGGGATGGTATGGAGACAGAATCCAACAGCAAGGCTCTGGAAAGCATGCAGCAATCGATTAAACAGCTGGCTGATAGCATGACTACCCTACTGAAAAGGGTGTCGTCTCTTGAAGGTACACAGGCAGCGCTAGCTACGGGTAGCTCGCCTCCTATAGGCCCGAACAGGGCACAGTCGCCTGCAGGCGTGGTAACAGTCAACCCGACAGGAGATTGGCTGTCTCAGAACAGTAATTATGGCGGACAACACTAATGAACTGATCGTGTGGACGTGGAACTGTGCCAGTTTCAAAAGGCACAGGGCTCCACTGCTGCACTTTATTGCTTCTCAGGCGGTCAGACCGCACGTAATTATGTTACAGGAAACTCTCGGTGATGCGCTAACTTTCCCGGGCTATCGAGTCGTCTCGGTGCGCGAGCAAGGGAAGCGCGGTTTGGCAACCTTGGTTGCAAAAGAGTGCTTCTTTCAAGAACACAAACTACAGCTTGGCAACAGCAAGGCTGAGGTCATTATCCTCGAAATAATCCCCAACAGCTGGCTCAAGAACAGCGTATTCCTCCTGAATGTGTACAGCTCGCCGTCAGACAAGCGGCAGGGGTTCGCTTCGATCATGGCAAAAGCAGTGGCTCTGGCCAGGGGGGCCCCCATTGTGGTAGCAGGAGACTTTAATGCTCCGCACGACGCTTGGGGATACGCCAGGCAGTCCCCCAAAGGCAACAACCTCCTAAAGGCCGTATCTAGCTGTTCTCTTGAATTGATTACGGACCCGCAATACCCGACAAGAATTGGCACATCGGTGGTCCGAGACACAACTCCAGACTTGGCGTTCGTCAAGTACGTCGCCGGAGCAGGGTGGCTAAATTTGCTAGAGAATCTAGGTAGCGACCACTTCATAGTGGTTATTACCCTAGCAGTCAATGCAGCTCCGCCCAGGGAATTTAAAGTAACGGACTGAGATGCCTTTCGTAAATTGCGGAAGGAAGATCAGGATGAATACGACAGCTTAGACAGCCTCTTTGCAAGGCTCAAGGAGGATGCTAATGCTGCGACCAAGGTTGCCAAAACGAACCTGAGGGTTGATCGGATGGATGCACGCCTCGCGCATCTCTTAGAGGCTAAGAATTCCATCCTGTCCCGGTGGAGGACGCAAAGGCTCAATCGCCGACTTCAAAAAAATTGCGCAACTCAATCGCGAGATCGAAGCCTACTCTAATGAACTCTCCAAACAGCAGTGGAATGAAGTATGTTCTCCGGTTGACAAACAGATGAGAGAGGGGGCCAAATGGAACCTCCTCAAACAATTACTTTATGAGTCACAGTCGAAGGGAAATCAGCGATTGGCTATTGACAGAATCGTTCATAACCAAAAAGCGAAGGGAGGGTCCGAAAAGGCCCTCCTGAAGAGGTTAGCGGACAGCTATCTTCCGCTGGGCCCTTCCGGCGATGCGGACTATCCGCATTACAGGGGTGGAATGGTGGCGGAGCTGGACGCACCTTTCACTGAACCAGAAATCTGTAAGGTTTTCCGCGAGCTCAACGGACGCTCTGCACTGGGCCGGGATGGAATCTGAAATAAGCTCTTACGTAACTTGGATGGCAAATCCATCGAGAAGCTTACCGAGGAAGTCAACAGGATCTGGGAGACGGGGCACGTCCCCGAATCCTGGAAGACAGCTTCGGTAGCGCTTATTCCAAAGTCAGGCAAACCTCTGGCTTTGGAGAACATGCGACCCATCTCGCTTACATCCTGCGTAGGCAAGGTGGCCGAACACGCGATTCTCCATCGGGTATCCGAGTACATAGAAAGCAGAGAGCTATTTCCACACAATATGGTAGGATTCAGATCTGCACTATCCACACCGGACGTGATGCTCCTTATCAAAAGACAAATCATTGACAACAACACCAGGGATACTAGAGGCATACTTGCTCTAGACCTAGCCAAAGCTTTTGATAATATCTCGCACAAGTTTGTGCTTGAGGCAATTTCGGTTATGGGTCTAGGGCAACGGTTCCACGCATACGTTAGGTCTTTACTCAGGGATCGCAGGGCTACCATTAGGATCGGTTAAATCCAATCCACGGAATTTACCTTGGGAGCGAGAGGCACCCCACAGGGGGCTGTTATCTCTCCTCTACTCTTCAATATTTATAAAAGGTCTCTCGGAGCGACTCGCTATGGTGCGCGGGGTTAACCATGCTCTCTGATTGATATGTGGGGTTTAACGTCCCAAAACCACTATATGATTATGAGAGACGCCGTAGTGGAGGGCTCCGGAAATTTAGACCACCTGGCGTTTTTTAACGTGCACCCAAATCTGAGCACACGGGCCTACAACATTTCCGCTTCCATCGGAAATGCAGCCGCCACAGCTGGGATTCGAACCCGCGCCCTGCGGGTCAGCAGCCGAGTACCTTAGCCACTAGACCACCGCGGTGGGGCAACCATGCTCTCTACGCGGACGATATCACCGTGTGGTGCATGGGAGGGTCCGACGCCGGGGTAGAGCAGGCGCTCCAAGAGGCATTAGACATCACGGAGAACTTTCTAGTCGGTTCGGGCCTGAGCCTGTCATCGGCAAAGTCTGAGTTACTACTATACAGACCCACCCGACAAGGACTGAGGAACCTAACTCCTTTAGAACACATTCCCATAGCTTTATACACACGGGATGGGCAGAAAATACCCAGGGTGGACTCCATCAGGGTCCTCGGACTCCTGCTAGAGTCCAAGGGGGGCAACTCACGAACTATAGCCCGCATCACCTCCAAGACAGAGAACAAGCTTAGGCTCATAGTCAGAGTCTTGAACCGCAGGGGTGGGCTGAGCGAGAGCAATCTCCTTCGGCTCTATCATGCATTTCTCATGAGCCACATTAATTATGTCGCTTCGGCGTTGCGCTGGTCCAAAAGAGAAGAGGCAAGAATTGATACACTAATGCGCAAAAGCATAAAGTGAGTTCTAGGCTTGCCTATCCACACTAGCACCGAGAAGCTCCTACAATTGGGCATGCATAACTCCCTCTCAGAGGTGATCGAGGCCCAGCAGACGGCTCAGGTCGTGCGACTATCGTCCTCGAGGGCTGGTAGGCGCATCCTGGAATCCATAGGCTGCGGTCCAACGGCGACTAACCAGCGTAATGTAACACTACCACACTCGATCAGAGGCACGTTTTCGGTAGCTACACTTCCAAGAAATGTCCACCCACAATACAATGTAGGGCGCCGCATAGCTCGGGCCCGTTCCTTATTAAAATCAGTTGCAAACAGACCGCATCTCGCGACCTTTGTCGATGCAGCCAAGTACGGGCGTTCGGATCGCTTCGCAGTGGTCTCGGTCGATCATAGTGGCACACTCCTATGCTCTGCCTCGGTTAGAAAGGTTTCGGCAATGGTGGCTGAGAAAATCGCCATCGCCATAGCAATGAAGGACCCATCGCGTCCTATTGTCTTTACAGATTCGCGTTCCGCAGCTAGGGCTTTCGCCTCGGGCTCGATCTAGCGTGAGGCAGCGGCCATCCTCGGCTGTGAGGGGGCTGTCGGGTTTCACACCATAACATGGTTCCCGGCCCACATGGGGGCCAACGTACATCCTGATGTCCCCAACGCCAATGAGTTTGCCCATGACCATGCGCGAGGTATCGCTCACCGCGGCGGTCCCGGCGGATTCACAGGCGGGGACGCCGGAAGATACAGGGACTCGCTACTCACTTTCCACGAGATCATGACTCATTATCATCTACCTCGGAGGACTTTTCGACTTCCTCATCCTAAACTTACGCGACCGCAATCATCGGCCTACAGGATGCTCCAAACGGGGTCTTTCCCTTCGCGTGGCAGGTTCAGCCATTTTTCGACCAACATCGAGCTGCATTGTCCGGACTGCGGTGAGGCGTATTGCTCATTACCTCATATGCTCTGGCAATGTCCTGCGTTACGTGACGCAGAGTTCAACAAAGAAGAGGACTGGGAGGAAGCCCTTAACAGCGGCGACCTCTTGGTTCAACTTCGGGATGTCCAGTGGGCCTGCGAGAGGGCGGAGGGCCACGGTTTTCCGGTTCCTACGTGGGAGCGGCCCGCTACTGCTACGGATTCTTCCTAAACGGGGCCGTTACAACGCAGTTCCTCAGGACCTGAATAAAGTTCTTTGTCTGTCTGCCCCTGGCACCTGGATCCTCGGCCACTCTGGACCTCGCCTGGCTCCATGGTCCTCTGCACACACGCACGCCTCTCGCCCGGCAGAACGTCTCACTCGTGCGAGCACAGAATTGCACGCACTGGCCCGAACACTGCGAGCGAGCCTCGTGCCACCGTGCCACCGTGCTCTTCTTTTTTGTCCCTCAGTGCTCGGTGGTCCGCGTCGATCTTTTTGCGATATATAGACGTAAAATTTTACCCCCGCACTTTAGAAAAATGGGGGGTAAAATGTCACGTGCGTAAAAAGTCACGTGTAAATATCGCAAAAACTTCGACGTGGACCACCGAGCACTGAGGGACAAAAAAGAAGAGCGCGGTGGCACGGTGGCACGAGGCGCGCTTGCAGTGTTCGGGCCAGTGCGTGCAATTCTGTGCTCGGACGAGTGAGACATTCTGCTAGGCGAGACGCGTGCGTGTGCGCGGAGGACCATGGAGCCAGGCGAGGTCCAGAGTGGCCGAGGATCCAGGTGCCAGAGGAGTTTCTGGCTGAATCGAGGATCGCCGAATGGTGCCGAGCCATATACCGAGTGACGCGCCAGACTCGGACATGGGCCGCGAGCTCATGAGCTGTGCACCCGAGGGCGCCTGGTGGTGCCCTGGTTAAGGCGAGGAACGCTGGTGACTGAGCTGCCACATCGCAGCTGTGGCGAGCTGCATTTCAGCATGGCACTGACGATGCTGTGCTGGCCAGAACCCGCACGTGTAACCGCTACGCCCGGGCTGTGATTCAGAGCTCGGAAACGAGGTCCGAGGTCGCGCTGGTCTAGGCATCTCCTAGACGACGCCACCGCTGCTCGAGAGTCATGAGACCACGGGACTCTTCTTCATCATGTGCCGTGGTGGTCGTCCGGATGGCGCCCACATCACTGATTTTCATATCTTTTCTTTTGTATATAAACGTTTGAACCCGTCTGACTGTTTCCCGCGCCACTGCTCAGTAGTGGAAGTGCTGGAACCGTCCTAAACATCACAATTTTCTGGCGTACACGACATTAGACCAAGCTCTAGCTCCAACTTTCAGAGACGCACTTCTCTCTTGTGCAGTGGGCGGAAATGGATTGGGAAATGTATATTCCGAGTGGCAAGGAACTTGGCTTGTCGGTAACGAACTGAAAAAGTGGATTGAGGAGCAGCAGAAAAAAGAGGGTGATAGACGAGCTGAGAATAGGGACGCGTCGCGAATAGAGCACGAACAGGAGATTGCTCGTCTGGTGGGGGAACAAAGTCAGCTGGAGGCTGAGTGTCGTTTCGCTGAGAGCGCGGGTGGGACAATTGGAACCGGTGTAGAGCGCCTGGAAGCCAGCAGGGAAGCGTTCAGGAGCCCTCACAAGCTTATCGCTCCCTACAATGAAAGCCGCGACGAACTCGACGCGTACATTCAGCGCTTCTAGCGGGTAGCCACGAGCCAGGGTTGGCCAGGCGACAGGTGGGTGCTCTTATTAAGCTTATGCCTCTCAGGTGAAGCCTTGAGTATTGTAGCCAATATGGCTGTGGAGGATGCCAGACTACAAAAAGCTGATGCAAACCTCGTTGCAAAGATCTCGGTACACCGAAACGGGATATCGGGCAAAGTTTTGCGAAGCTGAGCCGGAGAATTCCAAGACAGGGCGACAATTTGCTGGTCGGCTGCTCGGTTACTTCGATCATTGTCAGCAGGTGGCGAAAATAGAAAAAAAAGCGTATGACGCATTGAGAGATAGCAATGTGTCGGAGCAGTTTTTGCAAAGATGCTATGAGAAACTCTCCATCTTCTTGAAAGAGCGAGGATACCGAACGCTCGGTCAGCTGGCTGAAACGGTTGACCATTATCTGGAGGCGCAAGGCTTGACAAATACTTGGAAAGGGAAACTGGAAAGAGCAAGCGAAAAAGCAAAATTGCCGACAAGAGCCGCGATGAAGAGGGAGGGAAAGCACGAGTGCAATTTTTTTTATGTGGCAAGCGAGGTCAACGCGCTGCAGGCTGTTGGACGTGGTCAAAAGGCCCGAAGCCTTTGTCTAGCTGGAATTGCAGGAAACACGGCTATGAAGCAGATGAGTGTCCAACTGTAAAGAGCTGCAACAAGGAGGCGTCAAGTGCTGTTGCCAATTATGACCATGCACATTTTGCTCGAAACAAGAATAACTTGGATTGTACCCCTTCATTAGTAGAGGAAAATGCACCACCAGAAAAAAGACATATTTGTCTTGGTCTGCTAAGACAAGAGATGCCAACGGCAACCGGATATCTCGAGGGACAGCCTATGACAATGCTAAGAGACTCGGAGTGCAATACCGTGGTGGTTAAGCGTTCGCTGGTACTCGAAAAGAATTTCACCGGTGTCAGACGTACTGTACACCTTCTCGACGGTTCTTCGAGGCAGCTTCCCGAGGCAAAGGTAGTAGTAGTAGTATTTTTATTTACAGTAAGCCGGATACAGAGCTCACTGCAGGGGCAAAGGGCTAAAGGCGAACAGCCTGACAAAGGCCCTTGTCCCTCCGCAGTCCGTGACAGTGCAAAGCTTAGACATCAGCACTGACAAACAATATATATATTCAATACATTGGTTTCAAGCAACCTGAAATTGTAAACACAAAATTCAAACATAAATAGCATAAGAAGTTTACATAACACATTTTAAGAATTAGAGGTCACTCTCGTTAAAATTCACAACTAAACAATATCAATGAAACAACTCAAAAACAGACACAAAATGCATGCGGATACAATGAATTCCGCTGTATACACTCGTATAATTGACATAGAAGTTTATGAACAATTTAAGGATTTGCAGAGGCATGAGACTGCATTACGTAGTTTCGATAGTGTAGACCGGTATACATCGGCAATCCGTTCTTTCGAGGACCCACACTGGCACTCTGCATGAAAAAGCCACTCTATGACGTCGTTCTCGGCAACATTGACGGGGTAATATTCCTTTCTGGTTCTACCACGTCACATCCCCTGTCGCATGTCGCAAGACTGCATAAGGAGGCGGCACCAACAGGGGAGCCTGCTCCATATTTAAGCGTGTCACTGGACCTACCGACTTTGAGTGCAGCGACAACAAGAGGGGCCAGGGAAATGACGTTACCTATTACGGCATCTAACGAAGTAGATGTGATCCCACAAGTTCTTAAAAAGTTGCTGAGAGAAGATCGCTCCTCTGAGGGCACTTTTTCGGCGATTGAGAAGACGCTGGCGAAGCGATCAGCAAACATAGAGTATGTTTTGCTTAAGAGAATACTTCACCGACACTACATATCGCTAACGAGGAAGGAAGCTAACCAACTGGTTGTTCCGCAAAGCCTCCACCAGTTTGTCTTTAGGATGGCGCATGAGGGAGTTATGGCAGGTCACCAAGGTAATAAACTAACAACTGATAGGATTCTAGAAGAATTCTATTGCCCGGGCGTGCAGGCTAAGGTGAGAGGATTTGTGCGCTCTTGTGACATCTGCCAGCGCACTCTGCCAAAGCCACCACCACCACCACTTAGTCGGACGTGTCCCCCTCGAAAAAATGCCGGTGATTGACGTGCCCTTCCAAAGTGTGGCGATTGACATAATTAGTCCACTATCACCTACATCGGCCAAAGGCAACCGTTTAATTTTAACAATGGTCAACTGTGCAACGCGATATCCTGCCGCTGTTGCATTACCAAGCATAGAAAAGGAGGCAATAGCTGAAGCGTTGGTGGAAATGTTCTCGCACGTTGGAACACCACGAGAAATCGTGAGCGAACGCAGGAGGTCATTCACATCACGCTTAATGCAGGAAGTGAGCAGACTACTGTCTTTCCGACAGTTGCCAACTACCCCATATCACCCTATGGCAAACGGTCTTTTGGAGCGCTTTAATGGTACATTCAAGCAAATATTACGGCGCATGTGCCACAAAAGTCCAAAGAACTGGGACAGCTACTTGGCATCCTTATTATTTGCATACAGAGAGGTGTCTCAGTCGAGTATCGGCTTTTCGCCGTTCGACCTCCTGTATGGTCGATACTTTAGAGGCCCAATGTCCATACTGAAGGAATTATGGACGCGAAAAACCTTAGATCCCCAAACGAAGACTACATACGGCTACTTTATGGAGCTTCGCGATCGTTTGTATGAGACGTGTCAAATTGCGCACGAAGAGCCGCAGAAAGCCAAGCTGACACAAAAGAAATACAACGATCGCAAAGCGAAGCCTTGTCAGCTCTCCGTCGGAGACAAGGTATTACTACTACTACCTTCTGACACCCACAAACTGATTCTCGATTGGAAAGGCCCCTTCACTGTACTAGAGAAAGGTCATCAACACTGTCGTTGATCTAGGAACCCGAACCAGTTTATTCCACATCAACCTCCTTAAGAAGTACGAGGAGAGACCATCTTAAACAGACACGGTGGACCACGTGGCTCTCACGGTACAAATAGAACAACCGAAAGAAGAATCGGAAGTACCGTTGCTCGCGCTTCACCAGAACGAGACCTATCATGACGTCAAGGTCGCTGACAACTTGGACGTAAATTAGAAGGCAGAGACAGAGAAGATTCTGTGAGACTACCAAGATATCTGCTCAGACCTTCCGGGAAAGACTAGCTTGGTAGAGTGCAAGATCACGACAACATCTACTGCGCCGGTGAACGTATGCCAATACCCGATACCTTTGCTTTTCAACAGGCAGTAGAGGAAGAAGTACAGCTGATGCTGATGCAGGGAATAATCGAACCGTCAGACTCACCTTACCAGTCGCCAATCGTCGTAGTGAAAAAGAAAGACGGCAGCATGCGCTTATGCATTGATTTCCGACAGTTGAACAGAGTCGTCGTAACGGATAGGAGGCATTTGACGAGCTTCAACGATTGCTGTTCACTGGTCCAATCTTGAGGTCTCCTGACTTGGAGAAGACATTTGTTCTGCGCACAGACGCATCTTCTACCAGTGTGGGAGCCGTGCTCATGCAGAAATATGACGGTGTTCTCGATCCCGTCGCCTACGCAAGCAGGAAACTCCTTCCACGGGAGGCACGGCACTTGACCGTAGAGCGAGAAGAGCTTGCGCTCATGTAGGCTGTCCGAAAATTCCACATTTATCTCTTCGGAAAGCAGTTTGTACTGCAGAGCGATCGCCAGCCACTGGCCTACATCAACTCGGCCAAGCACACAAGGAGCCGAATACGGCGTTGGAGTCTGACACTTATGGAATACGACCTCACTGCGGAAGATGTCAAAGGAAGTGACAACGTCGGAGCTGACTACATGAGCCGAGTGTAGACTTGAAGCGTTACGCACATGTAGGCTTTTATTTCTTTCCGAACACTCTGTGAACTTCATGTAAATTCCGTGAACTGCGTGCGAACCAACCTGTGAATACGTGTGAAAAAGAAACTGTTAACATGCGCACACTTTCCGCCTTTGAGGTTGTGAAGATTCTCTATCCTCATGCTTAGAAAAGATGTTGAAGAGAAACAACTTTCTAAAGTGGGGGGAAAATGTCACGTGTAAGTATCGCAAAAACGTCGACACGAACAACCGAGCACTGGGGGACAAAAAAAAATAGAGCGTGGTGACACGGTGGCACGAGGCGCGCTCGCAGTGTTAGGGCCAGTGCGTGCAGTTCTGAGCTCGGACGAGCGAGACGTTCTGCCGGGCGAGACGCGTGTGTGTGCACGGAGGACCACGGAGCCGGGCGAGGTCCAGGCTGGCCGAGGAACCAGGTGCCAGGTGAGTTGCTGGCTCAATCGAGGATCGCCGAGCGGTGCCGGGCCATACCGAGCGACGCGCCAGACTCGGACGTGGGCCATGAGCTCATGAGCTGTGCACCCGATGGAACCTGGTGGTGCCCTGGCCAAGGCGAGAAACGCCGGTGACTGAGCTGCCGCACCGCAGCTGTGGCGAGCAGCATTTCAGCACGGCACAGATGGTGCTGTGCTGGCCAGAACCCGCACGTGAAACCGCTACACCCGGGCTGTAATCCAGAGCTCGGAAACGAGGTCCGAGGTCACGCTGGTCCAGGTATCTCCTAGACGACGTCGCCGCTGCTCGAGAGTCGCGAGACCACGGGACTCTTCTTTTTTATGTGCCGTGGTGGTCGTCCCGACGGCGCCCACATCACCGACTTTTCAAATTCTTTCTTTTGTATATAAACTTTTAAACACGTCTCCCTGCCTGTTTTCTGCGCCGCTGCACAGTAGTGGAAGTGCTCGAACCACCCTAAACATCACACACGCAAAAGAGTGCGCATATTATGCGAATATTTACGTAAATTATTCCTACAATTCTTGGTAGTCTTAGTGCTACGAAGCTAACATGATCGTCCCAAGACAACGTTTTCGAAATGTTACCCCTAGTATACTCAATGATTTAACTATGTCTATTCATGTGTCATTATATACTAAAGCTGCAATAATGACCGAATTCCTGTTTTTTGGGGCGAAAAGTTACAGGCTTAATTTTGTTGGTATTGATCTTGATTGCATTGTAATCAGTCCATTTACTTAGTAGCGCTCATTTTTCGTTTGCCCTGTTGATTTTGGTAAATAATACTGCACCGAAAAATAGCATAGTTGTGTCGTCTGCGTAAATCACAAATTTAATATGTTCATCAATATTCACAATGTCATTTTATACAGATTATTTAGAAATGCACAAAGAATCAAGGATTGATTGTTATGGAATCTTAGCCTCCCAAAACCACCATATGATTATTTGAGACACCGTAGTGGAGGGCTCCGGAAATTTCGACCACCTGGGATTCTTTAACATGCACCCAAATCTGAGCACACGGGCCTACATTTCCTCTCCATGGGAAATGCAGCCGCCACAGCAAGGATTCGATCCCGCTACCTGCGTCAGTAGCCGATTACCTTAGCCACTAGACCACCACGGCGGAGCATATAGTTCATTGAATGCCCGAAAAAAAAATACTGGTTTTATACAAGGCATAAGCACGCTTTGATGTTGGCTGCATTCTCCACCCATAATAACACATTCAAATATTCCTTCTTTGCCAGGACAATTACTAAATGAATAATCCTAGAAATTCAGTTTCAGTTTCAGTATTCTTGAGCATTTTCTTTACAGAGTTGCGAAAAATAAAACGCAAGGATAACAGCAAAAAGCTGCTATGTTAGCAGCTTGACGAGGCTCCTACCTTCTTTCACTTGGCATTACAAAAATCCGCAGAGCACAAACATGAAAAAACACTTTGACGTCGATTTTCAAAACTTCAATAAATTAGGAAATAAAAAGGAAATGCATCAAAATTACATCAGTTTCAGGTTTACATAAAGTAAGCAAACAACAAAGAGAAAAAAACAACAAATAACAAAAGAAAACAGCGTACGGTCAATCATGAAACAATGCACATGTTGCTAAACGGCTACCAAAGTATTACAAAATGATTATACAACGTTTACAACACTGGGTATGCGAAAAGCACAAGTTTTGATGCACAAGGGAAACACTGGCGAGTGAAATGTTGCATGTTTTACTCGTAAAAAAAAGCTTGATTGATTGATTGATTGATTGATATGTGGGGTTTAACGTCCCAAAACCACTCTATGATTATGAGAGACGCCGTAGTGGAGGGCTCCGGAAATTTAGACCACCTGGTGTTCGTAAAAAAAAAAAAGCAACGAGAAACGAGAACATGGCATCCTATCATGTTTGCTTTGTTTGACATTTTTTTCTCGTAAAAAAAAGCAACGAGAAAAAAATGTCAAACAAAGCAAACATGATAGGATGCCATGTTACACACGAGCACTATTATAGGGTGTTTCTTTTACAATAGTATTTTAGCCGGACAACTAGAAGAAGCTAAACTACACGCCGCCATTTTGGAAGAGAAGGTTCTTGAGTTGTTTTTTATGTATATTAAAGATATCGATGTTTTTATTTTCAAACATGTTAAAACAAGCTGGAATACAGTGTTCAAGTCTTCTCAAACCGTGGTTAGTACGCGAATAAGGAACGAACCAGGAAGGCCTTTTTTGAATGTCATAATAGGATTGTGTACTTTTTCTGAGGTTACACAGTTTAAGAAAACAAGCGTTGTTTGATAGCAAGCTTTGTTTGTATTTCATAATAAGGTTGAAGCAGTGTATGTGATCGATCGGTAAAATCCTATATTCTCAGAATAAATGACTTGTATGTGCGTCATATGGTACGTTTGCAATATGACGAATCGCTTTTTTCTGCAGTAAAAATATTTTGTTCCGATTTGCTTTATATGTATCTGCCCACACTAGACTACAATAGTTTGTAAGATGAAAACAACGTAATATAGAGTAAAAGCTTAATGTTTGCTGGAAGTATGTGTCGAAGCTTAGAGAGAGAACCACACGTCGTAGCTATATTTCTAATTACTTTATTATCGTGTTCGTCCCAATTAAGATTTTTATTAAAAATTACTCCTAATGATGAAACTTCTTTGACAACCTCAATTTTTTCGAGCCCTAGATATATATCCAAACTACGACAGACAGTCTTCTGAACTGGTGCGAATACCACAGCTTTGGATTTTTTTGTGTTGATCATTAAATAATTTGCAGAACTCCATATAAAGATGTCGTTAAGATTGTTGTTGGCTGAGTCTGCAAGCTTACCTAAATCATTACCATGAAAAAATATACAAGTGTCATCTGCATAAATTATAAAGTCCACCTATTTGCTGACACTTGTTATGTCGTTTATATAATGTTAAACAGTAGGGGCCCTAATATGCTGCCCTGATGTACACCTGACGTTATGGTTAGTAGGAAGGATTGGCTGTCATTTATAACTACAGATTGCTTTCTTTGTTATAAATAAGATTTCAGAAAGTCAAGTGCGGCTTCCCGAAAACCATATAGACGCAATTTTGCATAGAGTACTTCGTGGTTGATTCTATCGAATGCTTTGAAAGAGTAAAAAAAAAACACCCAGTGTTAACAGTTTCTTTTCAGATGAGTTAAGTATGAGTTCTTTTTGTGTGAGGAGAGGCAGTTCCGTGGACATGCCCCGTCGGAAGCCAAATTGATGCGGTGATGATATAAAGTACTTTTTACAAAAAGACATGAACCGTTGATATATGATTTTCCCTAGCCCTTTAGATATAACAGGAAGTATGGAGATTGGACGATAATTAGAAAAGATATTTCGGTCACCAGATTTGTATAAGACACTAACTCTCACATGCTTCATTCTTTCTGGGAAAACTCCCGTAGATAAGCAGATAATTAACAGATGGGTAAGAACAGGTAACAAAAGATCAAGTGCTGCTTTAATAGGCTTAATTTGTAGGTCATGTATGTTTCGAGCAGTAGTGTTCTTTAGTGACATGAATACAGACAATACTTCTTCCGGAGTTGTGTTTAAAAATATGCCGTGCTCATGTTTGGCACCCCTAGAAAGTGCCTGTAATCACTATTACAGGCACGAGAAGGGTTTGATGAATCAGAGGACACCAGCGTTGTGAAGTACACGTTAAATTTATTAGCAAGTTCTTGACCTTTTACTATCTTGTTATCTAGGTTTAACTCAAGTGCGCTGTCTCGAGAGCAACTTCTATTTAGAAGCTTATTTATTTCTCGCCAAAGCATGTCGCCACGAGTGCTAACCTTCTTGAAGAGAGCTTCATAGTACGCATCCTCAGTTTTTCTCAGGTGCTTTGTTACAAAATTTCTCTACCGCTTGAATTCCGAAAGATCGTTGTGGTGTCTTGTTTTCACTAATTCCACGTACAGTAGACTTTTCTTTTTAATCATTTCGAGATATTCTCGCGTCATTCATTGTTTCCGACCTTTCTTTAGGGTTTCGACAGTTTTATATTTAAAGCACTTATGGTAAGTTTTTCTTAACAGGCACATGAATATTTCATACGCCTCATTAGCGTTAACTGATTTATAGACAGGATCCCAACAAATCTGCGCGATTTTACGCCTAAAAGTGTCTAATGATTTGTTACTAACTTCCTGTATTTTGTATGATTCAGGAGTTGATACTTTTTCACGAGTAAGATACTCGTTGCGATTTTGAAACATGTATATAGGGTTGTGATCACAAATATCGGCAATAACACTTCCAGATACGGTTGAATCACTTATGTCATTTGTAATAAGTAATCAATAAGGCTTTCAGTATCTGAAGTGACACGTGTAGGTTCAGTAATATTATTAGCACACGCAAACGAATCAAGTAGTAGTTGGAAGTTACCAGAGGTTTCAGTTTGCTGTAAAAGGTTTATGTTGCAGTCGCCCCCTATGATAATGTGCAACTTGTTAGTGCACGCATACGTAAGCAGATTTTCAAGAAATCGAAAAAACGCTTCTGTTTTTCCGTCAGGTGGACGATAAACTACCACATATACATACTTGTGACATGCTAGTGATAATGCCTCATAGTCCGGTGTAATCGCTGAAAAGTCTGAGAGAAGGCTGCAAACTGAATGGTCAGCAATTAGTTGCAACACACCTCCCCCTCAACGAGAGGGCCTTCTTAGAAAGAATGATTTATACGTTGGCAAGCATAGTACCTCGTCATTACACGTGTACCAAGTTTCATAAATCGTGATGATGCCGAATTTAAATGAGAATTCGTCGAGAAACGTAGTTATATCATCGTGCTTGTTGCGAGCTGAGCGAGCATTTAAGTGCATGATACTGCAATATCCATAGTGTAAGGTATATTTATATCGCGTGGTAATATCGCCAATCTAACAAAAGGAAAAAAGAAAAAGAAACAAAGGTCACGCCGCAAAAACGAAAAGCGCTAATAGGATAAGCCTACGGCATGCTAGATGCCCCGCGGCGGCTTGAAGTGGCCGCGTGCATCTTGTGCAAGTCGGCTTCACGTGTGATTTGAACTGCACGAGATGTTTCCGTTTCACGCGCAAATATTTTGCCACCACTTGCCCACGCGAAGCGCCAGTTCATTTCCCGTTTGTGAGCAATCATCATACCCAGCAGTTTTTTCAGTTGGGGACAAAGGTGCTCATTTACGAAAACAGACTGTTTAGTTGTGAATCCCAGTTCCTCAGCTGTGAATCGAGTTCTCCTTGCTTTCTTAACGATGACATCCCTCTTAGCTCGGCGATTGAAAACAACCTCGATGTTTTCGTTCAGGGGGGCGTCACTGCCTGCTTTGCTACCCCGATCGAGAACAGCGTTTGTATGAGGGCGTACCTCGTTGTTCTTTGCAACACCTGGGTCTGGTGCCATGTTACTTTGCGAAGTGGCACTCCTCGCTGGCAAAAGTTGGCATATTTCTATGTCTTGTTCACTTATTGGCTCCCCCAAGGCGTCACCAACTTTGGCAAGCAATTGCACAAGGTTTTCGTTAGGGGTACGTGGGATCCCTTTAATTTCTATATTTTTGTTTCGAGAGTATTGATCATGAGCAGTTAGGTACGTGGAATTTTCGTGACCAACTTTCTCAAACGGTCTATCTCACACTGCATTGCCTCTTTGGACACCCTGAGAGCAGCGTTTTCCTTCCTGATTTCAGCGCACTCTTGTTTTATATTTTCGTAGTCTGTGTTCATGTATTCAAGGCTTTTACTTAACTCTCTGATTTCTTTCCGAATGCCGCGTTTGATGTCCGCGAACTCAGTACCCATGATTAAAGGCCAGTTACAGATTCAACAGTGGGCAAAACAAGTACGAACTTTGAAAAATAGGCAACAGAGACAGCGCTAGGATAGCGAATGAACTATACAAAACAAGAGGGCAAATGCCTAACCTGGGAAAACAACAGCAATAAGCGTCCGCGTCGTATGCTGTCCCTGCTGCCAAGCGATCGAGGAAGGCGTTGCCGCTGTCTTTTTGAAGGGCCAGGGGTGGCCGATGTCACGTGGTATGGTGCCGGGCGCAAAAACGTAGTCGGTCGGTCAGCGCGGCACTCCCGCAAGACGCTGGATGCAACACGCTCCGCTATCAACGCCGATAGTCAGCCACGGTACGCCTCGAACACCTTGGAAAACAACAGCAATAAGCGTCCCCGTCGTATGCTGTCCCTGCTGTCAATGAATGACGTTGTTTCGCAGATATCCTTGAAACTTTCTACTGCGTAGCTCCAGTAGCGCGTGTGTGAACTCTATTGCATGCACATGAACCGTTTATTTCAGTGAATGTAGTTTATTATTTCGCTGCGGGTCACCTTTATTGCAGTGCTGATTTTATTTTATTATATGCCTTTATACCTGTCCTTTGCAAATGATTGTCTACTTTTTTTTTCATTTTCTGGAAGCCTGGAAATACTTCACCTGCTTTATTAGTATTTCTCTGCCAATTTTTTAACCTAACATAGGTATATCCACTCTGCTAAAACCATAATTGATTATTGCAGTAATAACAAATAAATAAACGATTGATTATTAAATGACGAAATAAACAAACAAAATAGAAATTAATTTACTTTAACCTTCTTAGTTGCTGCATTCTAAAACGTTGCTAAATATTTCAGGTTACCCATATGAAATATTTTTCTAAATTACTACTATAAAATATCGATTATTTCAATTATTTTAGGCCTGCTTGGTTTATTGCGACTCGGTTTTAAGCATTGTTTGCCTTGTTTTAGGCCTATACTGGGCGCTTCAACTTGAGCATTATCGCACGGCTTGACAAGTATAGATAGACTAAAAGCCGGGCTCCTCAGGTGTTACACAATAAAGGGTTTCGGACAGAAAATTTTTCACCCATTATTTTTTTTGGGGGTCATTAGTAGGCCAAGCATCCGAGAGCGTAGCAGACGTACCGGTACGCGTGAGTTTTCCTTTGAAGATTATCTACAGCATGATTTCAAAGCTAGTTTTGGTTCATACTAAACCGTGGCGTCAAGAAATGGCATGTGCGGCACCACCAGGTAGTAGTATGTCCATGCGCAAGGTTTTGTGACGTAGTCTTGATAGTTTCTTCGATCGTCTGCTTTGTCTGCTGCGCGCCACACGTATAGCAACTGTCGTGGCAGGGTGCACAATGTAGAAATGGCATACCCTTTAAGACAATGCGAAGAACGTCAGCAACTGCATGCTGCTCGTATACGCGTCCGGAATGAAGTGCAGCGAGCAGCTAGAGTAAACTCCACTTGGTTGGCGTCCAGTGTCCGCCTTGGCCATGGTGCATAAGGTTGACCCACGCTTGTCTCAACGCCGAATCAGAAGGGAAGCACTGAAACTTGCACCACTTGCCCTCGTTTCCTTCATGAAAGATTTCAAAGTGCATAATAATGGTGTCGTGACGACGATGAACTCAAAATAAAACATTTGATTTGCCGTCTGATAATCGTATACCTTGTATCCTCAAAATGAAATGATTCATTTGCACTGTGATGGGATATATGTTGTATTCGCGTGCACGTAAACTATCCGACACTCCTACAGCTCACTTCATAGACACGCTACATGGCAGTAACCACACGACCACATTTGGCGAGCAGGCGATCAAGAAGGCGATGCGCAAACTGGCATTTTTTGTGTTTTGTGCTTCAGGTCTACACAGTTAACTAGCCAGACTGCTGCGTGAAGACACCAGGGTTAATTCTCTAGCCTTACATCAAATCAGTGCCGATGTCGGTAGGTGCGCCACGAGAGAATTGACTTTTTTAATAAAACATCATCATTGTGGAGCGTTGCACCTGCTCAGCGTCATCTTTTAAAGATGATAGTGTTTTTGCGGACATTATACTAAAATTTTGGTGTTTCTCTCTGTCTGTCTGTACAATTGTTTATTTGTCAACTCTTAACGGCACTGGGTACTTGAAACAGCCGGCCTTATCCGCAGCTCCCACTAATGTTGCTCAAGGTTTAGCATTCATACTTGTGCAATTGTAAATAAAAAACAATTATTTCGCATTTTTTGGGTACCATAACAATACGTGCATATTCTTCATGTGTGTCTTTTACTAGAAAAGCCATACATAAGTAATTTTAAGGACCGTACCGCTTATCACGCTGCGCTGACCATGAAACGCCTGCACGAAAAGGCGAGTGTTTCCAACGCTTTGCTAAGGTGAGATGGTGGTGGCACCCGCCCGTCGCCTTGCGTTCTACACCTTATCATCTCTGAGATGGGCGCGCACACCCGTCTCAGAGCCACGCGCTTCCTTTTCCAAGAATACTGCCATATGGCAGTCATAACTCACGTGTGAGGTGACTTGATGCGCTCGTTTGTCTCCGCTGCACGCTCGAGCCACTCTAACGTGTACCATCTCCAGATTACCATTAACCAATTTTCTTGCGTAGGACATCAAATAAATCTTTTTTCACTCTGTCCACACGCAAGACTGTGGCCTTTTGACGACGTTTGCTGATTAAAATGCAGATATGGGGCCAATTTTTCATAAAGGAGATCTGTCTGGCAGCGCTAACTCGCCTCTGAAGAAGGTGTCACTAACATTTTTTGTTTGAATACCACAAATAGTTTAACGACCATGCATGGTTCTTCATTTGCACACAGGAAATTGGCCTAAATATGTTTGGTAGGACTATGGTAACTGGGGAATGTTACCAAAAGTGGACCGAGCTACAGTAATTGCCATGATAATGATGACAATAACAGTTCTGGTGTGAAATTTGTGTGGTGGACTGGAGCTAAGTAATCTGACACGAAACAAATCCCGCAATTGTCGTATTAAATGCGAAGAATTTCTTAGCGAACTTCGGCAACTTTGAGCGTATCTACCTATCTAGCCGTTTACGTTTGGGTACTCTCGTGGTCAGGCCCTTACCTTGGCGTGAACAAAAGTTACCACGGGAGGGTAACGTGGTTTCACAAATATGAGGCACTGGTCAAAACATGAATATTGTGACATTCCCGTCGCGTACGTCGTGAAGCACTTCCCGCCAGACAGTAGCACATACAAATGACCGGGTAGGTGCTACTGATAAGCGTGTATCCATCACAGGTGATTAACACTTAGTACCTATAGAGAAACGACAAGAACAGACAGGAACAACCTCAACGCGCGAGCGTTAAGAAATACATGACAGCAATATAGCGTTGACCCGGCGATTGCAAAAAATTAATGTCAGGGTCCCAGCAAGAATTGAACCCAAGCATTCTGCCTGGCACTGAAGCATTCCACCACAGAGCTATGCCAGGTCTTGGAACTACTTTTCAAATAGACGCGAATCTTCGTGACACGTCAATACTGGTTGCAGCACTGCCTACCCGATTTTAAAAACTGCACATATGTACTCCTTTGATACAGGCGTCACGTCGGGTTTACGTCAATTGTGGTTAGTAACCATGCGCTGAAGTTGATTTATGTAGCAGTGTCCAGTGCCAGCATCATCGCGAGCATCAGGGCTTCATATCAGCTTCTTGTGTTGCTAATACGCATGTTCCAGTTGGCATCGTTGCGCAAGTGCACACAACTGGTTGAATAAATATCTGCAACTCTTCAACATATGTCTGTGCGCGCGACACTTGTACATGCATTTAGCGTCACTTCATGGCGTGTCGCCTAATAAAAAAATTGCAACACGGTCACCTTCCCTCCGCATGCTTCGCGTAACGTCGATTTCCTGGTACGTGGGATCTACTGAACTTTTTCTATATGCGAAACATTTTCTAGCGAACTTCAGCGATTTTGAACCTATCTATCTATCTATCTATCTATCTATCTATCTATCTATCTATCTATCTATCTATCTATCTATCTATCTATCTATCTATCTATCTATCTATCTATGACATTTAGCTCTCCTGGCTGTTTGGATAATCTTATCTAGACCAAAATTGCTATGGCATAACATGACTGCATGACAAGTGTAACTGACTAGTGATTACGTGAAAATCAAAACATGCATGTCATGATTGTCACGAATTATAATTTGTGGTTTTCCTGCTCTTGTTTTGATTTCGTTCACATGAAATTTCGCAAAACTGGTTTGGTATGACATGACTGCACGGTGAACATAAGTGGTTGACCTTAATGTAGAAATCATGATATGCATGTTATAATTTTCAAGTTATGACTAGTCATGGCTACTCGCCGTGCTAGTAGTGCGCTCGCAGTTGTTCCGCTAGTTTCACATATACAAAATAAGGAAGGTATACATCACTGGTGCAAATATGATAATCAAGGGGCACGTGCAGTGGCGTACGTACCAACTGTTTCGCGAGTGGGGGGGGGGGGCAAACAACCTACCTCATCAGCTGGGATATATATATTGTGGGCATTTAGTATATGCATCCTCTTCACCGGTACATTATCATCATTATCATGTGTGGCTCATGCATCCTCATCGTTGTCGCGTAGCATCATCATCTTGGCTCATTCATCGTAGCTGTCGGCTGCCGGTTCCTCGGGCCTAATAAAAGGTAATCCAAACCAAGGCTTCATACGTGGTGGAGAGTGCTGTTAGATCCCCCGCCATCCTCTCGACCACTCTACCCCCTGGAGCTACGTTTAGGTCGCCGCTTGGGCCAGGTGTCCGGAAATATGTCGCACCAAGATGAGGCCGGTGCTGCAGCCGTTCCCACTCAACCACCGCGTGCCACGCCTTCCCACGTCATCAACAGCCTCCAGCTTGAGCCCCATACCTTCGCTGGTATGCGTGGGGAAGATGTGGAAGAATGGCTGGACGATTTCGAACGTGTCGGCGTTGCTAACCGGTGGGATAACACCTACAAACTCGCTCACGTGTCATTCTACCTCACGGGTGTCGCGAAGATGTGGTTCCTCAACCACTTCATTGACCTCCCCGACTGGTCAGCCTTCAAAGATCAGCTTCGCCATGTCTTTGGCACACCGGCTGTTCGTTCGGCTCTCGCAAAGAAAGCTCTCGCGACTCGGAAACAGCACATCGGGGAGTCGTACACATCCTACGTACGTCGAGGATGTTCTTTCACTTTGCCGCCGGGTTGACACACCAATGACAGAATCAGACAAGGTGCGCCAGCTTCTTAAGGGGATTGCAACCGTCGCATTCAATGCCCTTGCAGCAATCCAGAATCCAGCTACCGTTGCTCACGTTGCGACAACCTGTCAGCGCCTCGAAGAACTTGAGTCTATGCGCCTACAACCAGACAGTGACGCGGCCCGTATTACGACTGATCCAAACCTGCGACACACGATAAGGGCGATTATACGTGAAGAATTAGAATCAATGGGATTCACACTACTTTCAGTGTGTCCCATTCAGTCTTCTTCAACGTCATTGCGGGATGTTATCAGGGAAGAGCTCACGTTCATGACCCACATGGCAAACCTGCAGCCCATTGTCTCTCGTACTCTACCATCGTTCCCGCACACCGCCGCCGCACCACCAGGCACCGTCAGCTCGACGTCCCCACCACCGACGTACGCGTCGGTTGCTGCCGCACCTCCCACAAGCTTTCCCACGAGCTTTTCATCACCACCGCGTGAGCCGTCACCTGTCCCTCTGACTTCTCTCTCTCCTGATGCAGTTAGCGCAATCTACTACCCTCCTCAACAATCGACTCGGCTTACGTGCTATTATTGCGGCTATCGTGGTCACATTGCAAGCTTTTGCCGCAAGCGACAGCAAGACGAGCGCCGAGGGTATGACATACGCGAACGGGACTATGACGCAGGAGCCTTGTACCAGGGCCGCCGTTATTCGTCACCGCCGCGTCGGTCTCCATCTCCACCAGCATCGGGTGAACTACGCAGTAGTCACCGATCAACCCGACGCCGTTCACCGTTGCCTTACCGGCGCTCTTCTTCTCCTTTTCAGCGTGCTTCCCTTACTTCTGTTCGGCGTCCGGAAAACTAAGCGATGCAGTTTTTGGAGGACAAACTGCATTCCAACACAGGACTTCAATTCCTCCAGCGCGCCCCTACAATATGATTGCGGTCACAGTTGAGGGAGTGGACGTTGATGCTTTGGTGGACACTGGGGCTGCGTTTTCTGTTATTCGTGCTGATTTGTGTGCCCGTCTTCAAAAAACCGCGACGCCCTATGATAGACCGACACTGGTTACAGCCCAGGGAACAATGGTTCACCCTTCCGCTCTCTGTATTGCCCGGGTACTTATCGACGAAATTCTTTATCATATAGAATTTGCTGTGCTATCCCCGTGTTCCCATGAACTCAGTTTGGGCTGGGACTTTCTTTCCTCTGCTTCTGCGGCTATTTGCTGTGCACAACGTGTCGTCCATCTTACTGACACGGACCACTTGCTCAACGACAAAACCTACAGGCCACTTCGACTCATCGCAGCAGTAGACATAGAGTTACCACCAAACGAACATAAATTAGTTACAGTTTTGTCCAACGACGTCGATTCTGGTGACATTTTGGTCACTCCGTCACCGTGTTGCCTTAATAAAGGCATAGCTCTGGCATCAGGTGTGGCTCGCTTCAACATTGGATCAACTGTCCTCGCTGCCTACCAACACCACACAAAATAAAATTTTACTGCCATGGGCCACTACTGTCGCCTGCGTTGCCGATCTGCAGCCTGTGTGCGTTGTGTCTCTTACCTCTGTCTCCTCTAAAGACCATGCTGCAGATCATGCTGCTTCCTCGGCCTTTACAACAACCATCAACAAAAACTTGAATGACTCACAGAAGCAGCAGCTGCTTGATTTGTTGGAAAAGCATGCAAACACCTTTGACGTTCATTCATCCACCCTGGGCCAGACAACTGCTACAGCACATCGTATTCAGACCGACGGAACATCCATTGTGCACCATCGTCCGTACCGCGTCTCTCTAGCCGAACGAAAAATCATTGAAGAAAACGTAGACGATATGCTCCAACGAGAGATAATCCGACCCTCAACCAGTCCTTGGTCGTTGCCCATCGTTCTGGTACGTAAAAAAGACGGTGCCGTACGATTTTGTGTCTATTACCGAGCACTCAATAAGATTACTAGGAAGGACGTATACCCCATGCTACGCATCGACGACGCCCTAGATTCCACAGGGTGCTGAATACTTTTCGAGCCTCGACTTGCGTTCCGGCTATTGGCAAATTCCCATGCACGAAGATGATAAAGAAAAAACTGCGTTTGCGACCCCGGACGGCCTATACGAATTCAATGTTATGCCGTTCGGTCTATGCAATGCGCCAGCAACTTTTGAGCGCATGATTGACACCGTGCTGCGTGGCCTGAAATGGAAGACTTGCCTATGTTACCGCGATGACATTGTTGTCTCTTCATCGACGTTTCCTCAACATCTGCAACGCTTGGACGGGGTCCTGAGTTGTCTTGCGGGAGCTGGTCTTAAATTAACACCAAAAAGTGCCATTTCGCCAGCAGATCTATCAAGGTACTCGGTCATGTTGTGAGCAAGGACGAAGGTCTAGACCCTGATAAAACTGCTGCAGTGCTTCGCTTCCCTCGCCCTGACAAACCAAAAGATTTCCGAAGTTTTCTTGGTCTCGCCTCTTACATTCGCGATTCATACAAAACTTTGCCTCCATAGCCGCACCACTTCATAAGCAACTTGCTTCCGGTATGCCCTTTCAGTGGTCTCAAAAATGTGAATCGGCTTTTGACAGGTTGAAGAGTGCCCTCACGACCGACCCTGTACTTGCTCAATTTCACGATGATGCACCGACCTTCCTGCACACAGACGCTAGCGGCCGCGGTTTAGGAGCCGTGCTCCTGCAACGCGACATTTCTTCGCGAGATCGAGTCGTTGCATACGCCAGCCGCGTCCTCTCCGCAGCCGAGAGGAACTACACGATCACCGAGCAGGAGTGCCTCGCCATTGTTTGGTCAGTACAGAAATTTCGTCTATATCTGCATGGCCGCCATTTCACCATTGTGACCGACGACCATGCTTTATGTTGGCTTTCGACACTCAAGAACTTGTCGAGACGCCTCGGACGCTGGATTCTACGCCTCCAAGAATATGATTTTCAGATCGTGTTCAAGTGTGGCAGGAAGCATAGTGACGCCAATGCTCTTGCTCGCTGCCCACTACCAGCGACTCCACTCTGGGTTTTCGCCATCAGTTTGCACACACGCCCTCGGAATCTACGTATACGGTGCTTTTCTCTCTCGCCTCTATGGACCAGCTGCCTTCGAACGACCCGCACGATTTTCCTTCTCGACAGTGGGCTGACCCATACTGTCGACGTATTATAGGCTACCTCACTGGCAGTTCCCGTCCACCTAATGCAAGGCTCCGTCGCCAACTCTCGCAATTTAAGCTGGACAACTCGGTGCTGTACCGCAAAATTTACCATCCTGACGGTCAGCGCTGGGTTGCCGTTCTGCCCCAATCACTTCGGTCCGAAGTCCTCAGGGCACTTCATGACCATCCGACTGCTGGTCACCTTGGTTACCATAAAACCTACGAGCGCCTTCTAAGTCGGTTTTATTGGCCAGACATTACCACTAGTGTAGCTCGGTACGTCGGGTCCTGCACTACTTGGCAATGTAGAAAACTACCAACATCTGCTCCCGCCGGTACACTACAGCCTCTTCCGTGCCAAGCCACACCAATCGAATTTGTAGGCGTCTATTTTTATGGCCCCCTCCCAGTCAGTGCTGCTGAAAACCGGTGGATAGTAACAGCCATTGACCATTTGGCGCGCTACGCCGAGACGGCATCCGTTACTACTGGTTCAGCTTCTGAGATTGCCGATTTCTATTCCGAGCCATTATACTGCGTCATGGTGCTCCACGTGTGTTGCTCAGTGACCGTGGAAGGGCCTTCCTTTCACAACTAGTGAACAAACTTCTTCACGCCTCCGGCACAACTCACAAGACTGCCTCTAGGTAATATCCCCAGACTAACGGCCTCACTGAGCGATTCCACCGCACTCTTGCTGACATGATCGCCGCCTATATTCAACCAGACCACAAAAACTGGGACGTTGTTCTAGCATTCGTCACTTTCGCCTACAATACAGCCATTCAGCGAACAACCGGCTACTCGCCATTTTACCTAGTTTATGGACGCTCCCCTACTTCTTTTCTGGACGTCTCTTTCTTTACCTGCCAAGAGAATTCGTCTCCATTCTCTTCAGAGGAATACGTTTCACGACTCGCACAGTGCCGCCAACGAGCTCGTATAAACACTGACGCCCGCCAGCAAGACAGAAAGCTAGTTTATGATGAATCGCATCGTGCTGTATCCTTCCAACCTGGAGACGAAGTGCTCCTTTCAACGCCTGTTCGCACACCTGGTTTGTGTGACAAATTCCAGCCTCGGTTTATCGGGCGGTACACAGTTCTTGAAGAGACTTCACCAGTGAATTATCGCGTGACGCCACTTGTAGTCCCAGCAGATCGCCGTTACCGAACTACAGAAGTTGTCCATGTCTCCCGTATGAAGCCCTTCATGCGACGTTCTTGTCCCCTTGACTCGCCGCGGCCAGGCTGGCCGCTTTCACGTGGGTGGAATTGATGTGGGCATTTAGAATACGCATCCTCTTCACCGGTACATTATCATCATTATCATGTGTGGCTCATGCATCCTCATCGTTGTCGCGTAGCATCATCATCTTGGCTCATTCATCGTAGCTGTCGGCTGCCGGTCTCTCGGGCCTAATAAAAGGTAATCCAAACCAAGACTTCATAATCTATCTATCTATCTATCTATCTATCTATCTATCTATCTATCTATCTATCTATCTATCTATCTATCTATCTATCTATCTATCTATATATATATATATATATATATATATATATATATATAGAGAGAGAGAGAGAGAGAGAGAGAGAACTTCAGCGACGCAATTGTACTTTGTAGTAATTTTTCGTACACACAGCGCTTGTTAAATGGCGTAAAAAAGGTCAAGTACGGCTGACTGTGCGAGGTGGTGCACGATGACCTTTTAAAACTCTGGTATCGGCAGCGTTGATACAATTAGCGCAAAAATTAAAAATCAGGATCCCAAAAAGAATCGAAATTGATAATTTTATGTGGCACTCATGTATTCTACCACAGAACCTTCTAAGGTAATGAATCTGTTTTGGTAATTGTACGGTACAGGCATCATGTCGGTGCAAAGTGGTTACGGTTACTATGCTAGCCTAAATTTTTAACAAGAAGATAAACATTGAATATGCACTCAAACTATACAAATGCAGGTCGTTTCCAGCTAACATCAGTTGTATACCTTCAGTATCGCATGACAAGGAGCGTGCAAGGACAATCGTCACAGCAGAAATTCCAGAAACTTTTTCTAAAATAAAACATTTCCTGGTAACCTTTTCATTTCCTCGTAACATTATATTTGAGTGATTATCGAGGTGAAGAAAAACTTCGCCTTAGCCGTTGGTTTCACCAGCGTGCAGCCGACAGTGACCACGGTCAAAAGATGGGGGGGGGGGGGCATCAGCCCTCCAAAGTTTTCTCAGGGGGGGGCCTCGCACCCCCTTGCCCCTCCCAGCTGATACGCCTTATGGATGCGTGTCATGCAACAACATGACCGCATGCCACGCTCATGATGCGCTCGCGGACGTTTATTTAGCTTCACATATACCTAATTTGGTGCTACGTGACGTCAATGCGCAACGGTGTATGACTGGTGCAAACATGATAATCATGACATGAGTGCCATGTAAGAACATGGCTACATGCTACGCTCGTAGCGCGCTCTCGGCTGTTTCGCTAGCTCCACCTCACCCAAATTCAGTAGCACGTGACGTGAATAGACAACAAAGGTAAATGACACGTCTAAAAATAATAATCATGATATGCGTGTCTTGTGATACATGATTACGCGCTTCGCTCATAGCGTGATCGTGGCCGTTTTGCTAGCTCTACGTATACAAAATTTAGTATTACGGGACGAAAATGGACGACAAAGGTGAATGACACATATAAACATGCTAATCATCTCATGGCAGTATTGTATGGCATATTTTGTGTCTACCTCATAACGCTGCGCCTAATTTAAAGTGACTAATCACCTTCCTGATTCGTGCTGCTCCTAATATCGATTCCCGCAGTGCATGCCATCTGTCAATTTTTCTGTTGGCAGCTGCTTTCGTGGTATTTTTTTTTCTAACGCGCTCCACGATTTCTGGTCGCGTTAACCTGATATTGTTTACGTTAGTCACAGCTTCCTCGTGTGTTGATATTGCAGGCAGTATAAATTTCCTTAAAATGTTGTAAATCCCGGTATTCTGCATCTACCTTTTTGTACGTTATAGCTGCATGCATTAACACAAGCGTTCTGCTAATTAGCCACACGTTTATACCAGGCTTTTATTTTTATTTTATCATTTGTTATATTCAAAGTTCAAACAAAGCTTTAGCTATGAAAACTAAGCAGGGTCATATTTAGATAAACAATTATTACTGACTGAAATTTAATTTATTTTTCTGCTTAGAGTCACCAGTATTATTTCACAGCAGTCTATGACACATCCGTTCCTAAGTTACGTCTAAGTACCTTACCAGGCTGCTTTGGGGAGCTGCTCATTCGTTCATTTTGCGAAACGCTCCGTCCAAAAAGCTTAATTACAGCCTGTCATATATCCGCGAACGCGGCATGCGCACGTTGCCTCTTTTTGCAGAGAAGTCACTATCCAACTCTGCGGGAGACCATCCCACCCCATTTCCGCGTGCTCACTTTGTCATTTACTCATCTACTTGCAATAAGAACTCCAATCTTTTGTTCTATTCGTTATGACACCCCACTGAGACCTTCCTGCTTATAACAGACATGAAATGAGGCGTTCCATCCTGGTACCCAGTCAACCGTGCAGCTATGATGCTGTCGCCACCTGTTTGTTGATAGCTCTCAGTTATTAAAAGCTTTCTGGAGACAAGAGCATCATATAATGCCGCGAGCACATGGCAACACTTTTCTACTAATTGTGCAAAGTTTAATGCGATGCATCGTCATTGGCACATGTCACTGTCACTGAGCACGTTGTTGTATGTGCATACCCTTGAAATGCTATACAAGGCCTTGCTCTCGATAAACGTTGTTCACTGCTGTATGCTCGTGTCTGTATATTTCAGTGAGGACGAGGCGATTGAAGGGTGATGAAACTGCAAAGGTTACAAAACAGGTCACTGCAGTTGTTTGCAGGATCGGCAAATGCACGAGAGGCGTGAGAGAGAAACAATTGAGGTATTTTGTACAAGCACTCATGTACTCTAATATGATGGCACCTTCAGCCACCCCATCACCCGAACACCCTAGAGCGCCTCAACAACGACGGCAGAAGAGTCATTACAGGGTTGCCAAAGTACATGCCTCTTCCCGCTCTGAAGAGCTGGTGTGCTTTTGAAGGCATCGCTGACTTTATGTCTATGCATAAGTTGACAGAGGTCGGGAGGTTTCAGTTTACGCATGATGTATCAAACCTTCCTGTACCACTACTCATGCCAGCGCATACAAATTGCAGACCCCTAACTTCTGTCGAAGAACATGGTGAACATTCCGCAAGGAAGAAGCCCACGCCCGAAACTACAAGGAATACATGGAGGAGATACGCAGTGGCAATTACCCCCGTAGCTCCTTTGAAGTAGTGTGCGTGAATGCGTTCATCGGGCAACAAGAGCAACCACCGATGTTCGCTACAGCATAGACCAACCTACACGTCACCGAATGGGGAACCAAACTGCACGTATCGCGTCATGTTCTTCGCACATAAATGACGAAACTATATGCTGTCCACAATTTTGCTGAAGATGCTGATTACACCACTCGGAACTTACGAAGTGACAAGAATCTTCAGTACAGAGCATTTACTGACTCCCAAGATGCGTTTTTCGCTTGCAAGCATACTCCCATAGCTATTCCTGTTGTTCCTTATGTGCGTTTTAAGCCGCGTCGTCTGTGGTAAGAAGGAGATGATTTGCATCTGCACTGAATTCCGAGCCGCATGCCAGAAATGAACGGCCACACCGACTGGTGCGTGCACTGCTACTATCCGCGCTGTTGAAACCAGCGATACACATTATCCACAGTAACTAAGAGAAATTGAACAACACAGCAATTGTTTCGATTCATTTGAAACATACTCCAAGCAAAGCGCTACTGGCGAAGCCATCTCCTCGATGTATCCAACCAATCGCACATACCACCACTTTCTTCAAGCACTCAGCGGAAACAGTACTGAGCAGGTACTGAACAGGAACAGGTACCTACCAGGAACAGGTTCTGTTGCGGCAGGCACACACGGGAACCCTTCTTATACCCTTCCTCGTGCAGCGTTTTCGCAGAGATTAACACTGGGGCACCCCGAGAATTGGCATCTGCAGGCGCTGCAACACCTGGATGAACTTAGCGTTCGCAATCTGGGACTGCCCACTGAAAACTTTAGACCCAGGCAAGAAGCAAATGCCATGTTTCGACTAGAATGGCACTCAACTTTCTTCCAGCCCTGGGCACAGCCCGGCCGGGTCACTTTAAAATTGGTGCCCGAAAAAAGACTGGCTGCGCACCTTGTATCAAACCGCGGTGCAGTGTGTGTGCACATACAAGCCACGCAGAACGTCGCAAACACGTCTTCAAACTTCATAGTAAGGATTCGTGGTAGATTCAATTGTGACCCTTATAATAGGCCTTCGATTATCGGCCAGGGGGAACTGCGCCACTCGCGTTTCACCGCCGTTCAAGCAAAAACCGCTCGGTCGTCCTCCCGCTCCCGCCTTCTGACTGCGCTGCTGTTTAGTCGCCCTATACGTGCAGCCTCACCTGTGACTCGCTCCGAGCGTTTAAAAGGCCACTCATCAGGTTTCACAATTTCGAACTGACAAGTGCAAATCGTACATGGGGCATTCACGATCACATCTACCAAAATTTGCAACGCTACGCGCCGCGGAAAGGGTCAAACTTCAAGATTAACGCTACTTTCCCTTCCTTTCGTGGGCGCGAGCCCAGAAAATGAGGGCATGACGTGCATGTTTAAATTGCCTTACGTACACCTTACAAGGCAGTGCAGTGGCGTTGGTCCTCTACGTAGACGACTGTGCTTCGACGTTGCCAACACTACCTCGTGGCATGGTGGTTTACAGCTAACCGCAGACCGCTAGTTAGCTCTACACCTTCTCTCTTCTCGCCCCCACAACCACGTCAAATAAAAAAATAGAAGAATTGTTTTTTTCTTCGTGCCCCATCTGCTGTCGTGATGATAGTGACCAGAGCGAACACATCCGTGAGCCAGTTTTCGAGAAAATTGTTATGTCCACCTGTACAGCACATAAGAAGCATGTACACAGGAGGGTGAGCTCACCCAACACATTTATTAAAAGTTTTTTGTTTGTTAACCACTTCCAGAAAAAGAAAACGATCCGAAAAATAGCTGAGCTGCATCGTGGCTGTATACAGCCACAGATTCCTTGCGGTACTGAGGCCTACCTGCTTTACTCGCAGACAACATTTTTCGGTAACTAAGGGAAAGATACGAGAGCGGAGCTTCCTGCAAATGTGCTCCTACGCGAAGTAGACGGTTTGGCATGTGTCTCGTAACTCTGTGCAAAGTGATGGCTGAGCGCAGCCAGCGTTAATTTTCATACAGACAGAGACGACGCTTAGCACTTGAGGTACACGTAGAAGGCGGGGTATTTTTCACGCGTGAAAAAACACAGCGACACAAAAACATGCGCAAGCGAACACACGCACACAGACAGACGAGCGCGTACACATATTCGCCCACACTCACTCACGAAAGAGCGCACGCAGACACCACATTCGCATGCACAAAAGAACACACGTGCGAGTGCGTGCACTCGCCCACACGCACAAGCGCGCGCAACAAATTGACGAGAGCGCACGCAGACGCACCCACATTCGCACGCACTAACGCTAAAAAGAACGCGCACACGTGCGCAATCGACCACACACACAATTCGCCCACACTTGCAGACGAGCGCGTGCTCTCATATACGCCCAAATTCGCCCACACTCACGCACGGAACAGTCACACATGGGGCGCGCACACTAGGCCTCACAAAAAAGCGCGCGCGAACACACGCACATACACATACGCACTCAAGCACAAAACACGCACACAATCTCCTCCCGAATCGCTAGCAGGAAGCCCTCACTTCTCGGCGGAGACCTACACTTTATCGCAAGGAAGTCTGAAGTGCAAACACCATGTTCATTGCATCTACCTCGAAATTTCGCTTGCGGCCAACGCAGCTTTTCCGCTCACACACAGACGCCGATGACATTATTTCTGCGAGACAAGCTCTTTAACGATGTCACGTTTCAATACGACGAGATTCACCTAAGCAAAAGGAAGTACTTTGGTATTGGGGTGGCCAATCCCTGGCACCAATAATTCGCAGGCGACTATAGCATTTCCCATCGTTGTCACGTCCATGGTCGCCTACATGCAGCCGGCGCTTAGATAAGAAAATCGCATTTGCAACACTGTCGTACCAAGGGAACCTAAAAATGCTAAGTATCATGCGCACAAGCAAATTTTGCTGGTCATCGTGCAGGTGAAAACGACTGTAGCATTACCTGCCCTACGTTTAATTTTTCAGCAATGTGACGCTGTGAAGACTGAGCAGGCTGCGTAACATGGCTATATATGCAGGGTCCACGACAACAAAATGCATTCCTTGCAGAACAAAGACGCTTAAATTGACACGCACTGATTCATGTGGCAGTGGGAAAAACAATCGCTAAAGCGAAGTGTGAAAAGCGCGACAGATCACGTACTCAGTCAGCTTAATAGATGTATCATGGAGGCGAAATTTGCGAACAAACTGCGCCACACGAAGTCGCCTCACCCTGCTTGGCTTTGTCTCGATCATAGCATGCTACAGAATAAAAACTCCCAAGCATTTCCCCGAGGGTGAACATGGTTAAGTGCGAATGCACGAGGTGATGCTATGAGGGGTATTTATTGATTCGCACTATTATATTTATTAATCACATTATGGTGCCTTTATGGTGTAATGGTTCCTGGGAATCGCAATTTGATCACACGGGGGAGTTTACGTTAACTCACTGGCGAATGTCAACGGATTTTAACTTTACTCCCCCTCATAGCATCACCCCATGCATTCGCACTTAACCATGTTCACCCTCGGGGAAATGCTTGGGAGTTTTATTACTGATGATGATGAATAAAGAGTAATTAATGAATTTAAGTGTTGTTTGTCATGAAGCATTTGTACACAGATACATTATATACGAAGTATTATTTATTTACACTTCACGATTTTCATACGATGCAATAAATGCACACATCGCGAGCGCGTCACACACACACACACAAACTACACTACAGATTAGCACCTATTCGTGTTATCGTTGTAGCTCACGGTTAGTACCGGCGCTTTGTGATCTGAGATATGTACGGTGAGCGGATCCGGCAAAACGGAGCGGACCATACAGTTCCTACTGAACGCCAAGTCTTTGAAGCCCCCGTTGATCGTGGTCGGAAACTCGAGAGACAGACACGTCATCGAGTAATTGTTCAACATGTGGTCAACCAACCAGCCATTGTCCTTTCTAACGTCCACGTTTAAGTCACCCACCACCACAATTGGAACCGAGCGACGCGCGCGCACAGACTCACTCTCCATCGCCGCATCCATCTGCTCCAAGACGTCATCTCTCGAGAGGTTCGGGGCCAGGTAGACGGTCACAACCAGGACGGCATCGCCACAGTAGGCACTGGTGTAGACGGAGGCATACGGTGAGTCGTCTCTGAGTGGCGAAGTACACACGGCATGTGAGAGGACGTTGGCGTAGACGTGTCCAACCAAGCACACGCCACAGTACTCACCCCGGCTTCCACTCCGGGCGAAGGAGCACGGGTCGTCAGTGGGACACGTTCGCGGCGATGCATCAGGAGCGAGGTCGGCACACTGTAAGACCAGGAGTTGGGTCCGGTCCTGCTGTCGCCTTAGCTCTTCACTGAAGGGCCGGTAGCACTTTAGGAAGACGTCCACTCCACCAGCCCTTCTCTCGGCGAGGGCCCGGGTCACGCGATCGTAGCCACTCAGGGAGACATCTGCAGCGCAGTCACCGTAGGAGTGGTTCCAGGTCTCCGCGAAGCAGAGGAGATCAACTTTGGAGAGTACGGGGTCTTTGGCAACGTCCAGTGCATGCGCCGAACTCCCTACAGCCACCCTCGCACACACTGTGGAAATGCTGGTCCCTCAAAGCGGAAAGGTAGCGCTGCGTGACGGTGACGAGACGGTGATTCTCGAGCCTCCGAAACTAATCGAGCATGGGTTTCTCGGGGCTGGCTTGCTTGTGGTAGAAGGTGCGGTCTCCCTCAGCGTTGGTAAGGTATAGTCCGTTGAGGTTGGTACACCGAGAGAGCGCAATTTAGACGAGCTTCTGCGGGTGCGTCTTGGAGTAGTCGTACACGACCGAGGCGTAGGTTCCCCCCTGTAATTTGTGCACGGTGATTACGCTGGCCTGGACAAGGGGGAACTGCGTCCGTTTACAAGCTATGCCGGCCTTTTGATCTACCGTGACGGTGGCCGACTGCAACTCGATGGGTATCCAGTTCTTGCTGGTCACGTCGTAGCCGTTGGAACGGGCCTGGTGAACGACCCGAGCGGCGCGCGCACGCGTGAGCTTTCCGGTACCGGGCACATTGAACTCGAGCCACAGTCGCCTCACGCGCGTCTTTTCATCCACTTCTCCTTCTCCTTCTTCATCCACTCCATCTCCATCATCGGGCAACGGGCCGGCGAGCTCACACAGACGCAAGACTCCAACCGCACCGTTGACCAGACCATCCACAAGATCGATGTTATGAGTCTTCATGTAGGGCTTGCCAACCACGGCTATGACTTACCCGGGCAGATTCGCAAACTCGCTGGGAACCATGCGGGCAACCCTGCGCTTGGCATTCTCGAGCAGATGCGGCGTCTTGCAGCCGAGGTACCGATCACGCGCGCGAAGCGCCAAGATGTCGTCCTGCGAACGGGCCACGGTCTCGTTGAAACGCGTGACATGGGCGTTTGAGTAGAAGATGCGCACGGCCAAGGGCGCGCGCTCGGCGGCTTCCTCGACCATGACGAACCTGGATTCGAGAAGCTTTACTTCTTCGGGCTTGAGCACGCGGCCGTCCCCAATCTTGGTGAGGACCGCGGAGAAGGTGACGGCGGACTGGCGCACGACTTTCACGAGTGGGAAGTATTCGAGATGACGCCAGTTGACAGTGCTGAATCCGAGGAGACCATCAGCACTGCGGGGCCGCTTGAAGATCTCGCTGGCACGCACGGGCGGCAACTGCCGCAAGTCCCCGCAGAGGATGACGTCCAGTCCACCGAAGGGTTCGGTGAGTCGCTGCGTGATCTGGTGCAGACGCACATGCTGCGGGAAAGATAAGGAAACGGCGGAGCATGTTCTGATTGAATGTGGAGATATCCACCCAGGTGTACGTTTAAGCACGAGCCTACAGGAAGCCTTGGGTTTTAGGGACAACAATGGAAAGCTGAACACACCCGCGATTGAAATAAGTAAGAGACGGTTAGAGTATTGGTGGCAGAAAATTAGAGAGAAAGGTCAAAAATAAATATTGGAAAAATAAAATATGGACAGTGTGCCGTAAATGGCAGAGAACTTAAGCTGAAAATTTACCTTTTTTTCCATTAAGATAGAATTTATCGAAGTAGAGGCATTAGGCCAACATCAAAAAAGAAAAAAAGTTTTTTTTTGTCGAGCCTGGTGGCATACTTGTCACCACCCCGGGGACGCTCATAGCATCCATCCATCCATCCAGACGGCAATAAACCAGTTTGAGTTAGTCGGCGGACATCACACTGACTCCGTCTATGATGACGCACTTGACTCTGCGGAAGACACACCGGAAGGTGTTCAGGTCACTAGGTCGGAGTCCACCGTCCCCCATGACTCCGAGGCTGGCGTCCTGTTGGTTTCCACGGGCAGCCCGCACGAGTTTGAAGGCACTGTAGACGGTGGTTCCACCCACAGCAACGGCGGCCTTTCCCGTACTGGCGAAGATCACGTACGCGTTGTAGACGGAAGGGACGGATGAGGAGGAGCCGTCTTCCAAGCCAACGGCACCGCAGCAGTCCGCACAGCGGTTATACACGTCCATGGCGAGCTTGAGCACGAAGGTCTTGCCGCAACCCGCGGGTCCCGTGAAGAAGACCCGCAGCGGAGGCTGCCCCGGCATGGTCTGACGGTGCAGAATCTCGATGCAGCAACTCGTACTGCTCGGGGTTGGTGCTGCGCATCATCGAGACGTACTCTTCTCGTTCCATGATTCCGCGCCGTTTGCGTACCGCAGCACACGGCGTACTGACCTCCTTGAGCAGTCGGAGCAGGCGCTGGTTAGGCAGCGCGTCCGCGTACACACTAGCATCCGCCTCTCGTCCTTCGGGGATTTGTACCAGCGCGCACCCGTCATCTTCATTACTTTCTTCTTCTTCTTGCATTGTTTTTTCTTCATCCTCCTCTCTCTCTCGCCTGAGCCGCAGCATCTCGGCGTAGTGGACCTCCGCCATTTTTTGGACCAGTGCATCGTCATCCGCCGAGTTGTATTCTTTTCGTTTTACCTCGATCAACTGCTTGTTGTTCTCGTAGATGGACACATACCTATTACCATCCAACACATCAACCGTTTCGCTTCGGAACGGGACCTATAGAAGGACATTTTCCCGCATATACGACTCCACATCGTTACCGGCGTTGTATCCGCGGTAGCGTATCACAGCCGGCCGTACCCTGAGCACGTAACGGCAATCACCCTTCGCCGGCCGGTACTTGCTGGCGAAGTCGGTGAGGCATACGTCGTTGAGGGTAGGCGGCCTGGCCTCGTACTTTTGCACGAGGTTCGCTTTCCAGACGTCCATGGAGCCCGGAGGGAGCGCCTTTAACTCGGCACGCGTTTTGCGTACGCGCACCCGTTCTTCGGGGTAGCACGTGGGGACGTACACCACCTCCCGGCTCTTGTGCGACATGTCCTGTTTGAGCAGAAACCAGGCCGCCTCCTGCGCCGACATTTCAATTCCTTTAAGGATGTCCACACGAAGCTTGCGGATCACGGCTTCGATGTCGCCGTTGGGATTCATTTTGAGGATCTCGGCAACGGTGCGTTTGAGGTTGGACATTCCGCGGTCGGACTTATTGACATAGTCCACCACGTAGAAAGCGCACGCGTAGTGATCGAGTATTATCTGCATATCCATATTCGAATCCAAGACCCGGCCTATTCACGCGTTGAATGCATTCACAAACTTCTCCGCCGGGGTCCTTCGATGGAGGACGCAGGGTCGCGAAAGGCCGGCGCGCAGGACATCCATATACTCCTTCTCGGCGTGCAGGCCGAAAGCGCGAAGGAACAAGCCGAGATCCTCAAAGTCGCCGGACTCGAAGCCCTCGTGCATTTCATCATACTTCTTCTTGAGGGCCTTGAGACGCTGGCGTTCCCGCTCACTCTCCGTGTCGCCTCCCTCCGGCGCAGGTGGAAACGGCACCACGATCCTCGTTTCATCACTGGGCATGAAGGGCGCCCCGAACAGGCACTTAGTGCGGCCGCGCTTGTAGCACGTGTGGGTGTGCTGATGCGTCTGCGTGCGCGGCCGCCTGAGGAGTGTAGTGTCGAGCGTGAGGAGTTGGGCCACCATCTCGAGGGTCTTGGGCATGGCACCTTCCTCACCGGTGAGCTCCTCGTCGGGCGCCTCTTCGAGCCACAGGATAACGTGCACTTGCGCGCTTCCTCTCTGCTGGAACTCCACCCGCTTGAAGTAATCCCGGATCACGTACGGGCGGAACGGCGAGCAGTTTCGGTCGGCGAGCACGTTCATGATGACGTCGAAGATCCTGTTGATGTACGCGCAGGCAACGGGGTCTTCGTTCAAGAGCTCCACGTGCACCCAGGCCATTATCTCGGACATGGGCCGAGGCATGCCGTCGGGCCCAAACCGCAGCCACTCCAGGGTCTCGAGCAGGCGCTCCCAGTGGACCTCGGACGCGGACATGGTCAGGAACGCATGCGGCTTCCCCAACTGGCGGATCATTGCGAAGAATTCACTCCTGCGATCCTGCCAGTACTGGACCGTATTTGGTACGCCCCGCATAAATGCGAGGTTGTGGTCCAGCCCCTCCTCCAGGAACTTCTTACCGCCACTCTCGAGCTGCTCGCGCGTGATGGAACCAGTGGTTTCGTTGGTGCGAAACATCATGTTGCTTTCCGCAACGTTGTACCGCATCACCTTCGCGGCCATGTACAAGACGTGCTCTGGCGTTTCTCCACGCCGGTCGGTGCACCGTATCTCGCTGCTGGCCATGGCGAATGGCGTGGAACGCGGACCGATGATCTTGCGAGGCACGCCCATGTATATCGTGGGGAAGGCGAGCTCTTCCGCACACGCATCCATGAAGAGCGCCAGTGGGACGCGGTTCTCACCCGGAGCGAGGTGCAGGCTATGCGAGTGATCGATCAGCTTGTCAGCGGCAGCGGCATCGTCCAGTTCACCGCTTCGCTCCCCACCATCTCTCATCAAGAGAGCGCGCGGTCGTTGCTAACCCTCCTCATTAAAGAAGATCGTCTTTGACATGGCATTGAGCGCAATGGCTAGTTGCACGGGGTCGTCCAAATCTATGTTCTCGGGGACAGTCTCGATGTCATCCGCGTCGTCTCCCCCCTGGGCGCGTTCACCTTCACAAACGGCCGCATCATCGTCATCGAAGACACCCAGCCGACTCCAGTCGATGCGCACGGCGCTAGCGACATACAACGGCGCATGCTCCAGGTGCTTTAACCACGCCAAGATGTTACCGCGCTTCACCAGTCCGCGCCTGTCCGTAGCCGGACTGACCAGCCTCCGCTTCACGTGCACGTCTATCGCAACGTCCTCGGGAACCAGCCGCGGAAGACACTCCACCACGCTCGGAACGTCGATGGGAACGTTCACGATCTGTCCCTTAATGCCGTACTGACCGTCGCCCCACGTGAGCCGCCTGATGCTTATGAAGGGGAGTCGAGGCGAGATGAGGCGCTCTTCCACCGGGTTTAGATTGGGGAGGTCCGCGGGACGAGGCGGGTACGCGTAGCCGTGGCACTTGCTCAACAGCGGAACCCGCCCGGCCAGCAGGGACTCTCGGCAAGACGCACACACCCGGAACGCACCGAAGGGAGCCAGCCGCGGGTCTTGCGCATCCATGTCGTCGCCTCGGTGTTCGCCCGACCGTCTTCCGATCTCGTTCCGAAGAACCCGCAACGCGTTCAACCTGTTGGTCTCGTTCGTCACGCCGGAAACGCAGCTCAGGTTGTTATCGAACCACAGCCGGTCACACACGGCGCAGCTGTGACCGAAGCTGCGATCCACAAAGTCGCGTTTGAAATGCGCGTCCGGACGAGTAAAGTCCAGGGCTCGCACCCTCTCCGGCGCGGCACGTTCACTGGTTCAAACGGCTTCGGGTACGTCCACTCGCCGTTGACGATTGCGAGCGGCGTCTTGACGCCGGCCTTCATCGCTCTTCTCCGCCTGACGCTTGCGTTGTCGTTCCGCTTCTTGGGCCGCGTTCGCGGCTCGATGCTGACGCCTCATCTCGGCCTCGCGAGCGCGCAGTTAACCATCCACTGCACGCTTCGCCCGCTTGTCCTCGGCCTCGCGAGCGCGAAGTTCGGCATCCTCTGCACGCTTCGCCCGCTTGTCCTCGACCTCGCGAGCGCGCAGTTCGGCATCCGCTGCACGCTTCGCCCGCTTGCAGTCGGCCTCGCGAGCACGCAGTTCGACATCCGCTGCACGCTTCGCCCGCTTACGTTCGGTCTCACGAGCCCTTCGCAGCGCCGCCTTGTCTTCCGACGTCGGCGAAACCACCGCGGTACCGTCACCTCCAACGACAGGTGCAGTGCTGGCATTCGGTTGTACTGCATTCGTTGTTGATGGTAGCGTTGCCTCCGGGACATCCATCGCACGACCCGCTCTCGACGGGAGACTGAGAGAGAAGGCGGGCGCGCGAAAGAGAGGTGCGCGCGCAGCTGCAGCGAGCGAGGAGAGCGGAGGAGCGAGCGAAGGGGGAGGGGGACACGCGCAGTGGCGTTAAAGATATAAGGCGCGTTAGTGACACCGATATCAGCGTCGCGTCCGTGGCTTATTCGGTAGAGCGTCGCGCTGTGGCCCGCCAAGTCCTCTTTCTTTTAAAGATAGAGAGAAGACTGCGGACGCCGCCGACGGCGGTGGATGGTTCGGGGTCGCTTATAAAGTGTATTCACACTTAAAAAAATTCACGGTGTCAAGCCCTATAAAGAATACATATTAGCGTTGCTTTAATCCAGTCACCACGTGAACCACGTTCATTGCGCATGTCTACGGTGCGGTGCCCTCAGCGTCGTCTGCAGGGGAGTAGGAGAAGAACGCCGCATTGTAGCGCGCGGAGGAACTCCTCGCATTATTCTTGGGGTCCTTGAACGCAAAAAATTTTGGTCTGTCTGTTTGTGCACTTTAAGGACATCGTTTACTTGAAACAGCCGACACCATCCGCAGCGCCCACCTATTTGCTCAAGGTTGAGCGTTCTTGTTTCTGCAATTGTCAATTAAAAAGCAATTATTGTGTATGTCTGGGTCACCATATTAACACGTATATATTATGCATGTGCGTCTCTTACTAAAAAACGCATAGATAACAAATTTTAAGGACTGTAGCGCCTGTCACGCTGCGCTTACCATGCAACGCTAACACGGAATGGCAAGCGTTTCCAACGCTTTGCTAAGACGAGATGGTGCTGGCACCTACCCGTCACCTCGCGTTGTACACCTTATCACATCTGAGATGGACGCGCATGGCCAGGCACTTTGTTTTCCAAAAGGAACTGCCAGATGGCGCCCATGGCCTACGTGTGAGATGACGATGCGCTCGTGAGCCTCCGCTGCACGCTCGAGGCACTCCAACGCAGCGCCTCTGGAATACAATTCACCGATTTTTTTGCGCAGAACATCAAATAAATGTTTTGTTCACTCTCTCCACACGCAAGACTATCGTCTTTCAATGAGATTTGCAGATTAAAGGCAGATGCGGGGCCAATTTTAGATGCGGAGCATCTAATACTCGAGGCTTGTAGTGCGGCGCCGTCCGCAAGCTTCCTCCTCCTTCTTCTACCATCTGTGCATCCCTTCCTCCTCTACACACCGCGCGCGCTTCACTCCTCCACCATCTATGCACCCTTCCTCCTCTACACACCCAAGGAGGATTAAAAAAATTGCTGGAGTGGAAATGATTGCGCAGATGTGAAGCCGTTCCTCTGGCAAGATAGCGGCTGTGGCGGCCATCCTACTAGGGGCATGATAAAGTGTCGCCGTTCAGCGATCGAAAACGAAGCGTTTCCCTCGCACGCCCAACGAGTTTAATGCAACCAACATTTTTGGGGCCTCATAGTGCTCCAAGTGCGTCTTAAAGTCACTAGTTTTCCGTAGTGAGCCTCTAATTGGAGGCAAAGTTCTTTGATGATTCAGTCATCCATATTTGTTTCTGAGTGTTATTTCGTCAGGAACAACCATCCTTTAATATAGAACTACCGTAGTATTTACATAACGCATTAAAGCCACTTGATCTTTAAGCGGGCACTATCAGAAAAGAGCATGTTTCCGCCATCTTGGCAGTGGCACTAGGTGGCTTCACTTCTGCTGGCAAGGCATTGCAGGAGCTTCCACTCCAGCAACTTTTCTTTAATTCTCCTTGTACACACCGCGTGCGCTTCTCCTCTTCACGAACATTCGCTAGCTGTATAATGTAGCGCGCATGCGCCGTCACGCTTCGAGAACATCGGCAGCTGACGCGCGCGCATGCGCCGTTGCGCTTCTCCCCCTTCTCGAACATTCGACATCTGACAGTGCATGCGCCGTCGCGCTGTATATATACTCAAGGTCGGCGCTCGCTCGCTCAGTTGCCGCTCGTCGGTTGGTTTGTACGGCGCGTCGACGTCCAAGGTCGCGGTGAAATGAATTCCAACGAATCCACAAACACAATGATCGACGTCCCTTCGACCAGCGCCGCCCTTTCGCATACGTGTGTACGTGTTCACTCATTTACCACCCCCTCCTACAACCACGTTAACCAATTTAGCCATCGACCCAAGTAAGTCGCAATTTAACACCCCATTTCACAACCACGTTAACCAATTTAGCCATCGACCCAAGTAAGTCGCACTTTAACACCCCGTTAACCAATTATATGCTCCGCATCCTCCTCAGTGTTCCCCCGAGGGAAGCTGCGGGCAATTTTTTTAATGGGGCGTGCGCCGAAAGCAACGGCCGGAGAAACGATCCCGCCTGCGCCCGATCCAGGCGGCCGTTGCGAAGGCTACGCGGGGGAGCGGCAAGTGTTTCGAGCTCACTTCTTCTCATCCTGATTTCGTGCCGCTTCATGAAAACAGTTTTCTCAGCTCATAATTAACCGAATAAGGAAGCTTTTGTGGCATAATGCTCCTCATAGAACACACAAGAACTTCTGCCGGCTAACTAAAACGTGTTATGGTGCCTGGTGAGTGTCCCTTTAAAAATACTTCAAAAATCAATTCTTGATGTGAATCTAATCAGAACCGAGAGCTATGATTGACAAATTTTGCGTCATCAAGCAATGAAGTCGTCATAGACGATGTCTTCGAGCGCCCCGCCGCGGTGGTCTAGTGGCTAAGGTACTCGGCTGCTGACCCGCAGGTCGCGGGTTCGAATCCCGGCTGCGGCGGCTGCGTTTCCAATGGAGGCGGAAATGTTGTAGGCTCGTGTGCTCAGATTTGGGTGCACGTTAAAGAACCCCAGGTGGTCGAAATTTCCGGAGCCCTCCACTACGGCGTCTCTCATAATCACATGGTGGTTTTGGGACGTTAAACCGCACATATCAATCAACGATGTCTTCGAGCTATCGCGTGTCGATGGTGAACGGCTGCGTTCATATGACATTAAAAGGCAGGTGATGGTGTGAATTCTGTATGTTACAGATAAAATGAACATTTGCTGCAGCAGTCGTGTGTTCTCAGAGCTCTTGGCAAACCAACACCATGGTTGAATATAGCGTTCAGATTTCGATTGATTGGGCGTCCAGTTTGTCGTGCGCGGCATTAAATTTATTAAATGCAAAGCATTCTCAGCGAACTTCAGCGACTTTGCGCGTATCTATCTATCTATCTATCTATCTATCTATCTATCTATCTATCTATCTAGCCGCTTATGACTTTTAGCTCTCCTGGACGTTTCGATAATGTTATCGATACCAAACTTGATATGGCATAACATGACTGTATGAAAAACATGTTTTACTAGACGTAACATGAAAATTATGACATGAATGTAATGATTTACATTTCATGGTCCTCTAGCTCTTGCGGTGGTTTCGTTCACATGGCATGTTGCGAAACTTGTATGGTATGGCATAATTGCAGGGCGAACACAAGCGACAGACACTAACACGAAACTAATGACATACGTGTCATGTAACAACATGACTACATGCCACGCTTATGATGGCTGGCGGCCATTTCGCTAGCTTCACTTATACCAAATTCGGTATTACGGGACGTGAGTGGATGACGAAGGTATACTGGTGCCAACATAAGATGCGCATCATGTAACAACTTGACAGCTTGCTACGCTTATGATGCGCTAGCAGCCGTTTCAATAGCTTGACTTGTACCAAATTCGGTATTATGCGATGTGAACGGACGACATAGGTAAGTGACACATGCAAACATAATGATCACGACATGCTTGTTATGTAACAATATGACTACATGCCACACTCATGATGCACTCGTGGTCGTTTCGCTAGTTTACAAATGCCAAATTTGGTATTACGCGACGTCAATGGACGACGAAGGTATGTGACGGGTGCAAACATGATAATCATGAGATTCGTGTCATCTGAGAACATGGCTACATGCCACAGTCAAAAGTTTCGACGTGACGCGGTGCGCGTGCTCACCGGCGTTCACTTCGTCTGGTCATGCCAGCGTCGCCACGCCAAGCACAGGTCCTGCCATATACTCACAGGTGCGCGCCGCGCAGCGTCGCTTTGATGCATGCACGTTTCTGCGTGTCCGGCGTCCCTCCATCAAGAAATGAGGGAGATGCGGTGTTGTCTGGGTAAACGCATCGGCGCGAATTTCGCACCGGTAACCATCTGGCCGCGCCGACGGCCGCTGGTAGCGCCGGTCGCCCCTGGAATCAGACTGTAGAGTTATCACGTTTTGCTAACGTGCGTCACTGTGCGCAGCTTGCGCGCGCGTCAACGCTACATTGGAGTATACTGGGCCCTCCATGATCCGCTCGCGGCCGTTTTGCGAGCTCCACATAAACCAAATTTGGTGTTATGTGACGTCAATGGATGGCGAAATATATGACTGGTGCAAACGTGCTTATCTTGACACGCGTGTCAAGTAAGTACATGATAACATACCACGCCAATAGCGTGCTCGCGGCCGTTTCGCTAGCTCCACATATACTAAATATGGTGTCACGTGGCGTGAATAGATCACGAAGGTAAACGACACATCCAAACATGATAATCGCGACACGGAAATCGTATACGGCAACATTTACCTCTCCCTCGTAACGTTGTGCTGATTGTAAATTGGCATACCAACCTTTCTCATTTGTGCTTCGCATATCATTGATTCCCACTGTACGTGGGATCTGTCAATTTTTAAGTGGTCAATGACAAAAGCCTAAATTTACGCCTGCCCTGCTGAGTTGATGGCACCATTGCAACGCGCAGTGTTCAGTTGCATAAAGCTACCCCTTTTGCCGAGATTTTCATCGGATGTTAACTGGGTCTCCAGCTTCCCATCTAGTCGCAGACGGCGAACACGGCCGCAATCACGAAGGATAGAGCAAGGATGACACGAGAGACAGAAAAAAAAAGCGAGCATTTCAACTTGACTCGCTGTGGTTAAACTTAGATTTCTCCTTCGTGGTGACGTCAGTGGGTCATGCGCGGCACGGAGGATATGGCTGTAAAACTTATCGAACTTTTAATGCCATGACCCTATAACTTTAGTTTTCGTTTTTGTCAGCATGCCGCAAACGTTTGCACATGTCAGCACACTGCTGCTACTGCCAGATACCACATCAAAACAAATATTATATTCTTTTTGTAAACGTCAAAACAGCACATCAATAGAGTGCGCGGCTTCATGTCGGCAGAATGAGACTTACCTCGAGGCATACGTCGTACACGGTATTATCACGGAGGACCCGAGAAATGATTTCCCAGTGACTCGGGCGTCCTCGCCTTCCGTATGCTCCAGATCAAGAACTTGACTAACGAGCTTTACTCGTTTGGTTCGATTCCCTTCGCGGAAGTGCTTGTCGAGCTCTGAGATCTTTGTGAAGCCGTACTGCAAGCGGTACATTGTGAGGTGACTCAAACGCAGTGCGCGCTCCATGTCCAAGCACGTAAGCGAACGCCAGCGCATTGAAGCGAAGAAAAAACGCGCCATCTACATACCCGATTTCTACTTTTCTACCAAAGATGGCGCTGCCTGTTCAGAGTCGCACTGATAGATTACGCACTGATGTCACATAGGATGTACGATAAGCTCACGGGAATGCACATAGATGAAGGTGGCTCCAGAAGTCTGGGTAGTGATCAAAAACGTATCAAGCTAAGTTTTGGAAGAGCAGTGAAAGTGGGAAAAAGACAAGATGAGCAACTACAGCAAATTTTTTTATCAAGAAAGGCAAATCGAAATAGCCACTAAATAAATTGAGAGAGTAATCACTGAGGATAATAAAACAGTGTGGCCTTAGCCGATTCTAATTAGACTGTTTCAGCTAGAGCGTGCTTAGGCACGACACAAGTCACCCCGCAAAAGAAGACACAAACCCAAAAGTTGGTTTGATGAGGCAGTTAAGAGAACTATAGCAAAACGTCAGGAAGCCTTTAGGAAGCCTCTGGAACAGGCTAAACAGCGGGGTTAACGGACAAATGATGTTGAAAGAAAATGGGAAATCTATCTAAGCTGTGGAAGGGGTGCATTCCTTCTGATCAATGAAAAGATTAGAAGAAAGGGAGCTCAGTACATAAAAGTACATAAAAAAGATAGAAAGACAGCTGCGAAATTTGGAACCATCTATACTCCCTAAGAAATGAGACGAGCCTAGAGCAGAGGTATATAACTACAGCTCAAGGTGCTAAGCTAGAAGGGGACGATTCTATTGAATATACACGAAAAAGGGTGACGGGAAAATTTCAACAAGGAAGTGCTTTATGCACCTCCATAGACAAGGACGAATCAAGTAACGCAACGGCTCCATTTTCACAACGAGAGTAGGAAAGGGCTGAGAAAAGGGTTCCTAGTAGTACATCAACATGCCCAGATGGCATTCCAATTATGCTGATAAAGACATTAGGTCCGAAGTCTAAGCAGGCTTTGATAGAGGCAGTGAGCAAAATAATAACCGATGGTGAAGTTCTCGATGGATGAAAACTTAGCAGGATGAGCATGATCACTAAAGGAAAGAGGAAAAAAGCTGACATAAACAGCTACCGTCCTATAACAGTGACATTAGTGGTCTACAAGCTGGCGATGCAGATTATAAAGGAAAGACTGCAGGCATGAATAGAGGATGAGGGGGTGCTTGGAGAACTGCAAAATGGGTTTCGGAATCTCATGAGGTTGAAAGACAATCTGTTCTCAATGACGCAGTGCATTGAAAGAGCAAAAAAGAAACACAGGTCCCTGTGGCTAGCATTTTTGGATATCAAGGGAGCGTACGATAGCGTGGTTCAAGAGAAATTGTGGGGAGTACTGGACACACTAGGCGTGGAAGTTGGAGTCACTAATATTTCAAAGGATATCTATAAAGCTAACAAGGTAGTTAAAAAGTGGGAAAAACAGGTATCCAAACCAGCAGAGGTAAAAAGGGAGCTTACACAGGGGTGTCCTATGTCACCCTTATTATTCATGATGTACCTACAAATATTAAAGGCCAACTTAGAGGCAAGTGGACGGGGCTTCAACCTCTCTTTCGTCAAACAAGGAAAACTCATTGAACAGGCACTACCAGCATTGATGTATGCAGATGATATAGTGCTAATGGCCGATAATAAGGCATATTTGCAGAGACTGATGGACATGTGCGGTAATGAGGGAGATAGGTCAGATTTCAGATTCAGTAAAGAAAAATCAGCAGTCATGATTTTTAATGATAATGAAGTTAGTGAGCTTAGAATACAGGAGGTCACGCTAGAGATAACAAATGAAAAACAAATATCTGGGCGTATGGATAAACAATGGGGCCGAATACCTAAGGGAGCACGAAATAGGCATGACGACTAAAGGTAACGGGAAGGCAGTGGTAATTAAAACAGGGCACTGTGGTGTGATGTTGTGAGAGGAATATGGAATGGGCTCAAGTTTCCAGGTCTGACGTTTGGCAATGCGGTCTTAAGCATGAGATCAGAAGTTCAAGCAAGATTATAAGTTAAGCAACGTGGAATAGGTAGGCTTGCCTTAGCAGCTCGCGGGACTACACCAAATCAGGGAATACAAGGTGATATGGGATGGACACCCTTTTGAGGGCAGGGAAGCTAGCAGCAAGACAAAATTTGAGAAGCGAGTGAGAGAAATGGGGGAGGAGCGTTTGGCTAGGAAGGTATTCAGCTACTTGTACATGAAGAATGCCGATACAAAATCGAGGAAGCGAACCAGAAAATTGACTGGTTAATACTTATAAAACAGCACGGGGCCAAACCAAAAAGAATTATCGGTTAAGAAGAAAATGAAGGAAGCTGAGACCAATACGTGGAGAATTGGCATGATTAAGAAGTCCGCACTAGCGATCTATCAAACTTTTATGCAGGAAATTGCCATTCAAAGGATCTATGATAATACTCGGGGTAGTTCTCTACTGTTTGAGAGCAGGCCGGGAATATTGCGATTCAAGACATATCGGACCAAACACGAAGGGGTAGACATGGTATGCAGTGCATGTGGAGAGGAAGAAGAAACTGCCAAACACTTGATAAGTTTCTGTAAAAGGCTTCACACTATAGTTCACGATGATGGCGCAGAGTTCTTCAAAGAACAGGGGTTTAGGGTCAGCGAGGGCAAAATGGACTTTAAGCGGGTGGAATTATTTAGGAGGTTATCTGATTGGTGGCTAAAGTCAAGGCAAGAGTGAAAATTAAACCCCTCACTGCCAAGAACGAATCCTCAACGTCACTATTTCAAGAAAAAAGCAAATCTAGTTTTTCGGTTCAATAAGTATTACGGCTTGGTGGCGCTAGCCACCGCCTGATCTAAAGGGTACAGCCATATCCATCCAACCATCCATCGCAGCGCCACCATTTGTTGGTTTGGATTCCTATACTCGAAGGTATAGTGTTCTAGAATAATGGGTAGTGAGCCCACTCTACGGGGAGAGGGTATGTTGCCGTGGCGCAAAAAGTGACAACGAGTTTTCGTTTTCTTGAGTGCCCGCGTGGCAGCGCTACCATCATCAGCAATGGGAGTTTTCACCTTTTCACTCCGCTTCTGTGTTGGCTGTGTGTCGTCGGCGCTGCAGGTTTACGGCCGAGCAGTGCTTTGTCAATACGTTCCATTTTTCAGTTCTTATAGTTGTGAATAATGTAGATTGGTAGTGAACACCTCGCGGTCATCGATACTTAGTGCGGAATGGCACCACGTCGCCAGAACTATTGTTATGCGCCCGGATGCCAGACGGGCTACGTTCACGTGCAAGGTGCTCCAAAACCGTCACTGTTCGTCGTCCCCAGGGATGAGAGACTCAGAAGACTGTGGGAGAATAATTTACACCGTGCGGACAAGCCACTCGAGGACACAAGTGCTGTTTGTGAACTCCACTTCGAACCTTGGTACGTAATTCTCGATTATGTAGACACCATCGGCGGTAAAGAAGTGCGGATCCCACGCGGGAGGCCTATGTTGAGCAGTGACGCTGTTCCCACTATTTTGCCAAATTTGCCGTCGTATCTCACCAAAAAAGCAGTAAAAGAAAGGCCGCCTCGAAAAAGGAAGTCTGAGAGTCATGCTTCGCCAGTGAAGCGCCGGCTGTGCACGAGTGGCAACTCGACGGTGTTGCACACAAACGCCGTGAATACTCCGAATCCAGACGCTGCAGCATCGAGACCAGAAGACGAACAGCTGGCCATCGATGTAGAAGTTTCTTCTTCAGAAAATCCGCAGGAAGACCGCAAGTCTATGTCGTTATTTAGCTGTCTTGAGGTACCATCGCCGCACTGGACTGAGCACATCTTTCCAGATCACAAAGGCATGTGTAATGCACGTCCGTGTTGACACCGAAGAATTAAGTACGATCGGAAAAAGTGGTCATGTTTTTTGAGTCACGCATTGCGAGCTACTGCAAAGTGTTCATCAGAGGTACCCTGTTGAAAGAAGGCACCGTGGAAACAGAGGCAGCAGCAGAAGTGCTGAAAACAAGTGATCGTATGTGCATTTGCGTTTGAGCAATATCTCACGAAGACTATGAAGAACGATTTTTTACGAAGAAGCTAAAGAACCATGTGGTTACATGCAACGCAATGTACTTCAGCATTAAGTGTCTTGGCCAGGTTGATAAACAAGGTATTTATAATGTGCATTTTTACTAGTATGACAGCTATAACTCTTGTCGCCACGAAAGATTTCTTGCCAGTTATTGCAACCTAATTCACTGCACCTTTCTTTCAGGTGCACAATGTGTGTCTTGCCGCTATTTGAAACGAGCACTGCAAATCCGACGAGCCCGGGTGAAGCGAACAGCAACTAGGAATTGCCAATATGCAGCGCTGAAGTTGCGTGTTGCGGCCAGAAGAAACACTAGATTGTTTTCTCGCTTGAAAAGTGTGAAAAAGAAGCTGGAACAAATGCAAATTAGGAATGCTGCTACAAAAACAGAAACTTTAGATGCACAGATTGCAAGGCTTCCACCAAGACAGCAGGAAGCTGTATGACAGTGCTTTGCAGCTTCAAGAGTAGAACCCAATGGGTTGCGCTATACGAAAAGCTGGGTTTTAGATTGTTTAATCATGAAGATGAAGAGCCCTCGCCTGTATGAAGACCTTCGTCGCAATAACATCCTTGCCATTCCATGTAAATCAACCCTGAAGCGCTATGTACATGCATACCGCACTGTGTTTGGCTTTAGTGAGAGAGTTCTAAAGCAGCTAAAGGAAAAGACAGCGGAGCTTGATGTTTGAAAGAAACACGGTGGTTTGGTCATCGACGAACTGAAACTGTCAGAACATTTTTCAGTGAAGAAGTCGGATGCAATTGAGGGTTTTGTGGATTTAGGTCCATTTACAACTTCCAAGGACAAATGTGTACCATGTGACCATGGTATGGTTATCCTTTTCGTCCTATTTTAAGGCAAATGTAGTCAAGTGTTTGGTTACTTTGCTACACATGGAAACATGTAAGGTGACACACTCGCCAAAGTTATCATTGAAGCAACCATACTAGCTGAAAAGAGTGGGCTCTTTGTGGATTTTATTACTTGCGATGGTGCAAGTTGGAATAGAAATATGTGGAAAGTACTTGGGATCCAAGCGACAGCTGACTCTACTACTTCGAAAATTTAACACCCCTGTGATGCATCATGGCACCTTTATTTTGTATCTGACTTCCCACATCTCATCAAATGTCTACAGAACTCGCTGCTGAAGTCTGGATTCAACACCCCTGCAGGTAATGTAAGTCTGATGTTTTTTACGCATATCCCACATTGGATTTCTTATATGCTTACATTATCTCCAAGCTTAACCAGGTGCATTTCAATATGGTCCACTTAATTTCATTGCAGGTTGATATGCAACATGTAAGGGAAGCTCACAAAATAGACTCCTTCAACGTGACCCTTAAAGTGATGCCGGGCATAACACGGTGTCACCTGGATCCTAATGAATTTGAGAAGATGAGGGTCAGCTATGCCTTCCAGCTTTTTGGGACAAAAGTCCTCCAAGCTTTCCACCTATACAAAGACAAGTTGGAAGCAACACTTGGAAGGATGGATGTAACACAAGAGTTCTTCAGGTGAGTCGTGTCTTGTCATATGCTGGTTAAAATTAGGTAGTGAAATGTCTGATATAACTAACTTGTAAATGAAAATTATATCTTAATAGAATGCATTATTAGCACCGAAAATTGGGCGAGTTGGTTTTGGTTCATAGTTATAAACGGCGCAAAACACACGAGACACAGAATGACGTCCTTGTGTTTTTCGTCATTTTGTGTCTCGTGTGTTTTGCGCCGTTCATAACTATGAAGAATGCATCATGCAATGTAAAATACAAAATTATGAAAACAGCTGTTTTGCATATTTCAGCAAAATCCACCAGCTCATAAGAGTGATGACATCGCGGTTCCCTGCTGAAGCCCTCAGACCGTGTTCATCAGGAACAGCAGTGCTGCAGGATTTTCTGTCCTACCTCAAAGCATGGGAGCAGCATACGAAAGGTGGAGGAGGCTTTCTGAGCAATTCCACTGCTTCTGGCCTACGTGTGACCATTTCGAGTACACTAGAGTTGCTTGACTATCTCACTGAAAATGTTTGCTTTAAATACCTAATGACTGCAAAAACTAGCCAGGATCCTTTGAAAACCTTTTCGGTATTATCAGGCAATCTTCTGGCAGAAATGATCATCCAACACCAACTCAGTTTTTGATTACAGTAAACTGCATGTCATTCTATGGTTTAAATAAAGGTGTCAGTCAAGAAAACTGCGAAGAGGGCATGCTAGGTTCCCTTTTGGAAGTTAGTAGCCCACGAGACACATCGCAAAATGCAGCAGGCATGGATTTGGCACTGAGCTCTTCTCCGAATGCGCAGGCGATGGTTATACCTTCCCAGCACCACAGCCAGCATGTTGCGAGGAGCGACTCGAGAATTATATTTTACATTGCTGGCTACGTGGCACGAAAGTGCATTTTGAAAAGCAATTGTAAAGATTGTTTGATACTACTTACCGCGCCTGCCCCAGACGAAAGCTTTCAGCTTGCAAGGTTGACACTATTTCGTGACAACGGTGGACTCCTCTACCCAAGTGCTTGCCTATTTCGGTTCATAAAGAAGCTTGAAGACTTGTTCACGGGCTGCTTTTCTTGTGAACAACTCCATGCGCACAGCATTTTAGATGTGCTCACCATTGTGAAAGCAAGGCTTTGGCAAGAGGTTGGGTGCCCAAGCCATGTCTCAATGCTCTCTAAAAAATAATACAATTCTATGTTGTTACACGACTTCATTTTTACATTAAGGGGCTAAATACAGACACAGGAGGCAAACGCCAGAAAGCAAAGCGCTTAAAGATAAGCCGCTGCTGTTAAATATTTTTTCCTTGCTTTAGAAGATTTTCAAAATTTTGATATTGTTCCTGTGTGGATTTTACAAGTGTAGGTTAAACTTGATGTATGAGTCCTTTCTGAATATTCTTTTTCTGTTTCACTGACCCAAATACAAGAGAATGCCAGATTTGAAAAACAAGCAAAATAGTATGTTGCTACTCGCCACGCATACTATAGCAATAAACCCTTGACTAAGTGGCAACTCTGCTTAATTCAATTGTGAATGGTGACTTTGGTCCTTGGCGTACCATCAACAGTGCGATTAATATGATCTACGAGAACATCTGTAGATCTCTATAAAAATGCATGTTATTTGAATGGAAATGTGTCTATTATTTGTCATTTTCACTATTTCTTCTGATTCAGTGTCTTTACTTATTGTGTGAACAATATGTGTTGAGTGTTCATGTGTTTTTGCGAACTTTTTTATGCCAAGTGTGCTATTGAAAATATTTAGCATCTCTTTGTGATTACTTGTAGTTGTGAATATTTTTCTAGCATCTATTGGGCTGTTTTAGGAGACATGCTCTTTGTCGCACACGCTGATAAGTACACAATGGGGCAAGGCTATTTCAGCTTTTTCCATCTGCTTTCACTTTGAGAAAAAAAAATGAAAGTGATTAATATGCATGGCTTTTGTGGAGTACGGTCGTTGTGCTGCCCCACCAAATAAACTTTTAACTTATTCCCGTGAACGATTGTTGTCTATATTTTTTTCCACACCTTCATCACAAATTCACTTTTATTTCTTGGGCATGATTAGGATAGGTCTTTCCTTCTGTGCACTACCACACATTTTCTTGCACTTTTCAGGAGAATATATCAGCTGAGAGCGCGTAAGGTGCTGAAGTTTGTAGTAATATTGTTTTATTTAGTGAGAGTACGTTTCACTAAAGTTACTATTGATTACAAACGCTAGCATATTGGTGGAGAAATGTGAGCCGCTTATATGCCACTCTGCGACTTATTAAATTAGTGATCATGAAAGCATTAGTCTCTTTTATCTAAAGGCAATCGATGTCAGTGCACGTTAAAATTTCCGGAGTCCTCCACTACGTTGTGCTTTATAAGCAGAAAGTGGTTTCATAAATCAATTGTCTAAAGGCAATAAAACTGTGAGAGCGCAATACAAAACTGGCTGTTTACAGCGTATATTGCATCCCGGTGATGACGCGCTTATGTTTAGCGATACTTCATGCGCCAGAACGACGGCCAAAGCAAGAATATGCTCAGTCGAAAGAAGAAAAGCAACGAAAACGGCTATGAACAGTGGTTGCACAAGAGTAGTTTGTGCTTGAAGCGCTGGCAAACTAACCTTCGCGCTGCGTTGGCCGAGAGCAGCAACGCGTCGCTTCCATTGTAGGTTGTGGTGGCGCCATCTACCAGGTGAGACATAAAGTGCGTCAGTGCACGGCCTCCAGTCAGCCCCCTACCCCTTTCTAGAACACTTTATCGAAGGCATGCGCCACGCTGCGTTGCTTAGGCGCATGCGCGTGTGAGCGTGCAGGGCATCCCTCTGTCAGGAAGAGGGCAGACGCATTCCTTTCTTGGGAACGTCATCGGCGCGAAATGCACTGTGTCGCATTGTGCACCGATTGCCACCTGGCCGCGCCGACGAACAATAGTCGCACCGTTCGCGCCTGGCGTCAGACCATGGTGTAAAATACAAAAACTTGAGGTGGGGACACTTCTCAGCCTTCAGATGGGACGCGATCGACCAGATAAAGTAACAGAGACGCGCGTCCATTGGACCGCTACCGGTAGCGCACCTATCGGCCTGCCAGCGCAACTTAAAAAAAATTACTCACCGTTGCTTTAGCAACCGGTAAGGCCGGTGGCAACGCTGGCGTTCCGAACGCGTCGCGCTTTTCACTCTCAAGAAACAAGTCATTCGGCCACTTCAGTCACTAGCGTCCTTTGGCGCGTTTCATGAAGTAATGAGTGTCATTTCATAATTTGCGTTTGTGAAATGAACCTGTGATATGGTGAGCAGCCATGAATAAAATAAAATCTGCCTAAAAAGACGTTTACACAGTAAATAAATATGGGAAGAAGGTGCATCTTTAGTGATTGCTTGTCAGGTTGTCCAACGTGACAAGAAAATGTGATGTTATTCATTGTTTCTTCTGATCCCAAACGCCTCAAACCATGCACTCAAGAGGTGTCCCGGAAGGACCATCCACTCAGTAGAAAGGGTGCAGTCTGAAGCAAACAGTTCACAGATGAGATCATTCATCGTGAATTTGAAGGGATAATATTTGCAGCTCGACCATTTGTTTTATGTTTGTGCAACACAATGATACGAGAAAGAAACAGTGTTTTTTTTCTTTTACAGACATAGGGAGTTTTTTTTTTACTGTGATACATTGTGCATTCACTGCTTTTTGGTGGCAATTTTCCAGTGGCATTGCTAAAATGGTCCGCTGATTGTTTAATGCGAAAATGTAAAATACTGTAATCTTTTTTCTATAATTGGTCAGAAGGGATGGTAAAATCAGCAAAAAGATAGGCGCAGGGTCCTTCGTAAACTTGTCTCTCAGCGGATAATCACAAGTTAGTGAACATTTTGCCGTATAGTTGTCGTTAAAGCCACGAAATTAGCATTTGGCGCAGTACCGGTTGGTATCTATGTAATGCACGCCGACAAATTGATCAAGGTATCTAAGTGGTTGCTTCTCTTTTTACGAATGTCACGTGGTCTTAATAAAGTTGCGCTTTGCTCTACCTCAAAAGACTGTGCGTCCCCCCTCACCGTTCGCGCGCTTCGCAGATCTAACTTGGCGATACGAGTGCCCACTAACCATCAGCGAGTGCACTAAAACTAGTGCAATTGGATAATGAGCTGCGTCATACAAAATTTTGGAAAGCAAGTCTGTTATGTGTGTATGTGTTACGCGCCAAGCAGTGTTAAGTGCACAGGACGAGCGAGAATCACTTGAATTATAGACATGCGTTCCGAGAGGCATGTAGGTCGTTCTCGCCACATGACTGATGCCCCCGTCATGCTTGCAGACAACAGTAATCAATTTTCACTCTTTGGCACGAACAACGCTGCTGGGCCGTTTAATTCAAATTTACCGCGGACGACCGGTTGTTGTTGCAACCCCTCTTTCTGTCTTCAAGTTGCGTCTATTCGTCTATAGGCACGCTGCCGGCAGTGGTCCGACGGACGCGCATCCCTGTTGCTCTATCTGGTCGATCGCGTCTCGCGAGTGTCTCCACTTAAAGTGTTTGTATCTTACACCGTGCGTCTGAATATAGAGTGCTCGCATTGCGAGCGCAGCGTTGCTACGCTTCGTCGGAGTGTATTGGGCCATTCATGATGCGCTTGTGGCCGTTTTGCTAGCTTCACATATACCCTATTTAGTATCAGGTGACGTGAATAGATGACGAAGGTAAATGACCTGTGCAAACATAATAATCACGACAAGGAAGTCGTGTAAGGCCTAATTTACCTGCGCCTCGTAACGTTGTGTTCATTTTAAAGTGACATATCAAACTTCCTCATTCGTGCTTCCCATAATATAGATTACTTCTGTACGTGGGATCTGCCAATTTTTTACCGCTCATTTTAAAGCAAATTGATGCGCGCACACAGAGAAGAAAAAAGTATTTTGTGTCTACTTCGACCGCTTGATTCCTGAAGCGCGTGTTTCATTTCCGACAAAATCCACGCCTGACCACGCAGCATGTTCACTGATTTGAATGTTGCTTTGGTTGATTTGACAGCTCACTTGTTCTTCGTCATATTAAACATTACTCACTAAAATCGAGCTTTTTTTTGTTACAACGAGATTTGCCCCTAAAAGACACGTCTGATCATGCGAAACTACCTAAAATTTTATTGTCACCTGGGTTCTTTTTTCAGCTTGTTTTCAAAGCTGCTGCTGTATATCACCCGCGGCTCAGGCGCGCGAATGTAAAAATATAACATTTTATGGGCCAGAACTATGATATAATTAGACGGAACGTCGTCGTGTAAGACAACAGAATAATTCCGGCAGCATGATGTTTTTCAACGTGCACATAAATTTATTTTAAATATAACAGACGACGAAGACAGCGGATAGAGGGTGCGCTCACTTCGAGCGTTACTTCTGCATGTTTACATTAGGTTCATCCCTCTATACGCTTGAAATTGACAAAACTAACACGCCCTCTCTGTCATTATTACACCTGAGTCCAAGCACAGTTTACTACATTTGATTGATTGATATGTGGAGTTTAACGTCCCAAAACCACCATATGATTATGAGAGACGCCGTAGTGGAAGGCTCTTGAAATTTCGACCACCTGGGGTTCTTTAACGTGCACCCAAATCTGAGCACATGGGCCTACAACATTTCCGCCTCCATAGAGGACACCCACGCCAAGGGAGGCGCTGCGGAGCGTGGCGCTCTCAGTCAATGTGGGGAGAAAACTCGTTACTCGAGTGTTAGCTCCTCCGCTGTCCCTTTCAAACTGTCTTGAAAACGCGTTGGTTGGCTCGCACGCTGCACGCGTTCTGCACGTGTTTTTGAGAGTCTCTCGGCGTGATTATGATGTATGCGCTTAGTCCGCATTTAATAGGATGCCGCAATTGAAGATTTCTTTTTTCGTGGCAGCAATTTGCTTAAAGGGCAGCGAAGCAAGTTGCAGCAGACGACGCCGTCCTCGTCAGAGCGAAGTGCGTTTCGCAAGTGAAAGACGACGCTGTTTACGACGTTAGAGGTGAATGAAACTTTCTGTACGTTCATAATTATATACCTGTTTCAACTGGTATATAATTATGAACGTACAGAAAGTTTTATTTGCAGAAAGTTTTAATTATATACGTTTAACGTACAGAAAGTTTTAATTATATACCTGTTTTATTTGGTTTACAGTGTGTACTATGCCCTATGTTTCTTACTGGATGCATGGGTAAGGCCGCTTCTCGTGCTTTAGGTTAAGCGGTTCTAGCGCTGTGACTGCTACTAGTTGGGATACCTTAATTTACTAGCACCCACCCAAGTTATCGTGCGGTATATACACAGCACTTCAAAAATAAATGGTCTATTTAGGCCTTCTTTCTGACCCACAACGAAAATTGACATCTATCACGTGTGTCCTTCCTTGCATTATCACCGTTCTCATCGCGGGTACTTTGAGTTCACAAACAGCGTGCGTACCATCATGATGAGTGCCCAGCTTTCAAAGAAACTTTTTTGTGTGTGTCTAATCTTCAGGGGAAGAGCGCATTGCTATAAAGGCAATTTATCTTGGTCACGCATCAAAATTGCACCGTGTTGTTCGGGCTGCCCCTGCACACTCAGTAACAACTAGTTCACTATATCTGCCCACGGACGTGCAACAACGGCTAATGCATTTTTTTCTTTTTTTTTTCATAGTTGTCGTGGTCATGTCCACTCAAGCGGAAGCGTCGCATCTCCAGCGGCAATTGTAATTGCATCGCTGGCGTCTCTAGCGATTCTAAATCGCTTGAAAACGAGTCATAGACAACGAGGAAAACAAAGTTCTCTTCATCTTGCACTGCTGGGTCGTCTTGAGCAATACCTTGTGGCACAGCCTGCTCCACAGAATTTTTTTCTGATCCGGCTGCCCTCACAGAATGACGCTTCCACCTAAGCAAAATAAGGTTGTGGCAGAGATTAGATCGTGCCGTTCACAACAACGTTCATACGTAAGAGTTTTTTTATGCAGATATTGTATGGTGATCATCATATAGCATATCTGTAGTGTGGCACGTAATAGTTTTTTTATCATCTTCAAGTATAAAATGTACAAAACGTCTGAAAATGAGTAGACGCGGTTTCCGTGAACCTGTTGGTAACGCCTTACAATCACAAAATAAAACAAGTACTGCATACGAAATCAAACTCTATAAAAACATGTACGATGGCAAAATGCCCCATTAAAAAAACCAGCATTTGTGTCCATCTGTGTGCACAGAAACACTTCATACAAGAACTTCACGGAGATAGCGGCGTATGAAAATTTATTGATTAAACATTTCGCATTGTCTGTTGCCTGAATCATTTTTACTTTGTGCGAAAACTATCAAAAAAGTAATCTGCTTGTTACTAATCGCATTCTAATCTTACCCTTAAAATGTAACGGTGCTAAAGTGCCGTGTTGATCAAAACCCTTCTATTTTCGCTTGACTTGATAATTGCGCATACGCGGAATGAAGTCTCACTGAGCTTGAAATCAGTAATTAAGGGTCCTTATCAAAGGCTTTAAAATGCATAGAAAGTTATGCGCTTCACTGCCTATCATACGTCTGCGCCGTTTCCGCTTGAGGTGCCCGTTTCTTGTAAGCCACTGGAAACACTGTCGGCACATACGACGGGTGCAGACTTGAGTCATTTTTGCAGTTTCTCACAAAATGTCTACAAATCATTGTCCAAGCTTTTGGCAACCACACACTTCCGTCGGCGCTGCGTAGATATAAATATATATAACAACACATCACCAATATTACATGTGTACACAGCTTCAACTACTACGTCCCCAAATATATCGGATAATAATCGCAGCATAAAATATTTCTTCGCTATTTTTTAACAGTGCTCTAAAGACGGACGTTGAAAATTTATACTTTTAAGATGGGGACGTGCGTTTCCCAGTAACTCCATAGATTACAGGAATGGTGACACAGGAATTAACACCTGGTATTTTTAATGCATTGTGCGCCTGGTAATTTTTATGAAAAAATTGTTTACTTACTTTAATCCATTCCTGTCGTCTGCTTGTTTCGTACCATCGGTTTGGGAATCGGTAGAATTTCACTGGTGGAGTCGACCACTTAGTGTTTGCATGGTTATTGTGACTGTTGACGACGCCGCAATAGTTCCCCCTTTTCTGTTGGGGTGACATCGCGGAACGAGGGACGTTTCACGTGCAGCGCGCGCTTCGCAAATGCGTGGAAGCCAAAGGGAGCGGAAGGGTCGGAAGACGCTACTGTTGTGCCCTTTTTCTGGCAGGGAAAAGGCAAGCGCTGGCGTCACCGGGCAAACTTGGGCGAATCTCCACTATCGGAAATGCAGCCGCTGCAGCCGTGATACGAACCCAGTTTTACTACACTTTGCTCCCATGGAAATGCTGCTGACGTATGCGGGAATTGAGCTCATGACTTAGATCCTACCATCGCACCACATCAGCCTGCTAAATTATCGGTGAATGTTGTTTGTGTGACATATACGTACAAAGGCTCAGCGCAAACACGCAGCTTAAATCAGAATATTCAGCCTTCAGGGATGGATGGATGGATGGATGGATATGGCTGTACCCTTTAGATCGGGCGGTGGCTAGTGCCACCAAGCCGTAATACTTGATGAACCAAAAACTAGATTTATTTTTTTTTAAAAAGTGAGTTTGAGGATTCGTACTTTGCAGTGAAGTGTTTAATTTTCACTCGTGCCTTGACTTTAGCCACCAATCAGGTAACCTCCTTCTAGTTAAGTCTACACGCTTGAAGTCTATTTTGCCCTCCCGGTCCCTAAACCCCAATGCTTTGAAAAACTCTGCGCCATCATCCTGAACTATAGGGTGAAGCCCTTTACAGAACATTATTAAGTGTTCGGCAGTTTCTTCTTGCTCTCCACGAGCACTGCATACTGTGTCTACCCCTTCGTATTTGGCCCGATATGTCTTGGTTCGCAGTACTCCCGTCCTGGCCTCAAACAGTAGAGAACTACCCCTAGTATTATCATAGATCCTTTCCTTGGCAATTTCCTGCTTAAAAGTTCGATAGATTTTTCGTGCGGACTTCTTAATCATGCCCATTCTCCACATGTCAGTCTCCATTTCCTTCACTTTCTTCTTAACCGATAGTTCTTTTTGGTTTTGCCACCTGCTGTTTTTTAAGTATTTACCAGTCAATTTTCTGGTTCGCTTCCTCCATTTTGTATCGACATTCTTCATGTACAAGTAGCTGAAAACCTTCCTAGCCCAACGCTCCTCCCCCATTTCTCTCAATCGCTTCTCAAATTTTATCTTGCTGCTAGCTTCCCTGCCCTCAAATGATGTCCATTCCATATAACCTTGTACTCCCTGATTTGGTGTATTCCAGTGAGCTCCTAACGTAAGCCTACATATTCCACATTGCTTAATTTCTAATCTTGCTTGAACTTCTGATCTCATGCACAAGACCGCATTGCCGAACGTCAGCCCAGGAACCATGACCCCTTTCCATATTCCTCTCACAACATCATACCTATTGTAATTCCACAGTGTCCTATTTTCCATCACTGCTGCATTCCTTTTACCTTTAGTCGTCACGTATATTTCGTGTTCTCTCAGGTACTCGGTCCCATTGCTTATCCACAAGCCCAGATATTTGTATTTAGCTGTTATCTCTAGCGTGACCTCCTGTATTCTAAACTCACTACCTTTGTTGTCATTGAAAATCATGACTGCTGATTTTTCCTTACTAAATCTAAAATCTAACCTATCTCCCTCATTACCGCAGGGACACCGAACGATCTGCGCTTCTAGCAGCCACGGCTGGAAGCATTCAAGTTTTAAATAGGACGGGGTAATTTTTTGGCGATAAAAAGCGTAGAGGTGGAAATTCCAAAAAAGTTCCTATAGGGGCAACTTCTAGAAACTCTACTGCACTACACAAATGCAACATAGTTAACGTCGGGGATTCCGATTCTGTTACCACGATGAATAAATTTACACAATAAGACCCTATCAAAGCCAACAGTATCACACCTTGTTTTTCTGGACAAAAAAAAAGTCATGGGAAAAATTAGGCGGAAACCTGAAAATTCCTTTGAGAACTAAGTAGTACAAAGACTGAGCTTTGATTTAAGCCTGCAATAGTACTTATGCGTGACATAAAACACGTTATAAAATGCAGTTTTCTATAACTTAGTCGCATCACAGACTCGGGTCTTGGACCATAGTTTTTGATAAGACAAAATAGCCGCTCACCCGGCTGGCGTTTAGCCGAGTTTGTTGAGCGACCGTTCTGGTAGGCCGTGCGTGGCTAATTCAGTGCGTGCAGGTTCAAATTCAAGAAATATATTTCCCTCTAATTTTAAATGTGAAGTATTTTTAGCGAACTTCGGCGAGTTTGAGCGTATCTATCTATCTATCTATCTATCTATCTATCTATCTATCTATCTATCTATCTATCTATCTATCTATCTATCTATCTATCTATCTATCTATCTATCTATCTATCTATCTATCTATCTATCTGTCTGTCTGTCTGTCTGTCTGTCTGTCTATCTATCTATCTTCCTATCTATCTATCTATTTATCTATCTATCTATCTATTATCTATCTATCTATCTATATATCTATATATCTATCTATCTATCTATCTATCTGTTTAGCTATCTATCTATTTATCTATCTAGCCGCGTTCGACTTTTAGCTGACCTGGCCATTTCGATAATGGTATGGATACCAAAATTGGTAAAGCATAACATCACTGTATGACTAACTTAAGTGACTAGTCATAACATGAAAATCATGAGATGAAAGTCATGTATTACATTTCATGGTCACGTTGCTCTTCCGGTGGTTTGGTTGACATGACATGTTGCAAAACTAGTATGATATGATATGACTGCTTGGCGAACACAAGCGACAGGCCCTAACATGAGAATCACGACATGCGTGTCATATAGAAACATGACTATACATGCCACACACATGATGCGCTCGCAGCTGTTACACTAGCTTCACTTATAATAAACTTGAATTTACGGGACGTCAATGAATGAAGAATGTTTGTTACTGGTGCAAAAATTATTATCACGAGATGCGTGTCCTGTAGGAACATGGCTATATGCCTCACTCATGACGCCAATAGACTTCTACGTGACCCGGCACGTGTGGGCGCCGGTGTTAGTTTCGTCGCGTCAAGCCAATGACGCCACGCCAGGCACCGATATGCGTCGTCTGACTCTGGAGTTTTGCGGTCACGCAGCGCCACCAGTCGATGCAGTTTTGAGTAGTGCGAGGCCGGACTCCTTGGCACAGTTTGCTGCGCAATCAAGAGCAACTACAGCGTAATATTCAGTGAATATGTTTTGTATTAGGTGCGTTGGAGCATTTCACACTTGGAAAAAGAGCTACGAGTTTTTCTCCGCTAGTCAGGCGCGTCACTGAACCGCCGTGAAGTGCTTGGTGGTTCACTCACCAGAACGACGGCGAAAACAAGAGCAGACGCAACAGCTCCACGCTTTACGAAAAAATACCGCAGCCAACGCTACAGTTGCGTGGTGAATTGCTACGGACGTTAAGGACTTCGTTTTGCTGTTTTCCGCAGCTTTGGCGAAGCAGAACGGGGAAAGCATTGGACGTGGGCTGTTGTGTTGGGTAAGTGAATCACTCGCGTTGTCTACAGCCTTTCACGTGAAAAAGTGTGATAATACATACGTATCCTGTTATTCTTTTGAGTAGCTTTGATATCAAGGGGAACCATAGTAGCTTTGATTATGAAGCTTAACACAGGCTCTGACTGCGGTGCGCACCGTGCAGCAGAAGACAGGTGACGCGCACGATAAACATCGCACATGCCGCGACTACCGATAACCTCAAGCTCCACAGCACTACGCCTAGGGTCTTTCAAGGTTCTAAGTTCCGGCTTTATCTAAGAAATAGAACATGCACGTCATACGGGTAAATCGCAAAATTATCGTTACCAAAATAAGTTTTTTTTTTCTTGCCGTTGCTCTCCATGATTGTCGGAGCTATCTCGGAGGTCTCGGCTTTGGTTTTCGTTGTACACCGAGAAAGTGGACAATCATGCATCCCCATTTGCCGTATATAGAAACGGAGGACAACCGTCAACAGAACATTATAGCATGCATAATAAAACAGTTCAACGCACAGGAAGCGAGACATCGATGAAGAATGAAACTGCGATGGCGAAAATCACCAGGGCAATTAGTGTGAAATAAAGTGTACTTTATTCCGCTGATCGTAAGATATATTGCTCGTGTGTGCACTTCATCACTTTGGCATCATGTGTATGCCCAAGTTTAACGCATTTAGGCGTTGCAGAATGAACGTAGGAGTGCTTTCCTGTAACAAGATGTCATGCGATGCTCACTTGCACAAACACACAGACAAACGAGCGCGCACACACATTCGCACACACTCCCTCACGAAAAAGCACACACAAAAGAACACACACGTGCGAGTGCGTGCAATCCCCACACGCACCAGCGCGCGCAACAGATTGACGAGCGCGTGCACACATGCACACACATTTGCTGGGTACGTGAAGATAAGCTTCACTAACAATCTGCTGGAGCCATTTACAAAAAGTTACTTATCCGTGTGACGAATAGCAAATGAAACTTGCATGCGTCGCTTGTACTCAAAGTGTCTCTTTCAGTACGCTGAACTAACTGAAACATCTTTTGCATTGTACGCAATATTTGTTTTGATGACTTCCTATTTTTCTGAAGTGAGGTTGGACTGAATTAAAAATATTTGCCAGGTCCTTGATGGCCAGGAAACCGTGCCTTACGACCAACAAAACAGGAGGGCCTATGAATGTTCGCTTGTGGATGGCTTGCTTTGCACTACCCATTTACGGCCGGCGCGTCGACAACGACGCTGATGGCGGCGTTTTTTGCAGCGTCACCTGAGCAGTCTGACGTCTATACTCGCAAGCACGCGCCGTGTTGCTATGCCACCGTAGCGCTGCGTTGCTTTGACGCATGCGCGTTTGAGCGCGACCGGCGTTTCTTCATCACGAAGAGGCACGAGACCAAAAATCACCAAAACATTGCCCAACGTGAGCGGTGCGAGAACTATTCATAATGGCTACCCTGTGCTACCGAGCAAAACTAGCGTCTTGGTGTACCCAGAAATTCCCAATTTCGAGTGTTACGAGGTTGTTGTTGTTGGGGGAGTTGGTCGATTAGAGTGCTGTGAGTTATGTGAGGATGCAATGAAGGAGGTTGTGTATGCAGAGCACTCGACGCCTGATCCTTCGTAGGAGCCTCAAATCAAGGAACAAGCAAGCAAGCACCCTTTGTGTTTACTCTGTGTGTAAGGTGTGTCACCTCATAAGTGTTGATGAATCAAGCCCGAACTTCTACGGCCACGGCCGATTCAAATGAATCTTGTTGCCCGTTAGTTAACTGTCGTGATTGGTTGGTAGTCCATTGTGTGTGTGTGTGTGTGTGTGTGTGTTTGTGCGCGCGCGCACGTGGGTGTGTTTGTGTGTTTGTGTGTGTGTGTGTGTGTGTGGTGTGCGTGCGTGTGTTTTAACCTTATTTGCGAGCTCTGCAGTTCAAAGCCAATTTCACGAGCAACTCGTAGTCATGTAGTACGTTCCCTGTGCGTTCAACCTTTACACAACTTCAATTCGGCGCTCTGTACAACTCTATTTAGTATTGTTACGGAGAAAAGGCATCGGAAAAATATGTTTACTATCGAGAAAACAAGCAGGCATACAAGATGGAACCCAGTCTGCACGAGAGTTATGACATCGTCTTCTCATCGATTTTCGAGTTCTCCGTGGCGCCACGTAGCATTACCCCCCGGCAGCGAAGGCACCGTCTCGGTGCTCGAAGGGTCAAAGGGGTATCACTTCAGCCGAGAGACGTGCACAACGTCCGAACACGAGCGGGCGCCGGTGCTGTGAAATGGTCCAATTTCATAGGTCACGTCGGTAACCTGGTGCACGACACGGTATGGACACAAATATGGCGAAGTCAGCTTTTCGCACAGGCCAACCCACCATGATGGCGTGCTGAGAAGGATGGTGTCACCACGCTGTAAGTTGACATCGTGGTGGAGGGCTTCGTTTAGGAGTCTGGCGGGATTGCGAATCACTAAGATGCAGGCGAGCAATTTCACGTGCCTGTAGAGCTCTTGAGATAACATCGCGGGCGTAGTCCGATCTGTGGGTAACGGTAGGAAGGAGCGTGTCAAAAGGTAGCGTGGGTTCTCGTTCATACATGAGAAAAAAAAGGCGAAAAACCTGCAGTATCATGACGGGACGTATTATAGGCAAATGTCACATATGGCAGGACCACGTCCTAGTCACGATGGTCGATGGAAACGTACATGGCGAGCATTTGAGTGATAGTTCAATTTAGCTGTTCTGCGTACCTGTTTGTTTGAGGGTGGTAGGCTGTTGTGCACTTTTGTCTTGTAGATCAAGAATGCAATATGTCATGTATACCCGGGGATAGGAAGTAGCGACCCCAATCGGCAAGTAGTTGTCAAGAGGTGCCGTGATGTAGTATGACGTCTTCTAGGAGAAAGTCGGCGACGTCGGTTACACAACCGGTAGGGAGAGCCCGCGTATGGCATACCGAGTGTCGTAGTCCATGGCGACTGCTATTCACTTGTTCCCACTGACGGATAAAGGGAATGGTCTAAGTAGGTCAAGACCTGCCCTATAAATTGGTTCTAATGATATCTGAGTGGGCTGAAGGCACCCTGCTAGAAGGTTTGTTGGCTTTTTGCGGTGTTGACAGGATTTACAAGAAGCGACGTAAAGATGAACGGATCGGCTCATACCAGGCCAGAAGAAGCGACGTCGAACACGGTCTTAAGTTCTTGAGACTCCTAAGTGACCAGCCACTGGGATGTCATGTAACTGCGCGAGGACAGTCTGACGCATATGTTTGGGTATAACCAGTAGCAGCTCAGGTCCGTCAGGATGCATGATGCAGCGATATAATACGCCGTCTCGGAGCAGGAACATACGAGATACGGAGGAGTTGTGGGACCAGTCAGCCGAAGGATATCGCTCAAGTGAGGATCACGACGTTGCTCATCTCCGACATTGCCGAAGGCGGAAAGTGCCAGCACGCAAGTAGACTCGTCGCTCTCAGGAATGTCCGGTGGGTCGACTGGATGACGCGACAAGCAGTCGGCATCTTCATGGTGGCGGCCCGATTTCTAAACGTCTGGGTACGAATATTGTTGTAGCCGTAGAGCCCACCGGCCGAGACGTCCACTAGGATCTTTAGAGGACGACAGCCACCACAAGGCGTGATGATCACTGACAACTGTGAATGGCCGCCCATACAAATATGGCCGAAATTTACCAACTGCCCAAACGAGCGCAAGACATTAGCGTTCAGTGATTGAGCAATTTTGTTCCGCTGGCAATAAGAGACGGCTAGCGTACGCAATGACGCGCTCGCATCCATGCTGTCTTTGTGCCAAAACTGCTGTGATTCCATGGCCACTTGCGTCGGTGCGCACTTCGGTTGGAGCAGACATATCAAAGTGGCCGAGAATCGGTGGCGTCATAAGTCTGGCGCTCAGCACAGCAAATACTCTGGCTTGTTCAGGTCCCCACACAAAAGTCACATCTTTCCTCAGTAGTTACATCAGTGGGCACGCGACGTGAGCGAAATTCCGCACAATTCTGTGAAAGTAGAGCAGAGGCCCAGAAAGCTCCGAACGTCGTTCGCGGAGGTCTGCAAAGGGAAATCTTTGACTGCGCGGATTTTCTCAGGGTCGGGACAGACGTCAGAAGAATCAACAAGGTTACCTAGGACAGTCAGTTGGCGGTGGCCGAAGTGACATTTGGACGAGTTAAACTGAAGCCCTGCCTTGCCGAAAGCAGAAAGAATCGTCGCAAGACGTTCGAGGTGTGTTTCAAAAGTCGGAGAGAAGACAATCACGTAATCAAGGTAACACAAGCAGATAGACCATTCAAGAATGTTAAGGAGAGCGTCCATCATTTGTTCAAATGTAGCTGGGGCATTGCATAACCCGAACGGCATTACATTAAACTGATAGAGTCAGTCGGGAGTTATGAATGCTATCTTTTCACGTTCAATGTCATCAACTGCTATCTGCCAGAAGCCGGAACGGAGGTCGATGGAAGAAAAATAATTTGCTCCGCTAAGGTAGTCAAGGGCGTCACCTATTCGCTGCAGGGGATACACGTCTTTTTTCGTTACCTTGTTAAGATTCCGGTAGTCAGCACAGAAACGCCAGATGTTACCTTTCTTTTTGACGAGGACGACAGGCGAAGCCCAGGGTCATGAAAAAGGCTCAATGATGTTCCGAGCAAGCATCTTGTCGACTTCTTTCTGGATCACGTAGCGTTCGGTGGAGGATATCCGATAGGGCCGCCGATGTACCAGATTTGCATTGCCGGTGTTAATCCGATGCTTTACGATGGTCGTTTGGCCATTTTACGATGGTTGTTTGGTCGGTCATGACGATCAATGGTGTCTTCATACGATGCAAAAAGGCCACGAAGCGCGTGCACATGCTCAGCAGGGAGATCAGATGCGATCATTTTCGATATGCCATGTCGGGTAGTGCCTAACTCAAGACTGGGAGGTCGCGGTGCATCCTCTGCTAAAGCGGAAATGTTATAGTCGCTGGCCGTGGCAAGTGTTGCTAGGCATATTCCTCAGGGAAGTACTTGAGCGCGAATTCCAAAGTTGACAATAGGGAGACGTGGCACGTTGTCCTTTTTAATGATAATTGTGTTCGGGAACGTTACATTGAACGGAGAGAGGACGGTAGCGTTAGGTGACACAAAATAATCTATAGACGAATGTGCTCGACGAAGCATAGCCTTGCTGGCACAGGAGCAGGATAGTCAATGGCGTGTGGTAAAGCAAGTTGAACAACACCCCCAGAATAGTCCATTAGGGCGGAATGATCAGAGAGAAAATCTAATGCCAGAATGATTTCATGTGGGCAGTGGTTCAGGACGTAAAACAAAACAGAAGTTTGATATCCAGCCAGAGTTTTACGGGCTGCACACATCCTAGTGACAGTTGACGTTGCTCTATCAGCTACTCGGACTACAGTGATAAGAGCAGGCGTAAGCACTTTCTTAAGCCGAGCACGAAGACTAGAGTTCATTACAGATCTGTGTGCGTCAGTGTCAATGAGTACTATCGCAGGTGTGCCGTCTACATTTAAGTTGATCAAGTTCTTCTGTACCGGTAGCGTGCGCAGAGAAATTTCCGGTCGGGTCGTCAAGGCAGGCTCAACTCTGGGAGCCGCGCCCGTTAGATTTCCGAGGACTGGTGCTGGTAGGAGGGAGAGGGAGAGCGGTGACGGTTAGGTGAGCGGGACAGGCGTCCGGAGTGTGACGGCGAGCGGTTTGGTATAGCGGGCATGCGTAGTGAAACCTTGTCGTGGTTGACGTATATTGGCATGCGGGAATCGTTAGGTGGGCGCGGGTGTTAGCGTAATGCTGCCGTGGCTGCCAATTCAGGATTTACGGCAATGACGTGAAATGTGGCCGACTCATCCGCAGTTCAAGCAGATAGGTCTATCATCGGAGGTTCGCCATTCAGCCGAGTTTCGGCAACGTGGATGGTTTTACGGACCACGGGGCATATCGGGTACACTAGGTAATTGGTCAGGTCTGTTAACTGGGCAGAGCGTCTGTAGTCCAACGTTGGCCAGTTCCGCGCGAACAAGAGTCTGTATTAAAGAAATTATTGCACGAGAATTGTCAGTGGCACAGGCACGATCAACATTAGGAATTATGACCTCAATTTCACGGTGGACGATGCGCACAATAGTGTCGAGAGTAGCAGCGGCTGAAGGGAGACGGGCGTCTTCGCAGGTACCGTGGCAGCCGTGTTGGGAAGAAGCGAAAATTAGGGAGAAATACGACGACTTTTCGCTTCTTCGAAGTGTCGGCATTCGTTATTGACGTCGTCCACTATCGAAGAGTAGCGGAACACAAGGAGAGTGAAGGCATCATGCACGATTCTTTTGAGGATGTGCGCGACCTTTTCGGATTCCGGTAGTTTCTCGTCTACCATTTGATGCCTATTGCGCCGCAGTTAGCAATATAATGCACGAGGGATATGTATTCCGTTCAAGAAAGCACGTGGGAAAGAGAACCATTTGAAAGATTTGTTCGTGACTTGAAAAGGCAAACAGCCCAGTGTAAGTTTGACATATTGCAGGACTCGATGAAATGGGACGAAATTGTATTTTGCACGCACAATCCTAGACTAAGCGGGAAAATGTGGTGGGACAACCAGTTGACGTTGCAAAAAGCGGAGTAAATATGCAGGGCAGTGGAAACGGTAGCACACCGAAACGAAGTGTGGCTTAAAAGCGAAGTCAGTGTGGACGCGGTCTCTAGGCGCCCGTCAACCCCAAAGGAAGCAAAATGGGCGAAAGAACAACATCGCTGTCAGCGGTGCAACCACTGGCACAAACCAAAACAATGCCCAGCATTTGGAAGAAAATGTCGATTGTGTCTTAAGCCTAACCACTTCGCAATTTGCTGTTCGTCAGCTGTAGTAAGTGAAGTTGACAAACAACAAGAAGAGGACTTTGATATCCTCGAGATTGCAACAGCAAGACGCGAGAGGGATTGGAAGGTAAAGGCTGAAGTTAGCAACTGCGAAATAAAACTGAAAGTTGACACCGGATCACAAGCAAGCTTGTTTCCTATGTCACTGTACCGAAAACTGCACGGAGCAGGAGAGTTGAGACCGACAAACTCTGTTCTGCGGGCATATAATGGCGGTACCATATCTTGTTTTGAAACGTGTACGCACTAGGTAAAATTTGGGAATGCTACAGCTTTCATCACGTTTTTCGTTGTGAGACATGGTCGGCAGGCTTACTCGGACGCGAAGCAAGTGAAGCCCTGGGACTAGTCAAGCGTATCGTTTGCCTCGTTGATAAGACTGCAAGAGGCGAACTTCTCAAAAGATTTAAACATGTATTTGAAGGGCTTGTTGTTTGCAACAGGCGTAAACCATCGTCCAGAAACATGAAGCAGTGCCAGTCGTGCAACCAGGTCGTCGAGTTCCGGTGGCGCTGCTACAATGCCTAAAAAAAGAACTTGAAAAAATGATACGCGTGGCATCATTCCTAAAGTGAATCGACCAACCGACTGGGTCATACTGTAGTTCTGACAAAGAAGAAATACGGTTCGCTAAGGGTGCGCATGGACCCAGAGCTGTCAACAGGTACATAAGGCGGCAGCACTTTCCACTTCCTATACGGGAAGGTTTCGAAGCCCGTCCAACCAATGCCACATACTTCAGCTGTCTTGATGCAAACTCGGGCTAGCACCCGATACCACTTGACGAACGAACTTCCAAGATGTGCACGTTCTCGTCCCCGTTCTGGAGATACCACTTCCTCCGTTTGCCTTTCGGCATTTCTTCCGCACCAGAGGTATTTCAGCAAATCCTGAATCAAAGTTTTGTTGGCCTACTGGGTGTACTGGTGTACATTGACATCACCTTAGTATTTATTTATTCATTTTATTTATTTAGAAAATACTGCAGGCTAAGCAATGCAATGTCATTGGCGAAGCGCAGGTTGCTAAGCTTTTCTTCATCAACTCTTATCCCTAACTGTTCCCAATCTAGGCTTCTGAAAACATCTTGTAAGCACGTGGTAAATAGTATTCGGGAGATTGTGTCCTCCTGCCTTACACCATTCTTGCTTGGTATTCTGTTGCTTTCTTCATGAATCACTATGGTAGCAGTTGATCCCCTGTAGATTTCTTCCAGAATGTTTATATATACTTCATCTGCGCCCTGATTCCGCAGTGTCTGCACGACGGCTGATATTTCTACTGAATCAAACGCCTTCTCGTAATCTATGAAGGCTATGTATTGTGGTTGGTTATACTCTGAGCATTTCTCTATTACCTGATTAAAAGTATGGATGTGGTCAATTGTTGAGTAGCCTGTTCGAAATCCTGCTTGTTCCTTTGGTTGATTGAATTCTAATGTTTTCTTTACTCTGTTAGCAATTACCTTTGTAAATAGCTTGTATACTACAGAGAGCAAGCTGATTGGCCTGTAATTCTTCAAGTCCTTGTCATCGCCTTTCTTATGTATTAAGATGATGTTAGCGTTCTTCCAAGACTCTGGTACTCTTCCCGTCAGGAGACACCTCGTAGACAGGGTGGCTAGTTTTTCTAAAACAGTCTGTCCTCCATAATTCAGCAGATCTGATGTTACCTGATCCTCACCAACAGCTTTGCCTCTTTGCATGCTCTCCAAAGCTTTTCTAACTTCTTCTATCACTACTGGTGGGGTGTCATCTGGGTTACTCCTAGTTCTTATAGTATTAAGGTCGTGGTTGTCTCCGCTACTGTACAGATCTCTGTAAAACTCCTCCGCTATTTTAATCATCCTATCCACATTGGTAGTTATTTAGCCTTCTTTGTCCCTTAGTGCATACATCCGACTTTTGCCTATCCCAAGTTTTCTCTTCACTGCTTTGACGCTTCCACTATTTTTCAGAGCGTGTTAAATTTTCTCCATGTGTACCTTCTTACATCGCATGCCTTACGTCTAATAATCAACTTCGAAAGCTCTGCCAGTTCTATTTTGTCTGTTGTACTTGACACTTTCATGATTTGACGCTTCTTAATTAGGTTCTTCGTTTCCTGTGAAAGCTTGTCAGTGAGATGTCTAACAACCCTGCCTCCAACTTCCACTGCACACTCCGTAATTATACTCGGCAGATTATCATTCATTGTATCTACGCTAAGGTGCCTGCGCTTCGCCGATGACATTGCATTGCTGAGTAACTCAGGGGACGAATTGCAACTCATGATTACAGAGTTAGACAAGGAGAGCAGAAAGGTGGGTCTTAAAATTAATCTGCAGAAAACGAAAGTAATGTACAACAACCTCGGAAAAGAGAAGCGCTTCGAGATAGGTAATAGTGCACTTCAAGTTGTAAAAGACTATGTCTACTTAGGGCAGGTAATAACCACAGAGCGGACCACGAGATTGAAGTAACTAGAAGAATAAGAATGGGGTGGAGCATATTTGGCAAGCACTCTCAAATTATGATAGGTAGATTGCCACTATCCCTCAAGACGAAGGTATATAACAGCTGTATCTTGCCGGTACTTAGCTACGGAGCAGAAACCTGGAGACTTACAAAAAGGGTTCAGCTTAAATTGAGGACGACGCAGCGAGCAATGGAAAGAAAAATGGTAGGTGTAACCCTAAGAGACAAGAAGAGAGCAGAGTGGATTAGGGGACAAACGGGGGTTAAGGATATCATAGTTGAAATAAAGAGGAAGAAATGGACATGGGCTGGGCATGTAGTGTGTAGACAGGATTACCGCTCGTCATTAGGGGAACTAAGTGGATTCCCAGAGAAGGGAAGCGGGTTAGGGGGAGACAGAAGGTTATGTGGGCAGATGAGATTAAGAAGTTTGCGGGTAAAAATTGGCAGCAGCAAGCACAGGACCGGGTTAACTGGCGGAACATGGGAGAGGCCTTTGTCCTGCACTGTACGTAGTCAGGCTGATGATGATGATGAATAAGGCTAAGATTAGCCCAGGCAGGAGTGGGGGTGGTACAGTATGAGAATATGACCAAAAAAGCAACAATACTGGAGGCATAAACTAACGGGTAAATATACAACTCGTTACGATACAACATCTAAGTCATAATCATATAGTGGTTTTGGGACGTTAAACCCCACATATCAATCAATCAATCATCTAAGTTACTTCAAAAAAGTTGTCCATACATCTTAAGACGTTTCCAGATTCAATAATGTGATGTGGTAGTTCGTTCTATTCTGTTAATGTGCGAGGAAAGAAAGAGTTTTTGAAACTGTTAGTTTGAGCAAAGATAGGAGTGAAGTTTTGTGAATGATATCGTCTAGTTGGACGCGAAGATAACGGACAAAGAATAATTGATACCTCAAGTACACTTTTTTGCTGGATAGATAGAAAAGAAGTTTTAGTCTTGCAGTTTTCCTGCGACATTCTAGAGTATGAATTTTGTTATCGTGCATTAGTTCAGTTGGGGAATCAGATCGGCGAAATCAGTTGAAGATAAAACAAACGGCTAACCTTTGAATTTCTCTAGATTGTTAATATCTCTTTTAGTATGCGCATCCCATACCTCACATGCATATTCGAAACCAGACCTGATTATTGTTATATATTCGAGAAGTTTAGTACTTGGGGAGAACTACTGAGTCATCAGGCCTTAGCATGCCTATTTCCTACGTGCAGATAAACAAGTCTTCTCAATGTGAGGAGACCAAGTTAGTTTGTTAGTGATTGTTACGCCAAGATATTTGTAACTTTCTGTTAGTAAATTTTGGGTCTCTTTTAAACTGTACGGGTAAATGAACGGCTGTTTCTTGTTAGTGATGCGCATGAACATAGTTTCATCAGGGTTTACAATCATTCCCCAGCGGTCACACCACGCAGATATGGCTTCGACAGATTGGTGCAGCGTTATCTGATCATTTAAAGAGTTGATTGAACGGAATGAAATACAATCATCGGCAAAAAGGCGGATTTCTACACCTTGTTTAGCACATGTTGTGATATCAATAATATAAATAAGAAAAAGTAAAGGCCCAAGGACACTTCCCTGGGGAACACCAGAGTTAACAGGAAGAGGGTTAGAATAAACACCGTTTATGTCAACAAACTGTGTACGTGAACCTAAATATGATTCAACCACTTAAACAATTGTAGAGGGAAAACCTACCACATTAAGCTTGTGAATAAGTTTGAAGTGCGATATTGAATCAAATGCCTTGCTGAAATCAAAGAAAATACATCGTTTTGGCCTGATGTATCTAGTACTGTGAAGAATGAACGGACACAAGAAATTAATTGGGTAGTTGTAAAAAGACCTTTACGGAAGCCGTGCTGCAATGGAGATAGAACATTTCGCGCGTCTAAAAACTTACCTTGTAATTTGAAATGACGTGCTCCACCAGATTACAACACGTGCGTGTAAGAGATATTGGCCTATAATTGGTTATGAGGAGATTATTTCCTTTTTTTGAAATTTGTATGGGGCATTATGAAACAAGAACACGATGAGCGGTTAATAGCAGGGCTGAAATGCCGAGAAGGCAGGCTTGACTTTCAACGCGCAAAAAATGCAGAATAGGGGTGAAAGAAGTGGAGTTTCTTGGTGATGTCATCAACCGAAAAGGCATATCGCCTGACCCGAAACTAATCGAAAGCTTGCCGGAAATGCCGACAGCAACGTCTACAAACGACGTCCAGCGCATGCTGGGGGTGCCTAACTACTTCGGAAAATTCTTGCCGCAGTTGTCCGAGCAAACGACGCTTTTACGCAAGCTTATCATGTCTCGTTCAGAGTCCCAATGAAAAGCGAATCATGAACGAGAGTGTAAACTGTTGACGCAAAGGTTTTACCACCGCTCCTTTGCTTCCCATCTTTGATCCCCAGCGAGATACCAAGATAAGCTGCGACGCATCGAAAGACTGTGTCGGCCCAGTGTTATTGCAAAGCTACAATGATGAATTGTGGCCTGTAGCGTGTGCATCTTGGGTCTAAACAATTGCGAAAAAAAACTACGCGCAAATCGAAAAGGAATCCCTGGCGATATGTTTTGGCTGTAAGAAGTTTCACGAATTCGTGTACGAATGAACGGTGCGGATTGAAACGGACAACAAGCCACTGGTAGCAATTGCACGAAAAGGAATTGCAGACATTCCGCCTCGGGTGCAAAGGTTCTTTTTGAGATTGCTAAAATATGACTTTGTGTTCCAGTACGTTCCCGGAGAGCAGCTTGTTCTCGCCGACATGCTGTCACGGCCACAGCGGATCCTGGTCACGACAAAGTTGACTCCGACAATAATGTCGACGTTCATGCGGTGGGGTCCTTGGGCTACATGGTGACACCGGAAACGCAGTGGCTGCTACAGTCGGAACATCTCAAGATAGCTACCTCCAGTCTGTAATTACAAGTTTGGCAAGTGGGCAACCGGTAACAGGTGAACTCAAGCCATTTTCGAAAGAACTGTCTAGCGTTAATGGAGTTATCTTACAGGGTCCTAAAGTTGTAATACCACTGAGTATACGTCCATGCATGCTGAAGGAAGTTCATGTTGGTCACCTTGGGCTGCAGAAATGTAAAGAGAGGGCTGGAACACTTATATTTTGGCGCCGATTGAATGGCGACATCACAGCACTTGTTGACAGCTGCGCAACGTGCAGAGAATACGCGTACCGGCAGCCAAAGGAACCACTTCTAATGCAATGCAAGAAGTGCCGAAACGTGCCTGGTACAGAATCAGAGTTGATATATTTTCTCATGCTGGAACGTCGTACATCGTTGCCTGCGATGCATTTTCAATTTTTTCTAAGGTCGAAAAGCTCGAAGACGCTACCGCTCTTAGCGCTATGTTTGCCCGGTGCGGGGTACCAGTAGAAGTTTCTACGAATATCGAACCCTAGTTTTCTAGCCATGACTTTACTAGCTTTGCCAAGAGATACGACTTTAAGCATGTAACCTCAAGCCCCCGTTGCATGCTGTCGAACGGCTTGGCAGAGAAGGGTGTGCAAATCGTGAAGCGAATCCTGAAAAACACTGTAGAGGTGAAGGAAGACTTCTGGCTGGGTCTTCTAGCCTATCGATCAGCACCTCTATAAGGCGGTATTTTTCCGGATCAACTTCTGCAACGAAGGAGACTTCGTTTTGACCTCCCCTACTTTCACAGCGTGTCCCGGACGCGCCATTACATTTCAGCATCGTTGCAGCCAGGGACTGCAGCGCCACGGCGAGTCATGGCGCGAACTTATACGAGTGGCCGCACCGTAGCTGCTTTTCTGGCGACCGCGCGCTGCCTAGGCACCCAAACCACGCGAACATCCTTATGCGCTTTAGACCCTTGCGGTGCGCCGACGTCGACTGCCAGCGCTTCCTCTAGTTTGGTCAAGGTTGATTTTGGTGTTTTGTGGCAGTCACAGAAATCCTACCCGTTTAGAGAACGGAAACTGTACCTTTGGGCCGTTGTATCATAATAACATGCAAATACATAGTGGCAAATAATAACGTGCAAATACTGAACTGCAATACCAGGAGGCGAGATGGCGGTGGTAGTACTATCATCATCAATAAAAAGATGCATTTTTTTCCTGCAGGTGAGGGCTCGCAGCTGGTTCGCGCTGTTCGCTTCCTTTGGAATTTTTTGTTCGTTGATAAATCGCGCTTCGCGTCTGTAATTATTGCCAGGTGACCTAACTGGCCTCGACTGGCAAAAACAACGTCCATCAAGTAAGGTTGGCATTGTTTATATCGAGTATCCAAGCCGGTATAACCAATGCATATGGTCGGGGCCGAACAAGACAAGTCACTCATACATATTGGACACTTTCAAGCCATGTGTAAAGACTATTGAAAGGTAACAAGCATATGCATATAACTGAGCATCGAGATCGCTGAATTAACGTCGCTCTCATTGCGCTGGCACGTGGCTTCGGGACAAGGTCCGATTTCACCGTCAGATACGACGCTTGCCCTGTAGTGTTGATCTTGAAGTGAAGTGAATACGTGATGCGAAATCGGGAAGGAAGCTTGCACGTTGCTGATAGATAGCTTGCGCAGTGTGAGCAAGGTAGTTTTGCTAAATTTGTTAAATAAGCAATCGCGAAGGCATCCAGTTCTGAATTTTTCTCGCTTTGCAATGCTACATTGAGTACTTCACAATTGTGCAATGTCGCATCGTGTTGACAGGGTAGGCACTTATTTTACTTTTCAGCCGTGAGCCCATATCATAGGTAATATGTATTTAGGTGATGGGCCTAAAAAATGTTTCAGATTTGCCATAATTATTGTTACTTTTAAGTTACACAGTTACTACAGCTAAAATTTCTCGTCGCAGGTAAAGACCGGTCTTCAGAGTATACAGTGAACACATATGCTTAAGGCACAGTTTTGAGGTGTGTGCTTAAAGATCGAAAAGGCCCAGTTCTAAGAAAATAAGCTTTAGGCATGCATTGTACAATTCTTTTTGTTTGTATATCTTTGTTTGTGCTCTTACAGTACACTATCTGCTCAGCCCTGAGCACAATCTCCTTTTTGCATAGACATATCGATAGAACTTGAGCGCAAAAGCAAGCACTCCTGAAATCAATCTACAGCGTGGCTGTGGATAAGTCAAGATCATGTATGTTTTGACTACCTGTGCGACTTCCTAGATTTTTTTTTCATAACTGTGGTGCACAGCATTTGACTACGTAGTGGTAGACGCTATAGCTACGGCAACTTAATTTAAGCAGAAGCAGATGTGCTCAAGGAAATCTGGGATGTTTCTCTGTAATATGAAAAAAAAACGGTACCACATCCAATGATCCCAATCTTGCTCCTCGCGGCGCCATTCACGTCTTTGGTGAAGCTGTGCAGCAAGTGCCCAACCCCTTTATGGTTTAAAATTCCAGGAGACCAATGAACATACATGCAAAGCCGGAGCATTTGAGTGCAGCCTTATGAGCTTTGGCGCAACTTTTTTGTAAACTTGTATGAACTAAACACTGTTAATTAAGACAAAACAGTTCTGGGTAGATAGTTTGTTAACTGTCGCAAGGCACAACTAAATGTCGGAAAACCTGTTAATGCCCCTTACTGCCGGGTTGTTCATTTTGTAATGCAAATAATAATTTTTGGTGATTCACATGCCAACTATAATGTGATCATGAGTACAGTAGTGGGCAAATTTAGATTGATTATGGCTTCCAGTGGTTAAAACAAACGACATTGTAGCCTCGCAGGAGACACGACTACTTGTCGAAACATTTGCTCTGGCACCTCGTACGCACAAGTTTTTCATATTTTCGAGCTTTCATCTTTTAAGGATCAGTTTAGTTCACCTGCACCAATAAAAACTGGTTCACAGCTGTGCACGAGAAGTTCAAAACTTGTGCTGCCCGAGTTCAGCAGTTCGGCATCACAAGTGAATGCCAAGGTGAAATCATTATTTTTGTTTCTTTAATTTATGAGATGCAAACATCTTGGCAGAACACGTCACGTTTGTAGAGGCGGGTACGGTACCTACGTGTATGATATGTTGTTTCTTAATCTGTAGGTGCGGCTGCACCAAACCAGGGCCGTCAGAATAGGAGGTACAGGAAAATCATGAACTAGTTATAGTGCTGTACTTCTCCTGCGCTTTTTGAAGTGAATGGCATGTTTTAGAGGATGCCATTGCTGCACCACTGAAACGAAATGGCGAGGTGCAGCACTATGTAAAATGGATCATGTGGTGCAGGCAAATTGAACAAATCCTTAAGCACACAAGCATCTTAGCATTTCACCCCCATCGAAATATGGCCAATGTAGCTGGGATCAAACCTGTGTTGTTGAGCTCAGCAGTGCCACACAATCTAACTAATAGTGTTACAGTTTCAACATTATTGAAGTGTAGATTCAATGGTTGTGGCCAATGTAAAGCAGCCCTCCACGATATGCGTGACAAAACATTCACAAATGCAGCATTGCATGTGTGAGGTTCGAGATGACCTGCTGCAGTGGACGTTCAGATGTTTCAACGTGCTTTCTGAGTCGACATTCGAAGGGTAGTCATCCTGTGATCGCACGGCAGTCTGGAAAAATAAGTAACATCACAAGATATGAATGCGTATTTATTGCATGACATTTTCCAAAGTTAACAAATAAGCTCAGTTAAATAGTAAACAGTTCTCTTTGATACAGATACGTAATAGTACCTCATACACGTACATCACTCACGGCTGCTTCTTCACAAGGCGTGTCATGCAGCAGGTTCCTTGCCTATTGTACACAGCTGCTTCCAGGTCAGGTGGGCCATGAGGCTTTGGAAGAAAAAGAAATATTTCTGATTTATGTGGCGCTTTCTTTGTCACACTATAGCAAAACTACAACCATATATATGTGATGTTTCTCTAATGCGACTGTGGTAAACTATGATTTCGTAGGTTTTTTGCACTAATATATGGACTACCTACGAAGACACATGTGAGGCGATTGTGATTTATTTGCCTTCTTTCATCGTAACGGCTTGTTTGGTGTTACCTGGCGATAGAATTTCAGAATGAACTATTGAGTCAGCGGCTCGTTCCAACGTGAAGCCACGCCGCAAGTAACGCACGCTTTTCCGGTGACAGATTGAGACACAAAAGATTTAAAATTTAATATTGCAATGCGCTGACACCGTGTGACACCTACGCAGTCATTGGCGAAAAAACTACATATGCTGAAATGAACCAACTAGCCCAGCAAGCAACCATCTTTACAAAAACTGAAGTGGTTTCTATTCACCTGCCCGGGCTTGCAGCGGGTGTTCATACGATTAAAGCTTGAACGGTTGCTTTGTTCCCCGGAATCCACTTGCATAATCTTCACGAAAGCATTTGAATGAGTCAAAATAAACAGAACAAGAAAGAGTGTGTCAGTCGGCGAAGGCTTGAAGTATTTACAGCAAAACGAAACAGTTCGAGACACATCCGAACGTACCCCAAGCCAATACCTGCCGTCGCAACCGTTACCCGCCGTATATCGCGAAATGAGGGTATTAATGCCGATAGGCTGCTGCTTATCGCAAATCAGCTGGAGCTAAAACTATTACAAACAATTGATAACGCAGCACATGTTTTAGAAAAACTACTTGCTATAAAAACAAGTTGTTTTTGTTGGTAGTGGTACGCAAAGAAGTAGTGTTTCATCATTTTAGAATTGAAATTTGGCCCCAACGAGGGCGCCCCTACAAGAAAGGGGACAAGGTCGTGCGCGGTCAAGCAGGTCGGTTGGTGCAGGCGCAGTGCGCAACGAGATATATGTTTTTTTTATTTCTTTGTGTTTGTGAACACCATCATTTTAGGGGCGAAGCTCCTTAGGGCGTGGGCTTTGCGTCCCCTGTAGCCTGTATGTAGCCACCTCTAGTTTAGTTCTTGCAGTGTTCACTAGATGGCGGTACCGTCCCCTGTATGTTTTTTTTTCGACTGAGAACATTTGTCGAGGTCGGACGTGTTTTTGGAGAGCTCCGGAATGACAGCTACAGATAAGTGTTTTTGCATGTTTCCAGCTTGCCTCTGTATGTAGCGTTATGAGAACGTAAGGCGCTAGCGTAAAGCTTGATTAGGTCTAGTACGGTGTACGGTTTTTTTTTTATTATTCTGTACTGTGTCTTTTTTTTTCTTCAGCCACCACGTGGCTGAGGCCTGCGCGTAGACCGACCACGTGCATGCGCAGGTGCTGTGAAGTGTAGCGTATTTATTTATTATTGTGGTTCTTTTTGGCTTAGACCAGTGTATTTTAGTACAGTTTTCTAACACGTGGGCATCGGTAAACTGAGCTAGCCATGGTCAAAAAGACCGTAAAGTGTTCAGAGTGCGGGATAGGGTTGAAGGTGGAAATTAGTGCGGAAGAGAAAGCAGAAGATGACGCCAAGTGTAGACAGTGCGAGATCGAGGAGAAAATGAAAAATATGATGGCGGTCCAGAGTGGGCTCATGGAGAAAATCGCAGAGCTGGAGAATGCATTGGCGAAGGAGCGAGAGAAAACGTCAGCCATGGAGGAAAGGCTCCGGGCAGCCGAGAAGGGCCTATCGAAGGTCGTGAAGGGGAACGAAGACGCAGGTGACGGCGGAAGCATTATGGCGACGACCCACCGTGCGGGAGAGATGAGGGAAACAGGCATGACAAAGGCAGATACATTGGCCACAGGGCCCAGCTACCGGGAAGTAGTTTTGAGGGAGGGAGGGAGCAAACCAGCAGCCGTGACTCACGCTAGTCACCTAGTCAGCAGTCCAGGTGCAGGTTTCAGAAGGAATGTCTGAACAGGTCATCATCGCCGGTGACTCAAATTTAGTCCGATGCGCAGCGGCAATCAAAGAAAGGGTGAAAGGCGACAAGAGAGTTGCGATAGGGACGTTCCCAGGACAAACGCTGGGGACAGTAATGAGTCAAGCGGGTGAAAAACTCGCAGCTAAAGCTAACAATCGCAACCTCGTTGTAATTGCGGGAGGGTTAAATGACGTCCTAAAAAAAGAATCGTCAGGACTAGCGACGACCTTGGCGAAAGGGGTGGATGACATGCGCACCGTGTCCCCCCAGGTGCAAATTGTAGTATGCACAGTACCGGAAGTACCAGTACGCAACATCAACCTGCAAAGAGCGGTAGTCGACGCAAACAAAGAGATATGGCGAATTAGTCGAGAGAAGGGTTTCGAGGTAGTGGATTTAAACAGGGAAGTGCACAGGTGGGGTGGATTCCAAAGAGACAGGATTCATTTCGATGAGAGGCTTGGACACGAGGTGGGCTGGCGACTGGCAGGACGCGCAGTAGCTTTTTTGGGGGGCTCACGAGCCCTTCGGAGTCCGGGGTAGCTCGTAACGGGGAAAACAAACAGGAGGACGCTTTGACAGGTAGAATTGCGAAAAACCAGAAAAACCAGAAAAAAGGTAAAAGAAAAAGAAAAAAGGCGCGTGTCGCAATTAGTTACATAAACATGCAGGGTGGCAGAAAGAAGGCAAAATGGTTAGAGATTGAGGAGCAGTTAAACAAAGAACAGATAGGCGTGTATGCGGTTACAGAAACACACCTTAGAGACTTGGAAGAGCCACCACATATTAAAAATTATGTTTGGGAAGGGTGTAACAGGACCATATCGGAAAGGAAAGGTGGGGGTGTAGGAATGCTAATTCACCGCGGAGCCAAATGGGTTAGAGTGAAACAGACGTGTTCAGAGCACCTCTGGGTTCTGGGCACAGTAGGTGGAAAGGAAACGTGGCTAGGGGTAGCCTACTTGTGGACGGGGAATAACTGCAGAGAAAAGAATCAGGAGATAGTGGATTGCATGAGTGCGGATATTAAGGAATTTGGTAATGGGGCCGAAATCATCCTTCTAGGGGACATGAATGACCTAGGGGACATACATGACCTTGACGGATATTCAGACACCAATGGGAAGTTATTACTAGATCTTTGCGAGCAACATAGTATGGAGATAGTTAACACAGGGCCTAAATGTGACGGCCAGATCACATGGGAAGTCGGAAACAAGCAATCAAGCATTGATTATTGTCTCATGACTGAAGGAATTTACCACAAACTGACAGAAATGAGGATAGACGAGGAAGGCATTAACAGCTTGGGTAGTGATCATAAACGAATAACATTACAAATGGGATACGAAACTAAAAATACGAGCATGGAATCAAAGTCTGGCAGCTCGTATTTAAATGACAAACAAATAATAAATATAGCCGCAAGAGTCGAGAAAGAAGTAGGCGAAATACCAGGCAAGGACTGGGAGTATAGGGAGCTGTTACATCTAATGACGAAGGAGATAGGGAAAGAGAAGAAAACCGTTTGCTGGAAAGGAAAAAGGAAGCCAAAAAGTTGGTGGAACAAGGAAATCCGGGAGGCGATCGAGAAGCGACGCGAAGCATCACGGGAGCATAGAAAGGCAAAAAAGGAGAAGCGGCCGCAGGACGAAGTAAAAAAAAATATGGGAAATATATTTGGAGAAAAAATTCCTTGTACAGAAATTGGTAGAGGCAAAAATTAAAGGTGAAAGTGAACGCTGGATGACAGAGATACACGAAAAAAAGGAGGCCGCGCCTAGGATTTTTTGGAGCCACATAAAGGCGCTAGGTAGGAAGTCTGTCACAACGCAACAACATATTCTAGATGAAGGAGGAAATCAATTGGAAGGGTACGAAGCGCTAGGTTACATCCAAAAGGTAACAGCCGATTCGTTTCAAAAGAGCGTCCAGGGGATCTCCCCAGTGAGTAAAAGTGTGGCGGAGAAAGCAACAGAGGAAGAGCTAGTACTAGATAATTTCAACTGGAAAAAGGCCGAAGGAAAAATTCCAAAACGCACTGCCGCGGGTTTAGATGGGATTCCCGTTAGCCTCATTAACGAACTAGGACATAACACTAAAGAAGCATTGTTAAAAGCAGTAGAAAAAAGCTTAAAGGACGGACAAATACCGGACAGTTGGCGACAAAGTAGAATGAACTTAATCTATAAAGGCAAGGGAGAAAAGGACAAGATTCGCTCGTATAGACCACTAACCATTACATCGGTACTATACAGGTTGGCGATGCAAGCAGTAAAAATGAAAATAGAAACATGGGCCGAACATAACGATATTTTGGGAGAACTTCAGAACGGATTTCGAGTCGACAGGCGGTTAGACGATAACCTGTTTGTTCTCACTCAGTGTATAGAAATATCTAAAATAGAGAATAGGCCCTTGTACGTGGCTTTTCTAGACATCACTGGGGCATACGACAACGTTAATCAGGAAATTTTGTGGGATATACTGAAAGGAATGGGCATGGGCGACGACTGTATACAGCTTTTGAGGGAGATATACCGAGAAAATACAGTTTGCATAGAGTGGGAAGGAATGCGTAGCAAAGAGAACGTTGAGGTTAGCAGGGGTCTGAGACAGGGATGTCCTTTGTCCCCACTGTTATTCATGCTGTACATAGTGAGTATGGAAAAAGCGCTAGAAGGTAGCAACATTGGTTTTAATCTGTCACACAAACAGGGCGGCATGATGATTGAGCAGAAGCTTCCAGGTTTATTTTATGCGGACGATATCGTCTTATTTGCGGACAGTCGAGATGATATACAGCAGCTGGCGAATATATGCGGAAGGGAAGGTGAAGCTCTTGGACTAGGATTCAGTGTAACGAAGTGTGGTTTGATGGTATTCAATGATCCCTGTGATCAGACGGTGTCCATACAAGGCCAAGAAATACCGAGGGTAAGTGAATACAAGTACCTTGGAGTATGGGTAAATGAGAGGGATAGATACATGGAGGTACAGGAAAAAGCCTCGGCAGCAAAAGGAAAGAGGAATGCGGCAATAATGAAGCACAGAGCGTTGTGGGGATACAATAGGTATGAGGTGCTTCGAGGTCTGTGGAAGGGTGTAATGGTTCCAGGGCTTACTTTTGGGAACTCAGTGGTGTGCATGAGGGCAGAGGTGCAATCGGGAATGGATGTAAATCAAAGGACTGTGGGACGCCTCGCGTTGGGTGCTCACGGGAAGACGACAAACGAGGCTGTAAAGGGCGATATGGGGTGGGCAGGTTTTGAGGCGAGGGAAGCGCAGAGCAAAATAAGGTTCGAAGAAAGGCTAAGAAATATGAAGGAGAGTAGATGGGCAGAGAAGGTGTTCCGTTATTTGTATAGGAAGAGCGTGGACACACAGTGGAGAAAAAGAACTAGAAGACTCACTAGTAAATATACGGCTGGTATTGTGAGCCATATGTCAACAAAGAGCGTTAAGGGAAAAGTCAGGGAGGCGGAGAGGATTTACTGGATGGCAGCTATGGAGAAAAAACCGGCTTTGAGTAACTACCGAAAGGGCAAAAATGAAATAAGGAGGGAGGCATTTTACGATAATTCAAGGGGAAGCGCTTTACTGTTTGAAGCGAGATCGGGTTGCCTTAGAACGCGTAGTTATAAAGCAAGATTCAGTAAAGAAGAAGAACAATGCACATGCTGCGGGAAAGATAAGGAAACGGCGGAACATGTTCTGATTGAATGTGGAGATATCCACCCAGGTGTACGTTTGGGCACGAACCTACAGGAAGCCTTGGGTTTTAGGGACAACAATGGAAAGCTGAACACACCCGCGATTGAAATAAGTAAGAGACGGTTAGAGTATTGGTGGCAGAAAATTAGAGAGAAAGGACAAAAATAAATATTGGAAAAATAAAATATGGACAGTGTGCCGTAAATGGCAGAGAACTTAAGCTGAAAATTTACCTTTTTTCCATTAAGATAGAATTTATCGAAGTAGAGGCATTAGGCCAACATAAAAAAAAAGGAAAAAAGTTTTTTTTATTTATTTATTTTTTTTTGTCGAGCCTGGTGGCATACTTGTCACCACCCCGTTATAAAGGGGACGCTCATAGCATCCATCCATCCATCCATCCATGTAACCACCTCTAGTTTAGTTCTTGCAGTGTTCACTAGATGGCGGTACCGTCTCCTGTATGTAGCCACCTCTCGTTTAGTTCTTGTAGTGTTTACTAGATGGTGGTACTTGTAGCTGATGATGAAAAGATGCAAGATGTTATGAACTAGAAAGCGGTACTTGTAGTTGATGAAAGACGCGAGATCTTATAAAATAGGAATGATGTCACATATGGCGCGTGTCATTGGTTGAAGGCAATCGTTCGATTTAGTGCGGCGACGTACGCTAGGGGGAGCGATGTAATAAAATCGAGTGGGCAAAATGTACAGAGGATTCATGATTTACCAGGTTTACCTCCGGAGTTTCACCCACTCATCATCATTCACTTCGTGGATATGGCGGAATTTTTTTTCTCCTAATCGATAACTTGCATTGCGAGTACACGGGCAACGTTGCAGTGATTGTTGACCCTGTGAACGGGGTAGGCAGCTGCGTTGAAGAAGTTCGGGGCGCCCGTTCGGTTGTTCAACAGCTAGAGGCGAACACGAAGAGGACCTAGCGAGAGTCCACTAGCGAAATTAAACACGTGTGTGTGCGGTGTAGGCAGCAGCTTCTAACAGTTGTTGAGGTATTACAGCTAGTGGAGGCTGCTGGATAGCGGGGTTAGGGTTGAACTTAGGGCGGTCAGGTGCTTGGTCCGATGGTCGGGTGGGCAATGGCTAAGGAGGCTAAGAAAACCTTGGGCGGGAGTGGGCTGGTGCAGTGCGAAGAATGCAAGCGCTGGTGCTACTTGGACGAGACAGAACTCTCGGGTTTTGCCGATGCGTAGAAGGCGAAGGGAGATGCGGCGATGGCGTAGTGGTTAGAGCATCCGCCTCGCATGCAAGAGGTCCGTGGTTCAAATCCCGGTACCGCGCAGTTCCCAACCGGATTAAAAAAAAATCCGCGTGTTGATGGAACTGCATTAAGAGGCCTGGGGTGCGGCCTCACCGGCAAACACCGCCGAGAACGCACTCCCTCACCAGAGAAGGATTGGCCACCCTGGTGCAGTATCTGGCCACTACCTCCCACATGCTTACGTCAAATAACTCACGGCCCTCAGTCCCCAGCAGCTGCGAAGCAACTGACCACGGCGGCGGTCAGATCTGCAACGCAGCAGAGGGTGCTAAGAATCTCTGGATCCGGACAGGCCGCCATTGGAACCTGAACTTGGCCACGTTTAACGCTAGAACCTTATCTAGTGAAGGAAGTCTAGCTGTACTATTCGAGGAGCTAGCGGGTGTTAAATGGGATATAATAGGCCTCAGTGAGGTTAGGAGGACAGATGAGGCCTATACGGTGCTACAGAATGGGCACGTCCTTTGCTACAGGGGCTTGGCAGACAGAAGAGAACTGGGAGTGGGGTTACTAATTCACAGAAACATAGCTGGCAACATAGAGGAATACTATAGCATTAATGAAAGGGTGGTAGGTATCTTTATAAACTGAATAAAAGATACAAAATGAAGGTAGTACAGGCTTACGCGCCTACATCCAGCCATGAAGACGCTTCAGTTGAAAGCTTCTATGAAGACGTGGAATCGGCAATGAGTAAGGTAAAAACACAGTATACTATAGTGATGGGCGACTTTAATGCAAAGGTAGGGAAGAAGCAGGCTGGAGACCAGGTAGTAGGAGATTATGGCATCGGCACTAGAAACGCCAGAGGAGAGCTACTAGTAGAATTCGCAGAACGCAATAATTTACGGATTTTGAATACCTTCTACCGAAAACGAGAAAACCGCAAGTGGACATGGAGGAGCCCTAATGGCGAAAATAAGAACGAAATAGACTTTATAATGAGTGCACACCCTGGAATCGTGCAGGATGTGGAAGTGGTTGGCAAGGTACGATGCAGTGACCATAGAATGGTACGGTCTCGAATTCGCCTAGACTTGAAGAAGGAACGACAGAAACTGATACGCAAGAAGCCAATCAATCAGCTAGCACTGAGAGGGAAAGTACAGGAATTCAGAGTGTCGCTGCAGAACAGGTACTCGGCTCTTAGTGAGGAAACCAACCTTAGCGTAGATACAATGAATGATAATCTGACGAGCATCATTACGGAGTGTGCAGTGGAAGTTGGAGGCAAGGTAGTTAGACAGGACACTGGCAAGCTTTCGCAGGAAACGAAGAACCTAATTAAGAAGCGTCAAATCATGAAAGTGTCAAGTACAACAGACAAAATAGAACTGGCAGAGCTTTCGAAGTTGAATAATAGACGTAAGGTATGCGATGTAAGAAGGTATAACATGGAGAGAATTGAACACGCTCTGAAAAATGGAGGAAGTGTCAAAGCATTGAAGAGGAAACTTGGGATAGGCAAATGTCGGATGTATGCACTAAGGGACAAAGAAGGCAAAATAACTACCAATATGGATAGGATAGTTAAAATAGCGGAGGAGTTTTACAGAGATCTGTACAGCAGCCGAGACAACCACGACCTTAATACTATAAGAACTAGCAGTAACCCAGACGACACCCCACCGGTAATGATAGAAGAAGTCAGAAAAGCTTTGGAGAGCATGCACAGAGGCAAAGCTGCTGGTGAGGATCGGGTAACATCAGATCTGCTGAAAGATGGAGGACAGATTGTGTTAGAAAAACTAGCCACTCTATTTACGAGGTGTCTCCTGACGGGAAAAGTACCAGAGTCTTGGAAGAACGCTAACATCATCTTAATACATAAGAAAGGAGATGACAAGGACTTGAAGAATTACAGGCCGATCAGCTTGCTCTCTGTAGTATACAAGCTATTTACAAAGGTAATTGCTAACAGAGTAAAGAAAACATTAGAATTCAATCAACCAAAGGAACAAGCAGGATTTCGAACAGGCTACTCAACAATTGAGCACATTCATACTATAAATCAGGTAATAGAGAAATGCTCAGAGTATAACCAACCACTATACATAGCCTTCATAGATTACGAGAAGGCGTTTGATTCAGTAGAAATATCATCCGTCATGCAAACACTGCGGAATCAGGGCGTAGATGAAGTATATATAAACATTCTGGAAGAAATCTACAGGGGATCAACTGCTACCATAGTGCTTCATAAAGAAAGCAACAGAATACCAATCAAGAAGGGTGTAAGGCAGGGGGACACAATTTCCCCAATGCTATTTACCGCGTGCTTACAGGAGGTTTTCAGAAGCCTAGAATGGGAACAGTTAGGGATAAGAGTCAATGGAGAATACCTTAGTAACCTGCGCTTCGCCGATGACATTGCATTGCTGAGTAACTCGGGGGACGAATTGCAACTCATGATTACGGAGTTAGACAAGGAGAGCAGAAAGGTGGGTCTTAAAATTAATCTGCAGAAAACGAAAGTAATGTACAACAACCTCGGCAAGGAGCAGCGCTTCGAGATAGGTAATAGTGCACTTGAAGTTGTAAAAGACTATGTCTACTTAGGGCAGGTAATAACCGCAGAGCCGAACCACGAGATTGAAGTAACTAGAAGAATAAGAATGGGGTGGAACACATTCGGCAAGCACAGCTCAAATTATGACAGGTAGATTGCCACTATCCCTCAAGAGGAAGGTATATAACAGCTGTATCTTGCCGGTACTTAGCTACGGAGAAGAAACCTGGAGACTCACAAAGAGGGTTCAGCTTAAATTGAGGACGACGCAGCGAGCAATGGAAAGAAAAATGGTAGGTGTAACCTTAAGAGACAAGAAGAGAGCAGAGTGGATTAGGGAACAAACGGGGGTTAAGGATATCATAGCTGAAATCAAGAAGAAGAAATGGACATGGGCAGGGCATGTAGCGCGTAGACAGGATAACCGCTGGTCATTAAGGGTAACTGACTGGATTCCCAGAGAAGGGAAGCGGGTTAGGGGGAGACAGAAGGTTATGTGGGCAGATGAGATTAAGAAATTTGCGGGTATAAATTGGCAGCAGCAAGCACAGGACCGGGTTAACTGGCGGAACAAGGGAGAGGCCTTTGTCCTGCAGTGGACGTAGTCAGGCTGATGATGATGATGATGATGATGATGATGAGAAGGCGATCTTCGTGTGCAGGCTGTGCAAGGCACTGCAGGCGGCCGTGCAGCGCATGGAGGCTAGCATCGAGGCGCTTCAGGGCGAGCTTAGGGAAGAACCGGAGCAGAGGATAGAGCTCCAAAAACAGCTCGGAGCGTCACGTGAGCGGGAGGAGCTGTAGTTATAAACCTCTGTTCTAGGCTTGTCTCATTCATTAGGGAGTTGAAATGGTTCCGATAATTCACAGCTGTCTTTCTATCCTTTCAAGGTACTACAAAAATAGGCTGTACCACCACCAGCCTATTAGAAAAAATGAAGGGTGACCTACGAAAAGAATGGGAAGGGCGGACAGAGCTCGAGCAGCGGATAAGGGAGCTAATGGCGCTGTGCCCCGGCCCCGAGCAGTGTGAGACGGAAGGCATGGTTACCGAAGAAGGCGACAAGCGAGAAGCAACAGGCGAGAAGGGAGGTCAGGGGGCCGCAGTGTCTGATCAAAGCACGGAGGCTCCGAGAAAATACAGCTCGGTGGCGCGGCAGTGTTCGAGCAGGGTAGGAACACAGGACCGCCGGCATAGAGAGAAACAGGTGAAGCAAACAGGGGCACCATCACAAAAAGGAAGCCAGAGATTGGAGCGTAGAAGCGTCCTAGTGGTGGGGGACTCTAACATGGCCAGGGTTAGGGATGGCGTCTTCACAACAGTGAAGGAAAATGACAGAGTGAGGGGGGAGGCCCAGTCAGGAAACAGCATGGGAGAGAGAGAATGAACTTTTATTATAACAAATACACACTGAGCCTTGTTTGGGTGAGGCCCTCAGTCCAGGGCTCCATTGCCTTGCGCAACCCTGCGAGCCCACTGGACCAGCTGCTGCTGTTCCTGCCGGCGTAAGCTGAGCAGTGCGGACTCCCAAGAGGAAGGGGTTGGGTTGAGAATGGGAGGAACGCCCTGTGGGGAAGAGAATTCCCAAGGTACGGATCTACAGAAGGGGCAGTAGAAAAGTGTCACAAGTCCCGTTAATTAGGAAGGCAATCGCCGGTTTAATTCCAAGGGCCGAAGTATCATCCCCCCGAACTGCACCACGAAAGCATGGACAATTTAGAAGTGGTCCTTTTTGGCGCGTCAGCGGACGCCGGCTATGGCCCAAAGAACAAGTCAGAGCCGAGAGTTGAAAAACAACAAAAGTATATTCTCAATAATGGCAGATCGAAAACAATACACAAGTATGCACACTCCACAATAGTTGAGTACAATACGTCACCAGTCAAACAACGTACTACACAGTACAATTAGCCACACTCGAAACAACGGACACAGAAAACACGTACTACAATGCAGTCGCATGCATTGAACAACCAAGGCACTTAAAGACTAAAGAGATAGAAAACCTATTCAGCACAAAGTTCTTGTAACCAAAGTCTGGATGATACTCTTCCGAGAGTCACTCACTCAAAGTCCAGCGTTGTTGTCGTTCCGCTGCCTCCGAAGTTTCTCTTCCTGGAAACCTTGGTCGTTCCGCTGCCCCGAAGTTTCTCTTCCAGGAAACCTCGCCGAAGTTTCTCTTCCAGGAAACTACGCGTCTTCAATTGGCCACTCTCCAAGCTTCAAACTTCTTCGCCGGAAACACGTCGGCTTCACACACGCAGCTGTTGCCACGCGTCTTTGCTCGATAGCGGTACACACACACTCTTGCCTGTAGCTCGAGTCGTCACCCCTCAGGTGGAAATGATCTGCTTCTCCTGCTTTGTCTCAACGGACAAAACCTTCGCCGACTACACGGCGGAATCCCTACGCGTTCTGGCGCTAACTTCCGTCTTCTCCTGATCTCTCGTCTCGGCTGCTCGATTGAATACCTTCCGCGCTTGATTCCAGAAAGTTCTCATCATTTTGTGGGCGCGATGCGCAGCGAAGGCTGGGGGAAAGGTCGAGACCATACGAGGGCCGTCCGCGACGGATGACTCAACCCGGCATACCACGCCTCTTTCCTTCTAGAAATTTCGAGTGCTTGCTCGGCCGCCGATGTGGGGTGAGAAGGTTCGTCGGCAAAGCCACGCTTCCGAGGGGAGAGCGTCGCGCGCCCGGGGAACCTTTAGATGTTTGTTTTCTTTTTCTTTCTTTTTTGTTGACCTCGCGGCGTCACTCCGGCGTTTCGTCGAGAGACTTTGGTGGCGCGCCCGTTTTGAGCACTCGTTCTGTGACACTGCCCCCCACTTTAAGAATATTATCTCATAATATTCAAAACCACACAAGCGAGCGCGCACAGTCCCCACACTCTCAGAGACTGTAACATAGACCATCGCTCATGACACTTCACATTCACAATAGATCACTTAATACAATTGTACATTGTAATTCAATTACACAACACATGAAATATAACCACAGGCACATGAGTACAACACTCCACCACACATTCCCAATAATACAAATGTACAAAGTACTTTCATTACAATAATTGTGCAATACTATACATCACATCACAGCACAAACACTTCGACACTTGTGACACAGGATAACACAACATTAACACAACATATGGCACTCAGCACTGCCCAACACATTAGGATTCGACCTCAGCACTTATCCTGTGTACTTTGAGCGACGCTTTCGCCCTTTCTTGCGGTGCTCGCTCGATCTCTTCTTGTGTTTCCACGTTCTTTTTCGGCGAGCCTTTTCCAACGACGATATCTGAGGTGGCGTCCCGCCAATCGTTGTCACTTCCGACACTGCTAGCGGGTCATGACGCTCGACCGATCCTGTCCGGTTATTCACCCGCTTGTTCATGTCCCGACATTTGGCCTGGCTGGCCGACTCCATCATCTTCACTTTGTCGGTCGGTTGAGGTCGAGCCGACGTAAGCCCAGCTGCCCAGCACGTGAACTCATTCAACACAATCATCTTCTCATTCACTGTCTCTTGCACCGCGGCTTCACCTTGGGCTCGAGTGAGATTAGTCACGGGATGCTCCTCCACTGTATCTCGCGGTCGCTGGTTTGGCGAGGGTTCCATCTTCGGGTCTTCTTCCAATCGTTCGGGATCATTCGGCCCTCGCGCCCCGTCAATGTTTCCGATGACGAGGTCGAACAGGGGGGTCGTCATGCATAGAGTAGTAACCTTCCCGCTGAAGTACGGGGTTTCAACCTCAATTTCTGCGTCGGGAAGCATCCGAGCCGTACTATCAATTAGGCAAACTGGTTTTGTTTCACCTGTTAACTCACTTTCTCGTACCAAATTTCTCCGCACGATAACAGTGGAGCTACCGGTATCTCTGAACACCGTAACTTTTTTGCCCGCAACTTTTTCAGGCAGCGTTGGCATTTCTTCGTAGCACCTGTTTGCTGTTTTGTCAATACAGCACCCACAATAGGGATTTTCTCCCCATTTTTCAATTCTACAAATACATCAGTGACGGCATTATTACCGGATTTCGGTGCCGCTTGCACACAGGATACCTGGTGAGTTTGACTTGCTCCGTTTCGACATGCGTCTGCTTTGTGCCCAGTCTGACCACACTTAAAACATTTTACTACCGTAGGGCTCGTAAAGTTAGTACGACAGTTGCTAGCGCAATGACCCACTCGGTTACACATAAAACATCGCGGTACACTCTCCGGTGCACGCTTCTTTTGTTCGGGTGCCGAATTCATCGAATCTTCAGGACACTCCTTCTTGACCTTGGCCAAATTAGGGCCACCTTGCGCTTCCAAGAATTGATCAGCTAATTCAAGCATGTATTCAAGTGACTTAGCTCTCCTCTCTTTTAAGACAGCGACAGGCTTGGGTGGCAACTAGTAAGAAATTGTTCTGTAATTAGGAGCTCTCTAAGTTCATCGTACTCCTGTGCTGTCCCTGAAAGTTCAATCCATCTGTCGAAATAATGGCAAAGTCGTGTGGCATACTGCGTAGCCGTCTCACCATCAGCTGGCTTTCCTGTCCGAAATCGGTCCCGGAATCCTTCCACAGTAAATCTAAATCGCTTCAGCAAAGCAGCTTTTACCTTTGCATAGTTGGCTGCATCGGTCGGCGTCAGCCTGCCGTACACACTGAGCGCTTCACCACTCAAGCAAGTACTCAAAGCAGTTGCCCATTGATGTTCCAGCCAATTCTGGCTCCTCGCAATCGTCACAAATCGGTGAAGGTACGCGTCAAGGTCGTCCTTCCTTTCATCAAACGCTACGAGCAGCTTGCTTGGGTTCAAGCGGAAGCCATGATCTTCCCGTTCGCTGCTTTCAACTCTAGCTTGGACCGGAGTTTCACTTCGCTGTTGCAAACGGAGCCACTCGAGTTCTATCTCGTGCTGTCGCTGCCATTCCCTTTCCTCTCTTTCTTCTTTTGCCCTCTCAGCTGCCAACTTTTCTTTCTCCAACTCCAACTTCAATTGTTGCTCTCTTTCTTCCTTCGCCCTTTCAGCGGCCAGCCTCTCTCTCTCTCTCCAACTCAGCTGCCTTTTCTTCTTTGGCCTTCTCTTTTTCTTCTTTTTCCTTCTGGGTGACCCACTTCCGTAGTTCGGCGCCAGAAAGACCCATCGTCTCACCAAGAGCGACTAACTTTTCGAGATCCATTGTGTCTCGCAACTAAAACCTTGCCGCGTGCAAAAAATATCTGCCTAAATCAGTCTATCGGAACACTCCCCTGCACTCGTTAACGAGAACACTGAGCAACACACACAATCGTTACGATAGCAGTATCAACACCTCGAGGCTCTTTCACACTACTTTGGACACATTGTGCACTAAAAGGTCCTAGTCGCGGACGCCAGAATAATTGTCACAGGTCCCGTTAATTAGGTAGGCGATCGCCGGGCTAATTCTAAGGGCCAAAGTATCAGGCCCCCGAAGCGCACCACCAAAGCGTGGACAATTTAGAAGTGGTCCTTTTTGGCGCGCCAGCGGACGCCGGCTGTGGCCCAAAGAACAAGTCAGAGCCGAGAGTTGAAAAACAACAAAAGTATATTCTCAATAATGGCAGATCGAAAACAATACACAAGTATGCACACTCCACAATAGTTGAGTACAATATGTCACCAGTAAAACAACGTACTACACAGTACAATTAGCCACACTCGAAACAACGGACACAGACAACAATACGCACTACAATGCAGTCGCATGCATTAAACAACCAAGACACTTAAAGACTAAAGAGATAGAAAACCTATTCAGTCCAAAGTTCTTGTAACCAAATTCTGGATGATACTCTTCCGAGAATCACTCACTCAAAGTCCAGCGTTGTTGTCGTTCCGCTGCCCCCGAAGTTTCTCTTCCAGGAAAGCTCTGTCGTTCCGCTGCCCCGAAGTTTCTCTTCCAGGAAACCTCGCGTCTTCAATTGGCCACTCTCCAAACTTCAAACTTCTTCACCGGAAACACGTCGGCTTCACACACGCAGCTGTTGCCACGCGTCTTTGCTCGATAGCGGTACACACACACACTTGCCTGTAACTCAAGTCGTCACCCCTCAGGTGGAAATCATCTTCTTCTCCTTCTTTGTCTCTACGGACAAAACCTTCGCCGACTACACGGCGGAATCCCTACGTGCTCTGGCGCTAACTTCCGTCTTCTCCTGATCTCGCGTCTCGGCTGCTCGATTAAATACCTTCCGCGCTAGATTCCAGAAAGTTCTCATCATTTCGTCGGCGCGATGCGCAGCGAAGGCTGGGGGAAAGGTCGAGACCATACGAAGACCGTCCGCGACGGATGACTCAACCCGGCATACCACAGCCTCTTTCCTTCTAGAAATTTTGAGTGCTTGCTCGGCCACCGATGTGGGGTGAGGAGGTTCGTCGGCGAAACCACGCTTCCGAGGGGAGAGCGTCGCGTGCCCGGGGAGCCTTTAGATGTTTGTTTTCTTTTTCTTTCTTTTTCGTTGACCTCGCGGCGTCACTCCGGCGTTTCGTCGCGAGAATTCGGCGGCGCGCCCGTTTTGAGCGCTCGTTCTGTGACAGAGGGGTAGAGATTCGGATGAAAGTGATTTAGCATATAAGGGCAAGGAAATGAGTTGGTCTGTAGTTGCCGCCAAGCGACAGCATCTTCTCTGTGAAGTGAAGGATGAGAGGCAGGATACGTATAACGTCTCTATCGGTAGTACTCCTGCGTAGCGTTGTAGTTTAGTGGTGCTATCAATGCGTCGTCTGGAATGGACAGCTCTTCCAATGTAGCCTGGCTGCCAGCCAGGCTACATTGGAAGAGCTGACATTGGAGAGCTGACCAGCCAGTGGTTGGTCAGCTCTCGGGCAACCGCATGAACGCGTTCATTGCCATGGAGAGAGGCGTGTCAAGGAGTCCAGACAAATACGCATAGGACATAATGCGGACGGTGAGACAGAAGAGAGAATATTGTGTGTATGTGCAGCCACAAGTCCTTGAGCAAAAGCACGGAAAGCAGCTTGCGAATCTGTTACAATAGTGACAGGGGAGTCATGTGACAGTGTGGTAGCATGAACAATTGCCAGAGCAAGAGCTCCCTCCTCTGCCAGACCACTGGCGAAAGCTCAGAAGTTTGTAGAGAACAGCATGGAAGGCGAAAATTTCGTCATCATTCATGCTGGGCTCAATAAAGTGTTGAAGGGCAAAGATCAAAACCTTCAAAGACAGTTAAAGGACGGGATGCGTAAGCTTCGAGAAGCATCTGGGAGTGTGTATGTGACCATATGCATAGTCCCAGATATCTGGGGGCAGTCTCGTGCCATTGAAAGGAGGGTAGTAGAGGTAAACTGTGTGATCAAGGGTACGAGCCGGCAACTCGGATACAGCGTATTGAAAGAGAACCAACACTTGTACGAGCCCGGCACTCGCCCCCTTTGCACAGGATGACATTCAGTACAGTAGTGCGATGGGCAGCAAGCTCGGTAGTAGAATGAGTCATCAAGCCGCAGCTTTTTTAGGGGAACCCAGAGCCCTGAGGCCAATAGTGTGGCCAAAGACGGTTCCTAAGGGGCAAAAATAATCAAGCCACACGGAGACCGTGGGAGAAGAAATCGACGTAAGCACAAGGGCCCAGCAAAGTCATACATAGGGTATATTATTGTGCAGGGAGGCAGGAACCAGATGAAGTGGGAAGAAATAGAAGAACAGCTAAGGGAGGAAAGGCCGGTGGTATATGGTTTTGTAAAAACACATCTTTGGGACATGGAAAAAGCTCCTAATGATTCGGACTACGCGTGGAATTATTTTAATAAAAAAGAAGGCTACAAAAAGGGGGGTGTTATTGGGGCTATAATTCATGAAAGTACAGACTGGCAAAGGGCCAAGCAGGAGTTCAAGGAACATTTATGGCTAAAAGGGAAAGTGGCAGGGCAAATGTTTATATCAAAGGACATTAGGGAATGAGAAGGAGAGTGTGAGATAATTATACTAGGAGATATGAATGCGCACATAGAAGATACAGATGGGTATACTGACCCAACAGGAAAATTGATCACGGCTATGTGTGAAAGGCATGATTTGGTCATATGCAACAGTACTGAGAAGTGTGGAGGCCAAATAACATGGGAGGTAGGAACGCTGCAGTCGGCGATAGATTACGCACTGATGTCACATAGGATGTATGATAGGCTCAGGGGAATGCACATAGATGAATGTGGCTCCAGATGTCTGGGTAGTGATCACAAACGTATAAGGCTAAGTTTTTGAACAGAAGTGAATGTGGCAAGGAGACAAGATGAGCAACTACAGGAAAAATTTTATTCAGAAAAGCAAATAGAAATAGCTACTAAACAAAATGAGAAAGTAATCACGGAGGATAATAAAACAGTGTGGACATACACAAATTTAATTAGACTGCTTGAGCTAGAGCTTTCTAAGGCATGTGACAAGTCACTCCGGAAAAGAAGACACAAACCGAAAAGTTGGCGGGATGAGGAATCTAAGAGAGCCATAGCAAAATGTCAGGAAGCCTTTAGGGAACACAGACATGCTAAGCAGCGGGGTGAAACGACAAGTGATGTCGAAAGAAAATGGGATATCTTTCTAAGCTGTAGAAGAGATGCATCCCTTCTCATCAATGAAAAGATTAGAAAAGGAGCTCAGTGGCTGGCAAAAGTACATAAAAAATAGAAAGGCAGCTACAAAATTTTGGAGCCATCTAAACTCCCTAAGAAATGAGACAAGCATAGAAGAGAGGTTAATAACTAGAGCTTAAGGTGCTAGGCTAGACGGAGTGAAGGACCCGCCGTGGTTGTCTTGTGGTTAAGGTACTCGTGGTTGAAATTTCCGGAGCCCTCCACTACGGCGTCTCTCATAATCATATGGTGGTGTTAGGACGTAAAACCTGACATATTAATCAATCAATTAGAAGGGGGCGAAGCCATTGCGTATATAACAACAAGAGTGATAGAAAAATTTAAACAAAGTGCTTTATGCTCCACAACAGACAAGAATGAAGCAAGTAGCGCAATGGCCCCATTTTCACAATGGGAGTGTGATAGGCTGAGAAGAGGGTTCCTAGTAGTACATAAACAGACCGAGATGGCATTTCAAATACGCTGATAAAGAGATTGGGTCCGAAGCCTAGACAGACTTGAGAGAGGCAGTGAGCAAAACAATAATTGATGGTAAAGTCCCCGATGGAAGGAAACTTAGCAGGATGAGCATGATGAATAAAGGAAAGGGGGACAAAGCTGACATAAACAACTACCGTGCTATAACATCGACATCAGCGGTCCACAGGCTGGCAATGAAGATTATAAAGGAAAGACTGCAGACAGGGATAGAGGATGAGGGGGTACTTGGGGAACTGCAGATTGGGTTTTGAAAACACAGGAGGTTGGAAGACAATCTGTTCTCACCTACACAGTGCATCGAAATAGCAGAAAAGGAACACAGGCTTTTGTGGCTAGCATTTTTGGATATCAAGGGAGCGTACGACAACGTGGTTCAAAAGGACTTGTGAGGAATACTGGACACACTAGGTGTGGAAGATGGAGTCACTAATCTTTTATAGGATATCTATAAAAGTAACAAGGTAATATAAAGTGGGAAAAGCAGGTATACAAGCCCACAGAGGTAAAACGGGGCTTAGGCAGGGGTGTCCTCTGTCCCGCTTGTTATTCATAATGTACCTACAAGGATTAGAGGCCAAATTACAGGTAAGTGGACACTTGCCGTGAGACGACATATTAAATAGTTGTCCTCTATAATTCTGTCGACAATGACAAAAGGTCGATCGTAAGTGGCCAAAAACTTTTGGCATAACCCGCGCTTGCGCATCAGATTTCACTACCACACTAGATTACCACGGCGATAAATCACTGGTAGATGGTGAATGTCATAGCGTGCGTCCGCTTTGTCTTGCGATGCCTTTAAGCGCAGCCGAGCTATGCGACGCGCCTCTTCAGCGAGGCAGAAAGTCTCGGTGACAACGATGTTGTCGTGATTCACCGATTGTGTGCCGGGGCGAACGTGCATAAAGCAAAAAGAAATGGCTATAACCTGTAATCTCATGCTTCATGGTGTTGAGCGCCTAAGTAATGAACGGGAGTACGTCATCCCAGTTCTTGTGGTCGCATGAGGCATACATAGACAACATGTTGATAATGGTGCGGGTGGTACGCTCCGTCAGCTCATTAGTTTGGGGATTATATAGTGTCAAGTGACGCAGGCGGGATTCAAACAAACGAAGTAGCTCCTCCACGACGTTTTCTGTGAATTGTCGTCCATGTTCGCTGATAATTAGGCGAGGTGAGCCGTGTCGGAGGATGACGAACTGTAGCAAAAACGACAAGACTTCGCTGACAGTTGCGGAGGGGACGGCCGCCGTCTCGCAGTAGCGTGTGTGGTAGTCGACGCAAACATTTATCCATCGGTTGCCCTTAGCTGATTTTCGAAAGGGGCCCAGGAAGTCAATCCCGAGCTGTTTGTAAGGCGCGTTTGTAGTTGGAATCTGCTCTAGAAGACCAGCTGGACCAGTTGATGGACGTCACATAACTCTCAACCGGCTTCTGCAAAGCATGCCAATAAAAGCGCTCTTCAGTCCGGTGAAGCGACGCGCCGAAACTAAATTTCCAGATGTAGGGTCGTCGTGCATGACACTCATAATGACTGTTCGCAGGCTCTTCGAGACCGCTAGAAGGAAACGCGCGCCACTGCTGGAGAGGTTCCTTTCGAACAACAGTCCGTCACGCATAGAAAAAATGGCGTGCAATAGTGGAAGCGGATGCAGCGGCGAATAGTGGTGCTAGTTTAGCGTCCTTCCGCTGTTCTGCTCTGAAACTGGGGTAGTCCGGGAATGTAGGTGACACAGACGCTACAAGCTGGTCAAGGTCATCGGATTCATAGTCCATTGTGCTAAGTGGCATACGTGAAAGTCAGTCCGCTTCAGCATGTCGACGACCACTCTTGTAAGCCACGGTAAAACTGTATTCTTGTAGCCGGAGTGCCCAGCGCGCAAGGCGGCCACAAGGGTCACGAAGGTTTACAAGCCAACACAATGAGTTGTGGTCGGTTACGACTGTGGATTAGTGTCCGTACAGATAAGACCTAAACCGCTGAATTGCAAATATTACCGCCAGGTATTCTTGTTTCGTGACAGTCTCAGCAGAGCGACTTGCGTATGCGATGACGTGTTCGCGGTCACCGTAACGTTGTACTCGGACGGCTCCAATACTATGCCATTAGCATCCATATGAAGCTCTGTCAGAACAGAAGGGCTGAAGTGCTGAAGGTCGTGACGTCAGCAAAAACTTCAGTTGACTGAATGACGAATCGCACTCGAAGTCCACTCAAAGGAATTGTCCTTTCGTAAGAGACATGTGAGGGGATAGGCAACGTCGGCAAATTTCGGAATAAAGCGGCGGAAGTATGAACAAAGCCCCTGGAAACTACGAAGCTCATAAAAGGAACGCGGCGCATTGAACACCTCATCTGCTGCTGTCTTCTGGGGGTCAGGGCGGATGCCGTCCTTGTCAACGAGATGCCCAAGCACAAGCATTTGGCGGTCTCCGAAGTGGCATTTCTTCGAGTTTAAAACTAGGCCAGCGTTTCGGATACAGTTCAAAACAGTATCCAGAAGAGAGTTTTGTTTACTGAACGTGCGGCCAAAGATGACGATGTCATCGAGGGAGTACATGCAGATGTTCCACTTTAAGCCACGCAGAATGGTGTCCATAAATCTCTCGAACGTTGCCGGTGCATTGCATAGTCCAAATGGCATCACGTTGAATTCAAAGAGCCCATCAGGAGTTACAAAGGCAGTTTTTTCCTTGTCCTCTGGGTGCATCGAAATTTGCCAATAACCGGATCGTAAGTCTACGAAGAAAAAATAACAGGCCGCATGTAAGCAGTCTATTGCGTCCTCTATACGGGGCAGCGGGTATACGTCCTTTTTACTCACGGCATTCAATCGGCGACAGCCGACGCAAAATCTCCAAGATTCATCTTTCTTCTTCCAAGGATTACCGGTGCTGCCCACGGACTGACGGACTCTTTTCCCACTCCATTTTGCATCATTTTCTGCACATGGTCGTTCATAATTTGTCCTTCTGACGGGGAAACAAGATATGGTTTTTGGGGAATCAGACTTGCCGTGCCAGTGTTGATGGTATGGCGGGTTCGAGACTGGGGGATAGGGATTACTTTGCCCTTCTGCGCAAAGTCAAATAGCGAAACGTGCTTCAACAGCACATTCATTAAAGTTCGGCGCTCGCTTGAGCTAAGCGACTTATTTATCGTTGCCATAAGCGCCCTGTCCAAATTGTGACAACCAGTTCCGTCACGTTCTTCCGTCACGTCTGTGAGTTCAACCAATGATAAGGTCGCGTGTTCTTTGCTGACCAAAGCCGATTACAAACCATTGGGTAGTGTCACGGGCTCCGAGGAACAGTTTACAGTCCATAGGCCAGTTTGTCCGCCATCAATCGAAACTACACAATGGGGAACAAACAAATTCTTCTTCGCGCATTTTACGTGAATTGGTTCTGCGCTCGCATCGAAGCTGTCAGAATCCGAGCCTCGACAAACAGCAGGAACACGTACGGTAGACAAGGCATGTATGAACATATCGCCACAGGCACACCTTTGTTTGGTCGACCGCTTGAGTTTCCAAAAGGTTTAATGGCATCTGGCCACTCGAAAAGCCTTTCCTATTGTGACAGTCTACAGTGGCACCACGTTCTTGCAAGAGGGCCATGCCAAGAATGATGCCATGTGTCGACCAAGGAATAATCACAAACTCTGTCGTTGTGATAAGGCCTCCCAAAAATACTTCAGCACTACACACACCAATAGGGCGCAACAGCTCTCCACTCGCTTCACAGAACGTTGAAGTTTCCTCCCAGGTAAAAATAACTTTTCGCCCTAACACGTCGCCCCGCCGCTAGTGGTCTAGTGGCTAAGGTACTCGGCTGCTGACCCGCAGGGCGCGGGTTCGAATCCCGGCTGCGGCGGCTGCATTTCCGATGGAGGCGGAAATGTTGTAGGCCCGTGTGCTCAGATTTGGGTGCACGTTAAAGAACCCCAGGTGGTCTAAATTTCCGGAGCCCTCCACTACGGCGTCTCTCATAATCATATAGTGGTTTTGGGACGTTAAACCCCACATATCAATCAATCGCCCTAACACGTCTTTAAAGCAATCACTCATCGCGGAAATCGTTGCACCTGTGTCCACCAAGGCCCTCACAGGCACATAATCTACCAAAACACGCACTGTGTTTTCAAACAAACTCACAGGAGGTATTACTGTGAGTAGCACATTTCCAGCAACCTCACCTTCATTGGCCGCACTGGCTAGTTTTCCGGTGGCGAAGAGGGCACTATGTGACGCAGCGGTGATGGAGAACAATGAGCAAGATGTCGCGGTGGGGGCGTTAAACTCCTGTCAGATGCCGGGTAGTGGTTGCGGAAGGTGCCGGGCTTCAGGTGGTATGTGGGCCGGCCGTTGGACACCATGAGACTGTTCGAAGGGTCGTGAAAAGTCGAATGGTTGGTGATACCGAGGAGTCACTCGACGGTTGCAAAACCGCATTAATAGCACACCGGCTGAGATCGAAACGTTGGTCGCTCTTTGATGAATCGAGTGTCATCATTTGTTCTTGGGTAAAGAATGTGCTGGTCGGGTACGACGTAACGAGACGTTGGCCGTCGAGGAGGCATGCGCTGAGAGCGTCGGTCATACCTCGACGTGGGAAATCGGGTTGTCATCCTTGTCTGTGGGGCTGGGCTGTACTCCACAGTTGCCGCGCTCATCGGCAGTTGCCATGGGTTCAAATGAGGCGCATTCAAAGCCTCACGTAGCCGACACAACTCGGCATGGTCAGCTGTCGAACGCGAGATTTCTCGGTGGAACAGTTCATCGCGAACAATCTGTAGAATGGTAGAAAAGAGGTCGAGGCCAGGATTCGTTTCTACTCTGGCAACATTTGTAATGTTAGCCAGCCGACCAAACCTGGGCGCAATTCGATGCATCTTGAGCGTTTCAAACGTTCGGCAATGCTGAATGATGTCGGACACAGAACTTGGGCTTTCTTTTCTGTTTAAAAATTATACACGTCCTCAGCAATCCCTTTGAGCAGATGACCAGCTTTGTCCTCTTCCGACATGATAGCACAGACCATCTTGCACAGCCTTAACACTTCTTATACGTAAGTGGCGCATGTCTCACCTGGCAGCTGTGCCTGTTGCGACAGTGTTTGCTCAGCCCGCTTGTTTCTAGCAATGGAGTCACCGAAACACGCCCTGAGCTCTTCAACAAAAAGATCCCACGTCGTGAGTGCGTCCTCGTGGTTCTCGTATCATACCAGTGCGGTGTCGGTCAGAGAGAACATTACGTTGGCTAGCATAGCGGCTGCATCCCAACCGTTGGACTTGCCCACAAGTTTGTACTTGGTCAGCTAGGCGTCGACATCTTCACCGGCTTTTCCTCCGAAGGGCGGTGGAACTCGGTAGTACAGAAGTGGACAAGATGGTACTGTCCTGGGAATGCCTGCTTCTTCGGGTATGTCGAAGTCACTCACGGCAGATGTTGGGAGACCGGCAAGTCGACGGCTGGTCGAAGCTGTGGCATTGATCGTTCCGTAGTTGAAGCGCTTACCAAGCTCCTCCACCACTCTGTTACGTTTGAAAGAAACCGGTAGAGGTCGAAAGGGGCCGTTAATTAGGTTGTAAGGGGCAGCTCACAAGCGGCCGACTGGTTAGAGATCCTCCTGATCCTCTTGTTCCTTTTTCACTCCGGGCGACAAGTGCGTTCATCGTATACACTTCGTTGTATTCGTGCATGTGCGCAACAATATATCTAGGCCGAGTTTTGTCAGTGGCGTGTTTTACGGCACGCAAATACCACCTAGCGCCTTTCATCTGACCCGAGCTCGAACCGGATTAGCTTAGCCGTGTATCAGTAGTCATAAAGTTGATCACAATCAAGAAAAATCACCCGCATCGCCCTAATCGCAATTAAAAGTGCAGGTGGGACACTGGTATTACATGCCCACGGGCTATGCATTCGTCATAGTGAATGAGGCATCCATAACTAAATAGTAACATCAATAGATTGCCCATCAGGTCCATTGTGTCGAAACGCAAAAAAGGATAGAAGTACATTTAAGGGCTTCTTTCCGTTGTTAGATGCTATATTATTGATATCGAACAGACTATCATGTCAAAAAAAGTACATTTAGGGCTTGTTTTTTTCTTAGGCACAATAATATTAAAAACTGATAAACAATCTTATCAGTTGGCATGATAGCTTGTCAGATCTCAATATTATTGTGCCTAACAAAGACAAGAAGCTTTTACTTGTACTTCTTTCCTTCATTCATAGCGACGGTCTCGTTCTAACAGACGTTATGCATTCAGGTTCTATACAGAAATTATTGGTCAGGTGCTAACTCCTAACGACTCACAGACTGCCAAACAGATACAAAAAAAGTGTTCCACATTCAACGTCATGGCCCCAACATTTAATTTACATTTACTCCATTAAGTAGACAGGGAGATGGCTGTCGTGGTGACACGCTCTCTGGATGTGATGCCGACCATTTGCGACCCCGCAATCTCCGACGACAGCGCAGCTCTGGCAGGCTGGGCTCGCCCTACGCCATCTCCTTACGCCGACAAGAGCTCTCGCCGATTGGTGCCCCGTCTTGAGACTTCTGAGACTTTTTTCAGCTTCAATATCTTCTTCTTATTTCCATATGTCGCTACCCAGCGCCATGTTCTCTCCTTCCCCCTATCTATCTTTATACTTTTTAATCCCTGCTTATCCACACCCCTCGTGAGCTACTGTTGAGGTGTCCTCCCTCTGAGAGACAGTTACGGGGCTCACTTCTCGCTTCTCATATAAGAATAACGTCTCCCGCCTCCGTCGTGGTACCTCAGTTGGTAGAGTACCGGACGTGTTATTCGAAGGATGCAAATTTGGTCCCTGCCCACGGCAAGTTTTCTTCTTATCCAATTCTCTGTCTCCACATTTACATTACGTATTCAAAACAGGGCATATCATGAAATGAAGGACATTTAACAATCTTAGCAACGTGTGCAGAAATGGAAAAAAGCTCGAGTGCCTGGGGAACTATAGGTATACTTCGATTCACGAAATGATGTACCTGAAGAATGTACCCACATTTTGTAAAGTCCTTCAATGTCGAATCAGAAACACAATGGTGGTAAATTCTTGCTGTAGGAATTATCTATATATACCCCTCAACAACTCCACAACTGCCCCCCCTCTCCGTCCTCCAGGAATTACACAGATGAATGATGCACATACCACGTGGACTCACAGTGCTCAAAGAATGATATATGTTATGGTATTTCAGCACATGCTCTGCCTAACTAGTGCAATGTGCGAGGTTTACTAACGACAATATTTCAATACACAATCTTGTGCCCTCCCCAAAAAGCGTTTGTTTTTCATTTACACTCGCCTAACAGAAAAGTACACTGTTTATTCGGATGTAAATATTCCTTGCCCAACAGGAGATATTTCTTAAATAGAAACTAATGACAGCACATACATTTCTTAACCCAAAACCAACACTAGCTGGAGCCTCTTTGACATGTAAACGTTGTGCTTTTTTTCTCCATAATAAATTTCCTAATAAACTGCATAGTGTTTTTAGTTTGTCAATAAGCGAGCTCATTACACCACTTAGTATACTGCAAGTACAATATTGTTTACTAAAAGCTCAATACCTCATTTAGGATGTGCTGTTTAACGTATAACAACTTCTTAAGCAGGCCAAAAGATCATTGAAGCTGCTTCAGTAAGCTGTTACTATCTGTTATTACAAAATAACCATCTGTTTTCAAAATTGGTGAGAAGGTTTATGGATGATATAGTAATTTTTCTGCAAAAGAAGATGACAAATTTTGAACAAAACGAAGCGGGATGATTAACAAGTCAGGTGAGCTCCATACTGAATAAACTCTGATTTATTTGGCAATACTTGGCACTAACCAGGGTACTTAAGAGACATGGGTATATGAAAGGGGGATGGTCGAATAATGCATTACTCATATTGTGGCAGAGGTGAGATCGAGGTTCATTCAAACAGCTAATTGTCAGCCAGACGATATGGCGGATGAGTACCACGCGCCAGCTACACGTTTTCTCATCGTATTCATCTTCGGCGACCACCACCCTGGTTCATGTCTATGTTGCACCGTAACATAACCCTCCCGTGGCGGAAGCGTCATCGCAGCGCTTTATAAGGCGATGAAGACCTAGCAGGGCAATTTGGTTCAGTCTAGAAACGTGTACGATGTCTGTCTGGGGTGACGTGGATGAAGAAGCTTAGTAAGCAGGGGCGATCTCATAATTGATGTCGATAAGTCGGTGGGGTGCACAGTAGGGGCCATTGTAACGGGAGAGAAGCTTCTCGGATAAGCCGACTTGGCGACAGGGTGACCAAAGGAGTACCAGTGACCCCGGTGTGAAGTGCATGCTTCTATGTCGACTATCGTAACGATATGTTTGGTGTGCTTGCGACAAAGATAGTCGGTCATGGGAAACTTGTCGAGCTGTATAAGCTCGAACAAGCACGTCACTGGCGTATGTAGTAGACGAGAGTCCGGTTGAAGTAAGGAGGGCCTCAAATGGTAACACTGTATGCCGACCAAATAGCAAATAAAATTGTGAATAACCCGCTGTATCATGTCGTGAAGAGCTATAAGTAAAGGTGACAAATGGCAGTGCATTCTCCCAGTCATATTGAACGGACGAAACGTACATTGACAGAATCTGTATAAGCGTTCTATTAAGACGCTCGGTCAATCTATTCGTCTGGGGATGATAGGCTGTGGTAAGCTGAGTGGAGCAGGTACGGAGAATGTCATCGACGATACGTGAAAGGCCAGTATTGACGGCGTATGCGAAGCAGCGCTGAAATGAACCAGTATTGGCAGCGTATTCAGCAGGTGGACAAGAGTAGAAAAAGAGTCACCTTCCTCGATTGGTAAGCAACTGTGGAGGGGAGTCGACGTAGAATGACGTCATACAAGAGAAAGTCAGCGACGTTGGTGGCGAAACTCGTCAGCAGTGCTCGAGTAATGGCAAAGCTTGTGCTATATTCCGTGGCGACAGCAACCCATTTACTACCCGTGGTAAACGAAAGAGAAGGGCCTAGCAGGTCTAGTCCAACACAGAATGGCTCCATGGGTATGCCGATGGATTGTAAGAGGCCAGAAAGCAGTACCGTGAGGTGCTTTCGTCGTAGGCAGTGGTCACAAAAAGCGACGTAACGAGCCACAGTACGGTACATGCCGGGCCAGAAAAAGTGACGTCGCACTGTATCGTATGTACAAGAGACACCGAGGTGACTGGCAGTTGATACATCATGAAGTTGTTCAAGGACACTGTTGCGTAGATGGCGGGGAAGCACAAAAAGTTGTTCAGGGGCATCAGCATTGAAGCTCCGATGGTACAGGATGTTGTCATGCAGCTACAACAGACGGATAGACGGTTCAAGTGACAGCGACATTAGACGGCCGATAACAGCCCCTAGCGATGGGTCCTGTCGCTGGTCACTGGTGATGTCAAGCAAAGCGTGGATGGGCCGCACGCAGGGATTCGAGTCAAGGTCTTGTAGTTTGCGCTCTTCATGACGTGACAAACAGTCTGCGTCTGTGTGAAGTCGCCACGACTTGTGATGTACCTGAAACGAATATTCCTGAGGAAGTAGTGCCCAGCGACTGAGACGTCAAGATGGGTCCTTTAGTGATGAGAGCCAGCAGAAAGAGTGATGGTCCGTGACTACAGAAAACTTTCGGCCATATAGGTAGAGCCTGAATTTGGGCACAGCCCACTGTAGCCCTAAGCATTCACGTTCATTGATAGAGAATTTCTGCTCGGCGGGCGAAAGCACACTACTGGCGTGAGCAGTTATTTGATTCTTGCTGTGCTGTTGTTCCGAGGACCACACCATGGCCACTGGCATCGGTCTGAAGCTGGCCACTGGCATCGGTCCGAAGTGAAAGGTGCATCCTTTTTAGGAGATCAGTAAGAGGTCGGGTGATGTCAGCGATGTTGCGGACGAAGCGACGAAAATAGGAACACAATCCTATAAAACAGTGCATTACCTAGGTTGAGTACGGTACAGGGAAATCTCGCCCTGTGCGCATCTTATCGAGGTCCTGTTGAACGCCGGCAGCACTTACAAGGTGACCGAGTACAGTCATTACGCGCCGTCCAAAACAGCACTCTGCCGAAGTCAGTTAAAGAGTGGCTCTGCGGAAAACATCCAGAACGGCAGACAGACGTGTGAGTTGGCTAACAAACGTAGGGGAATAGACGATGATACTGTGTAGGTAACATAAACAGATGGACCCCTTATATCTACGGAGCAGGGAGTCCTTCATGCATTCGAAAGTTACCGGGGCATTACAAAGTCCAAACGGCATGACCTTGAATTGATGAGAGCATCGGGCGTCACAAAAGTAGTTTTTTCGCGGTCCATTGGGTTGACTGAAATTTGCCAATAACCAGACCAAAGGTCGATCGATGAAAAGTATTGTGCACTATAAAGGCAGTCGAGAGCGTCATCAATCTGTGGCAAAGGGTAGACGTCCTTTTGAGTTACTTTAAGTGGCGATATTCAACACAAAACCATTATCTTCCAGCCTTTTTTCACGATCTCGATTGGGGAGGCTCACGGGCTGCACGACGGCTCTAAACGTCCTCAGTGATCATTTTGTCAACTTCGCGCTGAATTACTTCGCGTTCCTGATGAGATACGCGATATGGACGCCGGCGTAGAGGAGTGGCGTCACCAGTGTTTATCCGAAAAGTAACGACAGGTGTTTGACCCAGAGGACAGTCGTCGAAGTAAAAATGTTGCGATTGGACGCTAGTAGATGATGGAGATCTGTAGCTTGCCCTGGGGTTAAATCGCGAGCGATCATTTTTGCGATGGCGTCAGAAGGCAGAGTAGAACTAGTAACATGACATAGTGATGAAACATTGGCGTCTAAAGCGGCAATCATGCAATTGTCTAGCGAAGAGATGGTGGGCAATGACATTATACTTACCTGGTGCCGGGGTAACCGTAGTGAACATCGCGGCGCCCCCCGAGAGAGGCGCGGGCATTCGTGCTGATGCTTGCTACTACCCCAAACTGCGTTCGTGCTGACGCCTGCTACTACCCCAAACTGGTGCAGATGGGGCATGTTTTTTTTTAAATTTGGAATTTTGGAATTTTCGGTCTTGAGGAATCAATTGAGCGAATATACTGGCGTTGAGAATTGGAATGACCACTGTATTATGGACCACAAAAACAATGGTGTGAGCAAGGGCGACGTCTCGCGCCATCAGTACACCGACAATAGGAGACACGAGGTAGTCACCGTCGGGCATATCATGCGAACAAGGCAAAACGACGAGGGTAGCCACTTCCAGGGGTAAGTGGGCGTGATTGTGAAAGCACAAGTGGCGAGGCAGGTCGGCTGGATAATCCTCAAGCGGCGGCAACTCAAGCTGAAGAGCACTTGTCGCACATTGTCGTGGGGACACTGGTCAAGGGACACTGGTCAATGACGGCGACTCGAACGGAGGTAGAATGACCGGCTATACAAATACAGGCAGTGCACATTCCGTAAACGGAACCAGTTGCTCCATCAGTGAATAGGAGTGTGTGGAAAGCGTCAGGTGTGAGCACTTTATGCACGCTACGGCAAATGTTTGCGCTCATTACTGAAATGTGTGTTCCTGTGACATTCGCCGAATAAGGTACACCATCAACGTCAACGTCCAGCAACCTTTGTCTCGTCAAAAGTGTCAAAAGAGGATTTTGGGAGGAAGTGAACAATGCAGCGTCACCGCCGGACATTGCACTGTTTAGTTTTCCTGGTAAGAAGGAACAGGGTAAACGGGTAGGACAACCGATGAGTCTGCGGGGAGCGAGACGTCTGGCGACGACCTGAGGTGGGCGTGACTGATGAGCACGTGGTGACGGGGAGCGGCTGTTGATCCGGGTGCATACGTTGTGGGAAGAAAACTGGGTCGGTGGAGGAAAGTGGGTGTCCCTCTGTCGTCGGTATGGGGCACACGACGTCCGAGGTGGCGAGGACCAGCGCGCACTGTAGAATCGGAATACATGGCCGATATGGTGGCAGTGGAAACAAATCGGCCGTTTGTCGGCTGTCCTCCAAGCTGCGGGGTCGTGAGAGCCGGCGGCAGTAAAGCACTAGTCGTGACAGGACGAGGCGGGACGCCATCAGGTTGGCTGTGGACTAGCTGTAGCGCACACCGAGTGGATGCCAATGCTGGCGAGTTTCTGACGAACGAATGGCCTGAACATTGGGAGCAGCAGCTAGTGTCGTATCAGCTGTACCAGTGTGAGCTGGACCAAGAGCCATGGCTTCAATCTCACGCCTTACGACTTTAGTCACCTGGTCTGGCGAAACGGGTGCCGGTAATTGCGTTCTAGTGCGAACTTCGCACGACGACGTTGCAGCCATGTTGGAAAGCCAGGCAAACGCACCGTCAACTCACCGGCTCTTACCTTGCTCTTAGAGCCTGTACGCCTTTATAATGGCGTCCACGGTTGAGTTATTCTTACATATTATTAGATTGAAGGCGTCGTCGGCAATTCCTTTAGGAATATGCCCAACTGGCATCTCGGCATTGACTTTCCGACTCAAAGAAATCACATCTTCGGCGTATGAGACATACGATTCTGTGGACGTTTGCGCCCGAGACGCGAGCATTTTTTCCCAGCCATATTTCATCTAACGGGCTTCTCGAACAAGTCCAACATTTTCCGCCTGCACATTTCCCAGCTCCCAAGGTCTGCTTCATTGTTTTCATACTACACCTTGACGGTTTCCCTAATATAGAACAACAAGTTCGCCAGCATAAGAGTTGGACCCTATCGGTATCAAGTACTCACACATTCCTACTCTGCCGGCCAATACTAAACGTCCACTTCATCTTGATTGCCGGAACCGCTAAATGTGCCAGGATCTCGTGGGGGTTCAAGCACGAAGGTTGTAGTCACCGCATCATCTTCAGCCGTAGGATTATCGGGGGCAGATGCAGACTCCGTATTTTCTTTCACAGTTACAGAGTGACCCCTAAAACGACGGCTGCTGCGAAGTTTCATTGCGATGCTGTTACCCCGGCCCTCCACCAAGTGTGACGGAGGCGAGATCGAGGTTTATTCAAACAGCTAATCGTCAGCCAGACTAAATGGCGGATGAGTACCACGCGCCAGATCTTCGGTTTTTCGTAGTCTTCATATCCGGCGATCACCACCCTGGTTCATGTCTATGTTGCACCTGTAGGAAACTATACGAATGACGACGAAGCAGCAAGAAACAGCAAGCCACAGCGTTGGGGCACACGCACGCTTCGAGGTCGCAGCTTGTTTGTATTTTCGGCCTGTTGACGTTCTTCGCTCTACTGGCGTTACTCGGCCTTCCAGTAGGTCTATACATAAAAAAACTACGTGACATCTGGTGGAGGTGTATGGACTCCCGTAGAAACCGGGAACTTTGCTCCCGTAAGGTTCCCTCTCTACGTGACACGAACATGGCCACCGAGACCGTCTATGTCACTTTCGGCGCCGTGTATCCTCAACGAGATCCTCCTATCTTCACGGGCTCCACTGAGTCGGACGTCAGAAATTGGTTGGCGAGGTACGACAAAGTCGGCACAAGTAACAAATGGGACGACCCAAGTAAGCTGGGCTACGTCACGTTCTACCTTGCGGACACCACGCAACTGTAGTTTAATAACCACGCAGCTGACATTCTTACGTGGTATGCATTCAAGACTGCTATTACGGACGTCTTTGGACGGCCTTCGGCACGCAAGCTTCAAACCGAGCAGCGTTTACGTCACCGTGCGCAGCAACCAGGCGAGACCTATACGGGCTACATTGAAGATGTATTGCATCTATGCAACCGCGTCAACTCTAGCATGCCCGAGGAAGAAAAAATCAGGCACATTTTAAAATGCATTGACGACGGCGCCTTTCAGATGTTGCTCGCGAGAAATCTCCCAACTATTGCTGTGCTAGTTTCCCTCTGTCAGAGCTTCGATGAGTTGCGTAGGCAGCGCGCAATTGCTCGTCAAGCCTTGACGAAGACAGACACGCTCACAAGCTTGCACCTAGATGCCCATCCTATTGATCAGCAGCCGCTGCTTTCGACAATCAAGGACTTCGTCCGCGAAGAGGTAGCGCACCAGTTGTCACTCCTGCCACTGACACATCAGCCCGCGCAAGCTTTGGCACCGGACCTCCAACACGCCATTCGGACCCATGTCGCTGAGGCCCTTCCACCGATGCATCAGCAACCGCCTGTCAGTACGCCTCTCACGTATGCCGCCCTCACTGCTCGGCCTACGCAACAGCGTATGCCGTATGCTTAACCTGCCACGCCACCCTATGTCGTGCCTACATCCCCAATTGCTGCGCCGTATCCCTTCGCGAGATCTTCAGCTCCCTTTGACCGTGGCTCAGACGCTAGGAGGACGCCGGATAATAGGCCCATCTGTTTAGCCTGTGGTATCGCTGAACACGTCGCCGCCACTGTCGCCGAGATCCCCCTCCAGTTGACACCGTGGGCAGGCCAATTGCGTCGTCGTCTAGGATGCCATCAAGGTACACCACTGACGGTCACCAATCCTACGCAAACCATCGGTCACTATCACCCCGACGACGCTCTCTGTCACCTATGCGTCACTGACCTGCTACAAAAGAAGGAAACTGATCGCTGCAGCTATGGAGGCAACCGCTGCATACAATTCGAACTGCTTAAGGCCTCCAACTTTTTCGCCGCAAAACGTTATCGACGTCAATGTTGAGGGAACGGCCGCAAAAGCGCTTATCGACGCAGGGGTTGGCAATTCCATAATCTGTGAGACCTTATGCCGCAAGTTGAAAAAGGTGACGACGCCTCTCTCGGGCTTGATGCTCCGCACAGGCAACTCGCAGTGCATAGAACCTACAGCTATGTGCACTGCACGTGTCATTATAAAATGCGAACTTTATGGCATTGAATTTTTGTGCTGGCATCATGCTCACACGAAGTCATTCTTGGATCTGACTTTCTTTCGCGTCATCGGGCCATCATAGATTGCTCACGTGCAGAAGTTGCCCTTACACCGACGCCAACCTCTTGTTTGGTAGATTCTCTTTCTGAAGCATACAAACTTGTCGTTGTTGCAGACACGGAAATAACACTGAGAACATCCACCCTTGTAGCCCTGACCTGTACGGCCGCTCCTGCCGGAACTGTTTTGTTCTCTCTGTCTGACGTACTTATACGCCGCCATAGCCTACACCTGCCCTTTGCCATACTCACCATGGAATACGGTGCTACCGCCATTCTCGTTGCGAACTCGCTAACGTCGCCAGTTACCTTACTTCGCGGAGAATGTTTGGGTAACATACAAGACGCCGACCTCTTGCACCCTCTGGAGTTCGCCGAACATCTACCTCACCTGCGGCTCAATGCTATGACGCCACTTGTGGCCACACTGCCTGCGCCAGACTCATTCCAGCCCTCTGTTGCCGCTGAGCTATCGCCGACACAAAGACGCGAACTCCTGTCCCTATTTCGAGAGTTTCGTTCAGCCTTCGATTGCGCTCAACCATCTTTGGGTCGACAGCGAACATCACGCATTACATTGACACCGGTACTCATGCTCCTTTACGCCAACGATTATATCGAGTTTCAGCGGAAGAGCGCTGTATTATCAACAAACAAGTTGAAGATATGCTCAAGCATGGTGTCATCCAGCCATCGCAGAGCCCTTGGTCGTCCCCTGTTGTACTTGTGCGCAAAAAGGATGGGTACATCCGATTCTGTGTCGACTACCGCCGGCTCAATAAGATTACTCGGAAGGATGTGTACCCGTCCCCACGCATCGATGATGCTCTCGATTGCTTGCAAGGAGCAGAATATTTCTCCTCTTTAGATTTACACTCAGGATATTGGCAAATTTCAATGACTGATCTTGACCGATCGAAGACTGCATTTCTAACACATTATGGGCTGTATGAGTTTAACGTCATGCCGTTTCGACTCTGCAACACCCCAGCTACCTTCGAACGGATGATGGACAGTATCCTTCGCGGCTAAAAAGTTAACACGTGCCTTTGCTACCTAGATGACATCGTCGTTTTTTCTCGCGACTTTTCGACTCACCTTGTTCGTCTTCGTACTATTATCACGTGTCTCACCTCTGCGGGCCTTCACCTTAACATACAGAAGTGCAATTTGCCGCACGTCAGCTCACTTTACTGGGCCACGTCGTCTGCAAAAAGGATGTTCTCCCGGATCCGGCGAAACTCCGCGCCATGGCCGACTATCCGGAGCCCGATTCCATCAAGACGCTTCGAAGTTTTATCGGCCTGTGCTCATACTTTCGTCAATTTCTGCGCAACTTCTCTTCCATCATCGCGCCTCTTACCAACCTGCTAACAACTTCCAAAAGCATTTCTGCTTGGTCAAAAAAGTGCGACAAATCCTTCACCGCACTTCGGCGGTTATTATTATCACCTCCAATACTACGTCATTTTGACCCCGATGCGCCTACGGAGGTCCACACCGACGCCAGTGGTGTCGGTCTTGGTGCTGTATTGGCTGAACGAAAACCAGGATACCAAGAATACGTGGTCGCTTACACGAGTCGAACCCTCAAGAAAGCAGAGTGTAATTAATCCGTCACTGATAAAGAGTACCTGGCAATTGTTTGGGCTTTGAGTTCCGCCCATACCTTTATCGGCCGCCCTTTCGAAGTCGTCGTGCACCACCACGCTCTATGCTGGCTATCATCGCTCAAAGACCCGTCGGGGCGCCTTGGTCGTTGGGCGCTTCGCCTACGAGAATACGACATTCGTGTTGTATACTGATCCGTCCGCAAGCACTCAGACGCTGATGCGCTATCCCACTCGTCGCTACCGGCTGACCCAACCTCCTCGTCACCTTCTTCAGCTGTCATAACACGAATCGACTTCGCAGACATGGCATCGGAACAATGCGAAGATGCTTGGATTCCCCAACTCCTCGCCTTTCTGACTGATCCGTTAGCTAATTTGGTCTCAAGAACTATCCGCCGTCAAGCCACACATTTGGCTATTCAAGACGACGTCCTGTATCGACAGAATTACGTGTCTGAAGGTCGGAGGTGGCTGTTAGTGGTACCCAACCACATGCGCTCGGAAATCTGTACTGCTTTCCACAAAGACCCGCAAAGCACTCACGCCGGCGCTCTCAAAACGTACAACCGTCTACGTCAGCGGTGCTACTGGCGCGGCATGTACACATTTGTCCGCAAGTACGTACGTGCTTCTACTGCTTGCCAGTGACGTAAAGCCCCACCTCAACACCCTGCCGGTACGCTTCAGCTCCTGCCTTGTCCAGCGCGTTCATTTGACCGCGTCGGTATCGACTTATACGGACCACTTCCCACGTCGTCTTCTGTAAATAGGTAGATAATTAGAGAGTTATAGTATACCGGGCTTACCGGGTTGCGCATTTGTAATCTGCAGTAGGTTCAACGCATGGCAACCGCAGCGGCGCGCTATTGGTCACACTCTCGCAGGGACGCCGCCACGACGTGTGCCTAGCAACGGCCGCCGCGCCTCATGACGAAATACTCTCGTTCTCGGAGTGCGCCCTGAAGGAATCCCTAATGGCCGTTCCTTTCAGCGCAGATGGGAATAAAAGGCTTGCGCTGTTTTGTTCAATGCCCGTGGCACTTTCGTCTCCGCCTGTGCACCGTGGACTGATCTCGCGTTGACTGAGGAAGAGGCGCTTGGCGTGGCGTTGGACTAATTTGTGGTTTAGTGTGCATTTTTCGTGCGCGTGAATTTTTTAATTCAGTGAACATTTGTGTTGACGCCTGCGCCTTTTTGCGGCCTTGGCCCTTCAGCAAGAAGTGATCTGCCGTTGTGTCCTACTGTGCGATTTTTTTTACAGTGAACACGCTTGGCTTTTAAGTATATTTGGTGCCGCCAGTGTCTTGAGCCCTCGCCTTGTCGCTCGACGCGATCGCCTTTGTGTTGAACTACTCGCCTCCCCCCCCCCTTTTTTTTAACTTAGCGGTGTTTCAAGACGTGATCGCCGCGATCGCAGTGTGTTGTACGGCTATGGCTAGTGAAAGCAGCGCATGTGAAACATCGGCGCACAGCGCGATCGAATGCGTCAAAGACAATGAGAGCTCATCACCTGACGTCGACGTGCTTCGAGCAAACATCACCGATGAACGTCACGTCTGCAGCTGGGTAGAAGACTACGGCTTGAAGACGAATACGTCATGGGTTGTAGACTTCGTCAAGCCAACAGCAAAGTGTGAAAGGTAATGCAAAAAAATGATGTTATAACTTCAAAAATAACTTATGTCGTCTCTGGTGATAAAACTTCATGTTTTGCGGATAATGTCCAACGATGCGCCGTCTCAATTATTGTGGACAATGAGGAGATGATCGGTACGAGAGGGCTAGACTCCGCTCATTCAGTGACATTTATCAAATATATAGAAATAACGAAACGCGCATTCCCACCGCTTCGTCGCAAACTGGACACCCTTCAGGTGATTCACCGGAGTTGCCTTCAAACCAAAACTTAATGCGCTTACAAGTGTCCTCGCAGGGGGGGGGGGGCAGAATAGTGTGCATTTTCTTTTTCTCAGAAACACTACAAAAAAGAACGAAAAATTTAACAAACCTGGTACAACATGGCCGTAAGTTTTCGCAATTACATCCGCGAGGCAAAACGTATCTTCTATAATAATAGAGGAACCACCTCAAAGCATGTATTCTGGACTGTGAAATAGTTGAGAAAAAAGTTGTATTACCCCCCTCCCCCCCGGCACCCCCCAGATGAACTACAGGCACAGTAGAGACTGCAGTGACTAGCTTAGATCCCCAATACCAACTTTTAACTTTGTGCCGATTCCAGGAAGCTATTGTGAGAGTGTCTCTCGACTCTCCCCGGTTTGGCTAATACAAAAGCAATTCATTAGCAAAATATTTAGTAAAATTGTCTCACTCACCAATTACTGTGCCAAAAAACTAATTGATTGAATCCCCTTTTCTTGGAATTGTGAGAGCATCAAATGTTTACCATAAAGTTCCAACTTGCACAAATAAGAGCTGATGGTCACGATAAATTCAAATGCAGAGTTTGTGCAGGCTTTACAACTGTGATCTCTTGTTCAAATTTCAAGTGTTGTGGCAAGCCTCTAAGATGTGTCCACGGTAGCTAGTAGCTTTGCAGCAGGATTGGCATTTTCCGTGATTTATTTATCCTAATGATGACAGTGCAGTCACTGAACAAGTGAAAATGAAAACTCACGAGAGACACCCTGAGATCTGTAAGAGCCCCTTGATTACTACTAGGAACCTGTACTAGTCCCGAAACGTCTCTCATTTGTTTTCGCCTAAACTTGTTGAGTGACTGGAACTTTATTATCATGTTTCCTCACCATCTGAACTGTCGTCAAACTCTAACCTACAAGCTGAAAATGTCTTAAATGTGCGTCGGTCATGCATGAAGTGAATTTAATGAGTGCATTTTTGGCAGGTTTGTTGAGTTAATCCTTTCAGATGCCACCTGTGAAGAACTGCCTGTAAATGTGTCAAATTGTCACATGATTTCAAGGCTGTCTATATTCTATTGCAACAACAATACTTTTATAATACCTTGATTTAGGCATTTCATAGCAGTTAATTGAAATTGAGCTTTTATGAAAGATCCACTTATTCTAAAGACATTCATATTTGATTCTTGCATATATAGAATGAAATCTCAGACTAGATATATACTGGATATTGGTTTCTCATTTTAAAGATACTGAGAAAAGAAAAAAGATATTTCGAAGTGGCTCCAGCGAAGCGCTGCAATGAATGACTCGTCGACTATGGTAGTGCTTCTGGAAAAGTGATTATATGCAACAGTAGTGTGAAAACTGAAGTTAAAGACACGTTTATTAGGGAGGAGGTTTATTATTTCATCTAAACTTCATTGTATCTTGCACTTTTTAGCCCCTAGTTGACACAACTAGCAAAAACAAGTGATGTACACAATTGTGTACAAAGCGTCTAAAAGGGTTAAATGCAATGCAAGGAGATTTGTGCAGGTACCTAGTAAGTGCTCAAGTAACTGGTGTATTTTTCCTTTGATCAAATGGCATTTGCAGGCAAAGCAGACCCCTTTTGTTGCTGACACTGAAATTCTAAATTCATACTGCTTTGCAGGATGGTGTTCCACAAAGTATGGCGCTGCAAAAAGGCAAAGAGGGAAAAATCATGTGGTGAGGCTGCAGCACACTGTCCAGCAAAGATTGACCTCAAAATAAAGAAGGTCAACAGAAATACAAAACGTAATGATGCTTTTTTACGTGGGGAAAAGCCACTGCCAGCTGTGATAAAGCTCTTTCATCACAAAAACCACAGCCACAGCACTGCAGCAGCAGACGCACTTTCTCGTCTTACTCCAACAATGCAGACCAGAGAGACCTTTTCGGCATACTTTGACAACGGCATGTCACCAGCTGAAGCCATCAGGCTTCACGAGAGCAAACTGCTTGTGCAAGAACATGGGTATGCTCTCGTTGCCAACTCTGCAGTGAACCCATTGCCTCCTGCCATACACTACTGGCACAGGCTCTGGAGAAAAAAAACTTTGGAAAGGATGTAGACCCCCTCTTAAAAATAGCTGAGAAGATGCCACTCTATGCTAAACATGGTGAGTTGACTATTACAGCACTGCACTTACACCATACGTTCCATACTTGCTACAGCTGTCTAGTGGTTATGGTGCTTGACTGCCAACCCAAAGGTCGTGGAATTGAATCCCGGCGGGGGCAGTTGCATTTTAATGGAGCCAAGATGCTACAAACCTGTCTGCTTAGATTTAGGTGTGTTTAAGAACGCCAGGTGGGCAAAATTATGGTTGTCTCCGTATATAGTGTCATGATATCATGGTTTTGAGACATAAAACATTATTATTATTATTATTATTATTATTATATTTGCATTATTAAAGGCTATTAAAATCCTAAGCCCTAATTTGCATGCATTTTTTAGAAGACCTTTAGTTACAATAGATCTTGAAACCCATTTTCTAAAATGTTGTGTCAGTGCAGCACTTGATTCACAGATTTTGGACACTGCTAAAGCACTAAGAGAGCTGTAGAGGTACCACACATAGCGTTTTCAGTCACAAAAGATAATACATCCAATCTTATAACAGTTCAGTAAAGTTTACAATATTAACATGAGACATTCATGTAATATTGTGGCCAATGTTTCAAAGGGAATCCATACAAGTTCCTAGAATGAAAAGTCATATATCACGCAATTGCATATAGTAGAAGCACCATTATTGCCACTACTCACAAGCTATAGATGACACCCAATGCTAGCAAAAAAGTTCAGCATAGAGTAATGACGAACAGAGCTACTTTCTTTCGTAAAGGGTCATAATGTCATCACCAGGGTGCTGTAACAATGTGTAGTCGATGCAGGATGACATGCCATAATTTTGCTTGTAACGAAATTGAGAAGCACATAAAATCAGTGCACAGACATCTCTTTATGAAAAAACTATCATTCAGTCCCACAGTGAAAACGGTTTGAATACTCCAACATGCCTCTATATTAATTGCATACTAGGTGTCACTTAGTAAATATGCTTGCCTGTTTATGAAAGTTGCAAGTGACGAATAGATGAAGAAAGTGGAACAAGTTCTGACTGTTTATTTTGCTCTATAATATTCACTTCCAGCTTAAATTACTAATTTGTAAATTGCTAAGAACACTGGATAATAAATTTGTGGCAAAACAGAAAATGAGTACCACATCCCAGAGCTTCATTTTCACAAAACAACTGAGTACCATACAAGCTTTTCCAACTATCTCTTGGGCTAACTGCACCTCAGGTTACAGAGTTGCAGGTGGTGCTCCTCTGACTATTACTCATCAATGCTGTACAGTTAGCATTAGGAACTATATGTGGGCTATTAATGGCTTGTCACCAAACATTTTGGTCAACAACAGTTCAATGGTCATAGCACGCTACAGCTGCACCCTGGAGTGCTTAATTCCAGCATTTACATGGTGTGGATGAGATTCTAGCTCGCATCGGCATACAACTTTTCAAAATGATACCATAAAAGCTGTCGTCAAATAAGTGGATGTGGAGCCCCTGCAGCCCAATGTAACACACAATTTTTCATTGAAATAAATACAAAGGTCATACAAATCAATATTTTCATAACTAGTTATTTATTCAGCCGATTCAAGTCTTCAAAAGATATGTCTTCCTGTATTCTCCCTCACTCAACCTTTTTTCAGATGCTTGCTTGAATACCAATGTAAAAAGAATTCTTTACATTGACTGTGCTTCAGTCATGTACCAGTTTCTGTATCTCTTCATGCGGTCATTACTTCTTTCTGCCCAATTTTTCATCGGAAGCATTGAGGCAACATGCACAGGTCTAACGCCCATGAAGCAAATGACCTGCTATTCACCCATAAGTCATTAGTATCTGTAATTGTTGTGCAGGAAACCTTAGAGTGAGGACCATCTTCTGCAAAATTACTCTGCAGACAGCATTCTCAACTACCTAGTCTTGATAAGAGGTATTCAATGAGCTCTTCCTGCCAGGCAGCACCAGTGCGTGTGCTGCCATAGCCCTCGTCTGTCAGTGATCTGGGTTATGACAGCGCATTATTTGGTGGCGGTACACATCACTAACCCATTTTCTTATGAAAATATTAGCAAAACACACATTGCCGAGAACTTTGGTTGTGGAATGAGAATGTTTATGCGCAAAAGCACAAATATGGCGACTTCCATGCTAGGGCCTCTTGCATATGACGTCATGTGATTACCTCCATTATGTAAGAATAAGACAGTGTTTTAGTAGATAAAGAGTACTATAGTTGAAACCTTTTATAAAAGACACTGATATAAGAGACAAATGGGTATAAGAAACACCAGTGTGCTTAGAGTAAAATACGGATTGGTAGGAAAAATGCATACGTGGTAATCTGTATTAAGAGACAAGAATTGCTGCCCGGAGAATGCCACTTATAAAGGGGTTTAGCTGTACTAGGCATGGTATCTGGAGAAAAAGTCAGTATTCTGTAACCACATTTGTATCTTAGCAAAAGGCGAAATCTGATACTTTTGCAGATGATTACTCACAAGACTGATCCATTCAGTCATTTGACTACTGCATCTCACTTTCCTTGTTTTTTTTAACACTTGGTGGTTGGACCATGCTTACACCCCAAAGCCTTAAAAACAATTGTTCTGGAAGTCGCCCGCTAGCATTTCATAGTGTGCGATTCCCTGATACAGCTCTTTTATAAGCCACTGTGGTAACCATTTCGATTACACTACGAAGCTGCGGCACACCGTACAAAATGCGATTGCATCATCCACAGGTTACATCCACAGATACTTAGTGACTTGCCTGCTCTGACTGCAGCAATAGTACCTTGCTGTTAAAATTTGATGCTTTTGACCCAGGAAAGGATGTGGCAGGCTGGTATTTTACCATAGAGCACCAGTGCTAGAATAAAAATTTTTTTGTAGAATGACCATATAGAGGCATCATGTTGAGCAGTGAATTGCATTTACAGGAGTGAAATAGCATGGTGAAAGAGTATAATAACAATCATGAGTCACACTATGCGAACTGCATAAGTTTTCTCAACTATCACGATGTTGCTTGGTGGTAATTGTTCAGTATCATTTGCCATAGCACAAACAAATAGCACATAATGCTTCAAAGATATGTAGTGGGCACCTCACTTCTTTGTAAAATATTGAATAACTGCACAGTGGGTGCTTTCCTAATTGACAAAAATTATAATGATCTATGGCATAATAAGTACCCTGTAAGTTCACTGGTAGTCACACCAAGAGAGATTAGAACGGGGTCTAGAAAGGCTGCTTTTCCAGCTTTTACTGTGACTGAGCTACATGTGTTGTGAATGCCTGGTTCCTTTCTATATATTTTTTTAGAACAATGATAGTATGGATGCTGCAAGCTTAAAAACAGTCATAAAATTTTCTCAACTTCTCACAAAAGTTATATCACACACATTTATGCCTCACAATAGGCAGCTTAATACAGATTTCAGTTAGAGTTACCGAACATAATAGCTGGTCCTCACAGGCAATACAATTGTCAACTGTCACTAATGATTGATTGATATGTGGGGTTTAACGTCCCAAAACCACCATATGATTATGAGAGACGCTGTAGTGGAGGGCTCCGGAAATTTCGACCACCTGGGGTTCTTTAACGTGCACCCAAATCTGAGCACACGGGCCTACAACATTTCCGCCTCCATCGGAAATGCAGCGGCCGCAGCCGGGATTTGAACCCGCGACCTGCGGGTCAGCAGCCGAGTACCTTAGCCACTAGACCACCGCGGCGGGGCAACTGTCACTAATGTAGGCTGTGGCTTCATGATTACACATGATGAGTTTAGTACTTTGGATCTATAAATTTACGTCACAAAGCTTGATTTATGGCCTTGCTTTGTTCAGCACTAACAAACTGAAATCACTACTCTTTTCTTGTGCACATAAATATGATAACATATAGCTTTGGGTTCAGTTCCTATCGACACACAAATCCATGCTCTAATACATGTTTTTACTTCTGTGTACAGAATATGTTGCAGTGTTGTTTCTTTTTCTTCAAATTTGATCCCTTTCAAAAACATTTTTGCATTTCTTTACTCGTTGCAGGCGTTGATGTCAAACTGGGCCGCTCAGAGGATGGCCAGTACTGGGTGGTCTTGGTTGCGACACCGATCATGAGACGAGCACAGCTGTTAAATGCAGCAAAAGAAATTATTTTTATTGATTCGACATCATTGTGTGACACATCACGAAGCACCGTGACTGTTCTTCCGGCAGCCACGAATGCGGGTGCCGTACCCATCGCGGTATTAATTCATAATTCGCAGTCAGCCCAAGGCTATTGCACGGCCTTTACGCTTCTGAAGGACACCTTCCCAACCTGCTTTGGGGGGCTCAGTGTAAGTTACTTAGCCGATAAAAACTCACAAGTTTGGATTCTTGTCAGCGTTCAAATTCGTGCAGACTTTGGTGTAAAAGAACAGCAACCATGTGTACCTTAGTAGTTTATGACTAGAGGCCATATCTTTATGCACTGCAAAAGAGTGTTTTTTGTGCTAAATATAAACAGGCAAAACAATTCTTATATATCAGAAATAGGCTGGCAAAACATTTTTTACTCCCTCATGTCGTAAATGCATGCCAGGACATCCCAACCTGTATCTAGGACAGGAAATCAAAAAATGTCGCACCATGTCAGCGCACTTGTTTGAGGTAGCCAGCACATCCCATTTCACCCCTGCTAGTGGCAGTTTTCCATTAACTTGGTTTACCTAGAAGGTTAGCTTAAACACCATGGAGGTCCGAACAGTCAATGTTGTATCGACAGGAATAACAGTCTGAGAATGCACTCTAATAAGAAATTCAGGGTTAAATAGTGGTAATATAGGTGCCAATTGTGAATATAAGCATTGATAGCCACTTATCGGTAGTCAGTCACAAATGCCGAAAATGGGCACTTATACACCTTGTCAATGAAGGCTTTCTGGGTGCGGCATAAGACCCTGTAGGCTGTTGTTAACATGCGTGACCCCTAAAAATTGCAGGACTGAAGCTGTGACGTTGGGTTTAGTGCTCCAGTGCAAACAGGCAGTATAAAAGCACTTATCAACATCTAATTCATGCTCATATATCAAAAGTGGTGCGATAGGAACACAGGGAACAAAAAAGGAATTAGCCTGAAATCCGCTCCCTACTTAAGCCCTCTAGTACAAGGATAATTTCAAAGCATTGTGTTTTTGCTATAAGCTTCTATGATGTGTTTTTCACATTCGTTCAATACATATTTTTAATAAGTATTGCGCACTTACTTTTCGGTACTTAAGTGATTCGAAGTAAGTCTCTACATTGGTTCGCCCTAAAGTAAGTCTCAACATTGGTTTGCCCTAAATTAGAATATGCTGCCTCGATTTGGGATCCTGTATCTGCCAATCTAATACACTCAGTCGAAACGGTTCAAAATAATTCTACCCGCTTTATTCTTTCCAACTATAACCGCACTACAAGCATATCGGCAATGAAATCTAGCTTGAACCTATCATCTTTAGCATCTCGCCGTCAGTTTCTTCGTTTGTGTCTTTTTCACAAAATATATCACCATCCCCAATTACATAATGAACTTATTTCACTACCAGATTATGTATCACCTCGTCTAGATCATCGTCACAAGGTCGGAGTTCCATTATGCAGAACAAATGGCTGCGACACATTATTCCTACCACGCACGAGCATCGAATGGAATCACCTTCCCGCATCAATAGCAACTATCCAAGATCATGAATTGTTTAAAAACGCCATTAGCTAAGACTGTATGAGTAGGAGCCACACCACTGCAATAACTGCATATCCATTGCTGCATTTCTGTATTCTTTTTTTTCTTTTTTTTTCTTTTTGTGCTAATACCACTCCACCCTGTAATACCTCCCAGTCCTGAGGGTATCAATAAATGAAATGAATTATTTTTGTAATAGTTTTTGCAGTGTTATTCGTATAAGTTTACTTGATATTATTCATGCATTATTGTCTGCCATTCCTACTGCTTTGCCAACGTGTGAACGGAATTGGGACCTCGCCAAGCTCTTAAACTTTTAGTCCTGTACTCCTCCTAATCCAAAGGAATAAAATGATTGATTGATACACATCACATAAAATACAGCTTTACTGTTACTAGTTGAAATGTTGAAGATCAATTGTTCATTGTCACAGGTGGTACGTTGGCAAAACAGGACAAGCTGTTAATGTTAGATTGAATAGGCATCGCATGAACACAGGGAAAAAATAACCAAAAGCACTGGCACAACATTTTATTGCAGCAGTTCACGAATTCAACTGTGTACCTCAAACTTTACATCCTACAAACTACCAGTCCCCAAGATATAGAAAATGTGCAGTCACACCATATTAAAAAGTTTAATACACTCTGACAACCATAATTCAAAGACACGTGTACAACCCCTCCCCCCCCCCCCTTTTTTCATGGAATAGCCTCTTTCCTATTGTGTCGTGCAACCTCGGGTGTCATTTCAATTCACCAGTGTATTCACGATGCCTGTCTATGCCACTGGATGGAGCGAGGTGTCCAATGATGTCCGTTTTCTGTAGCCAAACTGTGTCGCCACACAAGTCATGTGACTCATGAAATGCTTGCCAATAACCCCTTTTTCCCCTCCTTTAAAAATGTGATAAAATAAATGTTGGACAACATTCTCTAGTATCGCCAGAGTTTTCGTCTGCGTGTTGCCACTCTACACACCGTCGTGTTGCCAGGCCTCTCCATCGGCCTGCCACAGGTCACACCATACTACCTGGCAATAAAAACAGTTATGACCAACTCAATTCATCATTGTAGTCTGTCATCGTCTCCTTGTACCCCTTCCCCACTTTTTTGCAGTTGCCCTCTCCTCCTGCTTAGCTTGGATTGCAGGAGAGGGAATGAAGCCTACACACATAAGTGCTAAGGGAGTCTGTTACAGCACCCACACTTTGTCAACCATTTTGTTATTACAGAGCGTGGGCAACCTGGATATTTGGGCAAATTGGTTTCAATTCATTAACAAGAGGACAAAGAAACATCGAGACAAACAGTGATCCTATTTGGTCGGTTGTGAAAGGCTAACCACTTTTATATGGAAGACACTTCACTGCAGTCACTGGCCACGTGCCATGCTGTCTGACACTTTTGAAAAACGTATTCGGACAGTTCGGTCAATGAGCTGCGCATGCAAACATTTCCGTACTCACTTATATATTCTATCTGTAGATTGCTTACTCGAACACCGTCAATAACCTTGATGATGCTGATGAAGAACACGACGCATTCTATTGTGTCTGTATTTGACTTGAGTCATGAAGTGAAAGAATAACATGGTTTCTTAATGCCAAAATCATTAATCACACAAACCATCATTGAATGAAGACTGTGTTGACACTGTGCTCCATCAGTGCACTCCATACCACTGCTATTTCAGACTTGAAGAGCCTGACTGTGTTACTGCTATGCCTGGACACTTGCTTAGAAGCAACCTCACAGAGCTTCCCAATATGTCCACAGCTGAACATACTAGGTGCCGATGAGCAGTGCATGTGCTAGACTTTCTGCTATAGCTCCAGCTTGAGTTGCCTGGATAGGAACCATGTTCCTTGAAGGCATCTGTGTGGTTAATCTAAGGCACGTTCATCTTAGCACTGGGGCTCTGTCCCGATATACACCGGGATCTATGGTGACAGCGACGCTGCACAGCTGATGTGCCGTGAGTTAGTGAGTGTGCTGTTGGTGTGTGAACAGACACTAGACTGGAGCGTGTTTTAAATGTTTCTGCATGTGCAACGTGCCTGTCAGTTCCATCCTGTGTCCACATTGAAGCCTCTATCTTTTGGTGAAATTTTTCTTGTGTGTAAAAGGCACAAGCCCACATCATTACCACAATAACAGACTGAATTCTCTTCACAATATTGTATATATGATGTAATTTAACAATAAAAATCTGATCAAAATAAGCACTTTGTTTTTATGTTGAATGGCTTGGCCATTTTGTCATTCCCATAACACACAGGACCAGTTTGAGCATGACAATCTCGTGCAACTTTCAGAATACATGTACTGCAATCAGAGACTGCATGAAAGATCACTGAGCGCCATCTTCTTCCATATCTTGTGCATCTCTGATGCCTAATAGCAATAATGTCCAAAAGGTGACAAGTGTTTTAAAGTGGGCTTGCTATTTCCATCAGATTATATTTGACTGAGGGTTGCAGCTCATTACATCTTTGCCTTTGGCATGGGGAATAAATACTTGATACTTTTGCTGTTCCTTTGTCCAAACCAGTTGATCTAATTTGTGTAATAGCTCACTCGCATTACAACATAAGTACCGAGACATCTGAAGCCTTTTCAGCCTTTGTTATAATTTCTCACGTTTCATACAACACTTTGTAATGTGGCTTTCCCCATCTCGCACATCGTGTAGAACTTCGCATTTTCACCGAGAAAAAAGTAACTAGCACGCTTGGTAATTAATTCATAACGCCACCGAATTCGGTACATTTTGAAACACCACTTGCCCCCAGCCCTTTTGAACTAGCTCAAATGATACGAGCGACAGTATTCGCAGCAGCGCAAGCACCATTACTGCGGACTCTCTTTTTTTTTTTGATATGTGTGAACAGCATGCCTTTGCATAAGTTTTTGTGTGTGTGTGTGTTTGTGATCATGCTGCTCGACCAATAGGCGCCAAAAACTGCGCGAACTAATACAGCGCACCCATCAGAAAGCTTCCCTGATGCTGTTGCGAGTGAAATATGGTCAACTGGTACAAGATGCAACTTACGAGAGCACCTGCACGAGTTTCTTGAGAAAACAGCTACTACTGAACTGCAAACACATCAAGGGTAACATGTTACGCAGTACCAAAAATCGGGTTTTTCATCTAGTTCTGAAACAGACAGTAGTAGCCGCACTTATTTCAAACACATTATTGATGAGAATTAATCGTGGTTTCTGAAGGAATCAGTTAGCAGCGCTATTTTTAGGTAACGCAACCAGGGTCAGCCAACACGTTTTTAATGGTCAATTCAATTTTTGTGGAAAAGCATTCCGATTTTTTTGGCACCCCTAACAGCTTTCGTGTGGCACAAGACTGACGTCTTTCGTGTAACTTGTTTTATCAGAAGCGGAGTAAATTCTGCACATTAAATACGTCTGCAGCGTGCCCGAGGATTCTGCAGTAGGCCACCTTTGTCATTATTCGAGAAACGGCAGCAGTAGTTGGTTACTGGTAGCAAAACAAGCACAAACCGTACTCCTGGTTTCGTGACTGGTTGGGCTTTCTCTATGCTCCAAATTCAGCTTGTACAAACACTTGTTTATTTTCACACTCATGCTAAACATTACCTGGTTATCAGAAGCGTATTTCTGCACCATAAATCACGAATGACTGCAAATTTGTATGTGCAAACACCACATGAGTCATCCGCGAGTGTACACAGATGCCGTATTTACATACTGCCATCATTTTCTGCACTTTGCTGTTGATGTCGATGATGATGCCAATGCTTTTACTTTCAGACTTTCAAACTTTTACCTGCTAACGTTCACAATAATCTTTAAAATTATAACTCTTATTTTAGTACTTACTACTATTCATAATTTTGTGTAGCATTTCAAAATGTATACGCAACTTAAAAAATTTGTTTTTTACATTTACACAAGCTTTGGAGACAAAACCCGAGTCAAGATAACCAACACACAAGCAACATGGGCGCCACGGAGGAAGGAAATGGGCGCCTTGAAACGGTGCGTTTCGCAGTGCGTGGTTGCTTGTTTTACAGACCTCCGTGTTTCGTAATGTCTCCGTCATTGACAACTTGTGTTTTCTTGCTCTGCCACGACTAACGACGAAAAGGCTCTAGCATTGATAAAAACGTCCTGCGAAATAGCGGCTCAATTAGGTTACTGTAGTCAGGTCGTCTGCAGCTCAGTGGAGTATGTCTTCAGCCACTTTCACTGTCACTGCCCTGAGTATATTTTATGCATGCATTTTTGTTCTCCCTTAACATTTTTCTTCTAGCTGCTTTGATGCTGCCATGTTTTTTTTTCTTTTTAATGCTGCTTCTGCCATTTTTGCATTGTGGTTATGTAACTCTCTCTTTTCTTATTGACCAACGTTGTTGTTTCAACAAATTTTATTTTATTGCATTCATTTTGTCAACTTCATGTGTTGCCTCTATTAAGCTTTTTCTAGTTGGGAAGAACTTAGTTCGCTTCTTACCTCTGTGCACCATTGCTGCTACAGAAGCCATTTCATTTCGTTCGTTCTCTCTATTCGTTATAATGTCCGTTTTCTAGTACATCGTCCTATTTGTTAAGGGCTATCCTGGATTCACGCTAGTCGATCTCGGCAAATATTTATTGCCCTAATTTTTACCTAAGTGGGCCAGTTTCTTAGTGGTTATAACTAATAACTATTATCTTAGTCGGCATGGCTTCAGAAAAGGTTACTCATGTTACACTGAGTTATTTAGGTTCATGACTAATATTCACTTTAATCTAGACACAAACGATAGAACCAATTGCCCCTTCTTTGATTTCGCTGTGCGTTCAATGCTCAAACTAATTACCATTTGATTTCTACATTGTCTGTCCTTTGTATTCCTTCATTACCACCATCTTGGCTACAAAAACTTTCATTCTTGGTGGTCAGCTACATCTCGTCTAATGTTTTCGACATCACCTGCAGTGTTGCCCAAGGCAGTGTGCTAAGTCGGTTACTCTTTCTAATATACATTAAAGGGGCCCTGCAACACTTTTGAAATGGATGTCACTGTTGGCTCATGATGCCTCACAAATCACATACCGAAATATTTTTTTGAATATGCCAATTACAAGCGGAGTTCGAGGAATTTGTTGAATACTTCAAGCGCTTTCTCTTTTCGTAAAAGCGAGTGCACTGAAGGCAACTTGGGTAGGGACACAAGGGGGCAAAAAGATGCACCCTTTTGTCAGCGCACGTCATGACCTTGAGCACTTTCCTTTTTTTTTTTAGAATGCATGGCTACTTTCAGGGTGAGCACAAGCGCTGGCACATGGCAGCAGTTGCAGTGGCCACAGTATTTGCATAGCCTATGATGCTCAAATCAGTCAATGGCTGTGGACTCGGGTATGACACAGTAATCCAGGTATAAGGCATCACCTGTAGAGAGACGAGGGAGCAATTGCTGGCCCACTTTGAGAATTAATTGTGAATTTTAGACTGCATGCTGCACTCTAATGTTTGGCTCATGTGCTTTTGGAGCTGCGACTACCAATCAGCAGCGTTTTCTGACAATGCTAAAAAAGAAAGTGTTGCAGGGCCCCTTTAAGGACTTACCCGCTGACCTTCATCCTTGATTTAGTTACATGACAACAAGTCTATCACCTATTGCAGTATTAATTTATGGGCTAGTTTTTCTTTCTCTTTTTTTGATGATCATTTCATTTCTCAAATGACCTTAACTTGATGTTCAGGTAGAGTGCAACTCGGCAGAACTCACTCATTGTACGATTAACAATACCATATTTCAGCTGCCCCTTTATACAATAAATATCTTTGTGTTTACCTTTCATCAGATTTATCCTATACTACGGCGTGTTGCAGCTATCTCAGCAAAAGCTCAATCTGCAGGTTACCTCCACAGAAACTTGTGCAATGCATCTTCTAATGTATATGCATTATCATATCTTATCTTTACCCACATTTAGAGTAAGCTTCATCTACATGGTCACCATAACGAGATTATCTAGTCCATATTTGGAAGCCATTACAAATAGGGCAGCAGATT